>JAVLVB010000117.1:666981-738192 GCA_032876305.1 Orestias chungarensis | reverse complement strand
GGTATGTAATTTATTAAGTCATCCTAATCAACAGAAGGTTCCTTAAGTAAAGCTTATATTACAGCTACATTAAGAGCCTCTGGTACAAAGCCATTCACTAATCCATGGACGAAATTTTGATTTCAAAGGTGGGGCAGACGCGTATTTTTTAACGAAAGTCTTGCATATCAGTTCACCATGTTTTCTCGGAGTTCTTCTAGGTTTCAATTTTTACTTTTAACTTTAATAGTTCCTTTTTTGGTTTGACTGGTTATTAAGCATGTAGCAAAACATTATCATGTTTTTCTTAATCCCGTAGTGCCTATTTGCACCAATTACCCCCCAGCTTAGTGACTATTGTGGCGCATTCGCACGGATGAGCAAAGTCAGCATTTTACTCGAACTTACTGACATTAAGGCCGGATATGATGTAAAGGCTGTCGTAACATTTTCTCCACCTACCATGCATCTGTCATCATACACCACAACTTTTAAAGTAGTACTAGAAACTAGACAGCTGTCAATACTGCTCACGTCTCAGGAAGGCTTAGAGCTAATTAATATATCTCATAAATAGTTTGATCATATAAAAAATGTTGCTTAATGCATGCTGCTAGACTCAGGCATATGAACACCAATTCAAAGATTAGCGTAAATGAATACATCTGATATTACAACCGTTCTGGCTCACCCAACCCAATCACACAAACAAATGTTCAACTTACAGTAGCAGATTTTATCCAATGACCAAAGTGTGTGCTCCTTAAAACCGTAACTCCTGGACCATTTAAGATTTCTCAAAAATCCAACAACTACCAAGAAGCTGAAAAAATAGACCCTGCCTCCATATAGTTAGTATTACAATAGCGCTTAGGACTCCAGCACTATGACCTTCCAATAACAGATCAAATTCAGCAGCGCGTCAGATGATTGTAACGTTAGCTTCTAAGGAGTGTAAGGAGTGACAGTGTAGACAGCCACACAGTAAAAAGTGCAGGGGACCAAATCGGACGTTTGAAAAACTGTAGGGGACATGTCCCGTGAGCCCCCCCCCAAAATAAAAAAATAAAAATAAATAAAATAAAATTACGTCCGTGCAATAATCACAAATGAATCATATCTAAAATAGGGGTAATAATAATAGGAAATACTACTTTAAACAATTTGGTTGGGATTGGATCCCACATACAAGTTGAAGGCTTAGATGAAGAAAATATTTTTGAAAGCTCAGAAGGCTCAACTGGAACAAAACACTTTAAACAGAGATCAGGATCCAGAGCCACATTCAGTGCCTCCTCGCTTACTGAGGTAGTAGTTATGTTTGGGAGGATGCCATCAATTTTAGTTTTAATAGATTCAAATTTATCAATAAAGAATTTCATAAAGTCATTACAGCTGAGAGCTAGAGGAATGAATGGCACAGAAGAGTTTTCATTTCTTGTAAGTTTGGAAACTGTATTAAAAAGAAACCTATGATTGATCTTACTCTCCTCTATTAATAATGTAAAATATACAGATAATTTACACATCAATTTACACATCACTTTGGAGTATTTATACTTTATGAGACAATCATCCTTTCACTGTAGTTTAATTTTCACAATTACATGCTTAGAATAAAAAAGACGGATCAATACCATAATACCATTTTTGATGATTTTTTTCCCCTATTTTTAAAGAATAAATCCCATCATGACAATAATTACCTAATGTAAAATATACTTTATTTTACATTAGGCAATAATGTCTTCATAAAATGCTAATATGAAGATAATTACAAAAAATTTACCCAAGAAAGATCATCGTAAGTAGCTTTTACTGATTTAATTTACTAATATAAAAGAAAATTTATCTATGGTGGTTAACTAATTTTTCTAGAAAACTGAATCCCATTACTGTAGCCACCTCCAGGAATGATTACTAGCAACGATCAAATACTTAACAATGAACCAGTCTGAAAATATAAATGTAGCTAAAAATTTAATAAATAAGAAAAAAAGAAAAGGTATTAAAAGAAAAAAACTCTTCATTTAAAGGCATTGTCAACACAACAAAAGAAAATGATTACAAAATTCAGAAAAATGGGAGTGTGATGAACTTCCAAGTTACTGCTCCAGGGCTGATGATTTGCCTTGATTTATAAAACAAGAACACTTTCTTATGGCTGAAGAAGACAGGCTCCCAATCATTCATTGTTACCAATTTAAAACAATTCAAGCAGACTGGAAGACTGTGATGAGTGGCAAGACTTAATGCCAGTCATCATAAATGCAGGAGCAGTTTTTTCCACTAGAGGCTTAATTGACTGAGACAGATGTTTTTTGTTTTTGTTTTTTTCTCAATCAATACAAATGACACAGCTTTTTGTATATCTTCATGTCATCTTTGTCTGATAAAATATGTATTATGATTTGAAATAGTTAAGTGTGACAAAAGGACAAAACAAAAAAAGCAGTAAAACTGAAAACACCTTTGGGAGAACTTTTAATCTTAATAAGTCATCATTAAATCTATTTTCATTAACTAGGAATCAGTGATTGAAAAAAACAGCATGATCCATGTATATGAATTCTGTAGATGTGCGACGTTCCTCTGTAAAGCAAAAGTAACACTTTATATTTTAATAGTTTTAAACTTTTAAATTTTGCACATATTTTTATTTTACTATAACTTCTGGTTAACTTAAATAATTAATTATATTGACCTTTATTAGATTCTGCACTGAGGTCCAGTGTTTTTTATTTTTTAAGGATCTGGTCCTTGTGTTCCAGAGAATCTAAATGCCAATGAAATCAAACTTTACATTTTCTGTTGTAACACTTCCTGCTCTTTTCCTTTAATCTCTTCCCACATATGGCTCCACTGGTCACTTGTGTCTTTCCTCATAGTGCTTCCACATCGTTATCAAATCATATCAGTGTACTTTAATCTCAGTTTAGTTCCCACGTTTTTCCCCAGTCCAGATAATTTCTCAGCCACATTCAGCCTAAGCTCGTAAACGTCACTGAGCAGCTGACATTTATCTGTGTCACAGAAGGTATTCCTGCAGAGCGTTGCAGGTCGCGTGTAGCAGCACCATCATAGAGGGGGAGCTTCTGTTGTGACATCACTGAGAAGGAGATGCTTAAAGTTCAGACACTAGCAGTAAAACAAGCAGAGAAGCAACAAGTGATCAGACAGTAGACGCAGTAGAGCTTCATCTACAGTTTCAGCCATGTCTACTCACAGCGACATTCTCCTTCTGTTCACTCTTTGGGCCTCGGTTCTGGATGGTAAGTTTTCAACCTTGAGGTTTTTTTTTTCTTTTACATTTGGAAACAGTTTCATTTTAAAAGCAATTTAATTCAATTTTGGTATAAATTCAACATAAAAACATACTAATCTAATTGTACTGATATAGATGTGTCTATTTTCACACAAATCGGCTGATTTTATTTATTAAAATAAGAGTTTTGTCATCAAAGGTTTTATATGTTTGTTTTTTAAAGGTTAACACATTTTAGTTTCAGTTTATCTCTACATAACAAAAATGACAATTATATTTTTTAATCAGTTTTTTTTAGGTTGAAATGCTTTTAAAAAATGCAGCTGTGGAAATGTTGGTATTCGTTTTCATGTAGTAGTTAAAGGTCTTTTGAGTTTTGAATGAGCTGTCCTAATTCTGATTTGTTTGCAAAACAAAAAAATACAATAGTATTTTAAACTAAAACTGATTCCAAAAATCATACTCATTCATCCAACTATCTTGTAATGAAGTGTATTCATTCAATTCAATTTCAGAGGAGAAGCTGTGTTTGCTCAGGCTGTTCTTATTTAAACACTTAAGGTTTTGGTCTCCCGGCTTTGAAACAGTCAGAACCAGAAGCCGTTGATGGCATGCGGACTCACCCGGTGAGGACTAAACGTTGTGCCTGCAGCAACCTGCTGGACTCAGAGTGCCATTACTTCTGTCACCTGGACATCATCTGGGTCAACACACCGAGGTGAGCTACAGACGAAACATTTATTAGCTAGCGCAGTTTTGTACCAAAGGTCAAAATAGCCTTTCATACTGTGAAAAGATTCACAACAATGCCTGAATCCTTTGGTGTGACTCTGCTTGTTGACACTGCATTAAATGCACACAAAGTCTACAGCTTAAGCCTCAAAGCCTAGAAACCTCTGTATGACTCTATCATCCTTATTGCTATACTATTAAACAGGCAGCTGCAAGTTAACAGAGAGCAAAGTCTGCAGAAAGTTTATGTCACTAAGGTTATCTTTTAATCCACAGTAAGACAACAGTTTATGGGCTCGGTGGAGGTTTACTGCGGCGCAAAAGGTCTGCTGGCCGCTGCACTTGCGCCAGGCTCAATGATGAGACCTGTACTAACTTCTGCCATCTCCGGTGAGTAGGGTCACCAACCATTCATCCCTGGGCATCAGCCAGAAAAAACACTCTTTGTACTGGCAGTTAATACGTAGAAAGAATGGGAGTGGTGGGGTGTGAGAAAGTAGCTTTTTTCTATATTTAGCCAAATGTACCTCGCACATTCTACATGTCTACAGGTGTGAGCATCAAAACAGTCTTGCTGAGGCCTGAAGGACTGGGGGCAGACGCAAAGTCTCCAAAAGGTTGATTTTGATTTGCCCTAAGGAAGCATGTGTGAGGGAGGTACACCGACCTTTAGTAACATTCCCCAGAAATGACTGTACCGTACTGTACGCACCTTGAAACCAAAGAGAACAGCGAGCAGAGTCATGCAGGTCTCAAAGGCTTTCCCAACCATTTAAGCATTTATGGGCTTCTTACGATCTAACCGCAAACTTTGAAATATTTTTTTTATATCATACATAATAGACCAACAAAAGGTGGAAAAAGATGCATTGTTTAGCCACATATTTAGCTACATATAAAACATTGAAAGGGTGGCAGGGATTTATTTCCGTACTTGGCAAAACTTTTTAAAGACCCCTTTTGTTGAAAATCATTTCCTGCTGGAGTGGTGATCACCTGGAATAGTTTCTCCACTTGTTTATATCTTCCATGCGTCCTTTCTATTCCCTCCAACCAGTTTCCCTGTCCAGGTCGTAGTCTTATTGTAACATTTTGCCGTTGGAACAAGAACCATGTACTAGGTCTCATGTGATGACAATCTTCTTCCACATGTTTTCCACAACGGCAACTTCTGAGAAGTCTACAGTTAGCAGTTGTCCAGTAAACACTTTCTTCTAACTGAGATGTGGACTTTTGCAGCTCCTCCAGAGCTGACATGGACATTTTTGAGCTTTATTGAACATTTAAAGTGCAATTATCAGGAACGAATGGGAGTTTAGCTTTTTGTCTAACTTTTCTGTTTTCTTCTCTGCAGAAATAAAATCCAGACTGTGAAGAGGCCTCTGCTTAACATGCTCACCATCTTAAGGTGAGCTTGTCAATAAAAGCACATAAACAAGTGATATTGTTTTCACGTGGAGTGACCACAGTTTGACTCTTACCTCTCCTCTCTTGCAGAGCTGCCGCCAATAACTCAAACCGGGCACTAGAAGCAGGGAAAGCAGGCGGAGAAGAGTCCTCTCAGGCTAAGACGAAGAACGCCTGATGAACGCCCAAGCTGGAGAAGCAGCGGGAGCGCCAGAGAAAGAAAGAGGGAGCAGAATGCGAGCACCTGAACAAATTTCACTCCTTCGACATGGGGGGGGGGCGGGCTTATGGATATGTTCGATCCAAGAAGGCCACATATTGTTCTGTTTGTTCCTGTGAATCGAAAGATGGAAATACATGCCCGAGGTCTGGGGGTACGCAGTGGAAACAGATGTGGAGAGTCAGAGGTGCTGGAGGTGCAACTGAGTTATATTTAACTCTAGACGTGAGCTGAAGCAACTGATTTAAAGCCCAAAAAGAAAACAAACCCACAGTGGGAATACAAGCATGGAAATAAGGGACATGCATGCAATGTTTGCTTGAATATAAAAAATGTATTTTATATATTTTAAAGATGTTGATATTTGTATGAATCATATGACTGATTGTTTATGTAAATTCCATCCTTTATATCTTGAAAAATTAAGGATAATTTGTAAAACATCATAAACAGATTAATAAAAACAAGGTAAGGCACAAAAAAAAGGCTTCAAATTCTTGTTCGTTACATCAAAGTAAACAAAAGTAACTCAGGAGAGGAAGAATTCAAAGGAGCACAAACCCCTATTAGGGGAGCATGTGTGATTCAATTGTGTGTCAAAAAAACACATTTCTGGGTTCAAAAGGGGACCCTTGCATGGATGAATCGCTCAGGAATTTAACAATAATGAATTTACCTGGTATTCAGAGTCAGCAAGGGCCTTGTTATCACAGGGATCTGTGGAAAGAATGCTGCGATTTGGGAGGCACAAAAATACACTGTCACCCTGTGTTTTTCTCTAATTGCTCGCACTGCACACACACTGAGAGCACACCTGAATACACAAGCAGGTCGATGAGGGCTGGCACAAGACAAAAACAGCCCTTACAAACCGAGATGGCTTTCCAGGCACATCAGACGGTAAAAACAAATAAACAGCGTGTTAATGTGCATCTATTTTTAAGAAGCGCGCTGCCTTGCTTGATTGTGATTTAGGTCATTCTTTACATACTTGGGCTTTTCTTTAAAGAGACCCCCTGCAGCCATCCTTCTCTTACAGGCCTGAACAAAGCCACATACTGCCTGCTTCCAACAAAGAAAAAAATTAGAGAGTTTGCACGCAGACAAAGCTTCGCAACGCTTTAAGCAGCCATGACAGTGCTCTGCATCATGGGTTCGTCATCATGAAACTACAGTTCTCCTCTTCTGTACATTTGAAAGCAGTTATTTTATGGTTACTGGGAGGTTTTGGTGTGATTCTCTTTTATTTTGAGATAACGAGAGGCAGTAACAGAGATAACCTAATCAGTAACTGATGAAGTTGTAAAAGGTGTTATGAGTTTGAATAAGATATGAATCCCGTAAAAAAATAAAAAATGTCCAACATTACGTAACATGACCATCGTCTTAGGAGCCAAACTCTGTCCATGGTGCTGGCATGGCCGAGACACAGTTAACCACTTTATAAGCAACACAACTTATAGGAACAGTACTCTCCTGTTGCTTAGCTGTTTCTGATGACTTCAGCTGAAGGCTTTTATAACCAAAATTTACACCTATGTAATTACAAAAAAAGACGATCATATCAGTCGCTATCAATGTAGGATTTTTCTATGTTTCAGAAATGTTACTTATATGAAGCTATGATTGGATTATTTCAATTGACATCATTCTTTCTTAAGTGATATTCCCTTCAGACTGATAAAATCAAATTTACTTTTTACTTTAATTGATGATTTAAAGAGAAAAACTTTAATGACCGCGATGGCTGAAAAGAAAGACTTGTTCCTACTAATCAACTATTTTTTCACAACGCAGCTGAAAATCACCAAACAGAAATTATATCATATTGTTTAACAAGTTTGCCATGAAAACTGAGCACCTAAAAACGCCAAAAATTAGTTGCATTTGCAAATGCAAAAACAAGAGCAATACTTATATGTTTCTACTGAATGTGCAAAATCAGATTTATTTATTGTGAGCATAATGTAGTTTTGTGAGTTGAAGGAATACTCTGGGTTTGGAATGGACTGGTGACACAAGAAATGGCCGATAATAACCAGTAAAGATTTTCTAAATGCTTTTAGTGCTCCCTGTTCACATGTTCTAAAAGGCTTTTATTGAAGTGACAGCCAGCCGGCATTGATCAGAGAGGGTACCACTGTGTTCGATTTCTGAAAATAGCCTACTGTTTGCATCAAAACATTTGACTGGTACAGAATATTCACAGTCCTTTAGTCTTTCAGCATTTTATGTTACACCCTTATTGGAAAATGTAATAAAATAATCTCTTCTCTCCAAATTCTACACAAAAATACCCTAATGTGAAACAATAGAAAAAGGTTTTGATTACAGATGTTTTTAAAATAAAAACCAAGAAATTCTATTTGCATAGGTGTTTATAGCCTTTGCTTAATTGATCCACATTTTACAGCAATTAAAGACTCAAGTATTTTTAAAATGATGCCATAAGCTTAGCACACCTATCTTTTGGCAGTTTCATCCTTTCTTACATACGGTACTTCTCAAGCTCTGTAAGGTTTGATAGGAGATCTCAGGATATTTTCAGTTCTATACATTCAGTGCTTCTGATCCTTCTTTCTGTTCAGACTACCATCAAGGTCTGACTGAGACTATTGGCGTTCTCTTGAAAGCAGACGAATTTTCTTCTGTATTATTCCCCAAACTTGATGATTGGACTCTGTCAACTATGGGACCTCATAAACAAATGTAACACGGTGGAATACATTTTAGTTGGTCTTCCATTTTCAAAAATGAAAATAAAATGTAAAGAAATAAAATAAAATAAATCCACATAAGAGGAAATATTTATTTAAGACAGTTTCAAATAAGACTGCAACATACTAATATGTGAAAAAAAATGCAAGGGGTGTGAATACTTTTGGGAGGAACTGTATGTCTTTTGGAATTTAAAAACACAAATTTCAGCTCCTACAGTAAGTATGTGTTTAAATAAAGTATATTTAAATATAGAGTATATATAAATACATGTGAACATAAGTACATAAGTATTATTGCCCCCTTTTATTTTTAACACAATGAAGGGCCAATGGTTGTTTCAAAGATAACTTTTTAAGTTAAAAATCAAACATATTGACTTTAAATAACGGCAAAAAGAAAAACTGTTTGAAAGAAAGCTAAACGAAGAACTTTTTAAAGTTTGCCATTTGCTGTATGGAAGACACATGTGAACTAAAACCCAGCCAGCACATCACCCTAAAGACCATGCATATAACAAAACATGGTGGAAACAGCATCATGCTGTGGGGATGTGTGTAAGTGTTAATGAAAGAGGGCCTCGCCCCATGGATAGATTAACATGTCTAGTGTGATAAATAAACACTTTTGGTCTTTCAGTTTATAAAAATACCAACAAAAAATGTCCTTAACACAGTTTTTTTTATTTTATCTTATAGCTTGAAGTGAAACTGTTCTGATCAGTTTTTTAGTTGGATAATTGGTTGATCAACACCTCATGAGGTATCCCTTTCTGGAAACTTTGGGTTTAAACAAGTTGCTTTGATTATGAGACGTAGGAAAAGATTGTAAACCCAGTAAAGCCACCAAGTCTTTTTTTTCATGTTACAATATATTTTATTGGGATTTTAAGAGCTAAGCACAAGGTAGTACATCATTTTTTTCCTGGTTCTGCAGTAGGTTTTTTGCTGATCCAGGAGGAGTAATTGCTGCAAGTCAGTGACAATGCAATCTCCAGGGTTTCCTTAGAATGGAAACTTTTTAAAATTGGTTGAATATGTTATGAATTGTATGAACTGGAATGCATGTATGATCGGAATGAAATTATCCTTGTTTGTAAAGTACCTTTAGATGATGGGTTGTAGATTTGCGCTATATGATGAACTATAACCTGAATTAAATAATATGTTGTGATCTTTAGTTGTTTTTTAGTTTTAGTTTCATTTAGTTTTTCTTTTTTATAATAACAAATCTTATATGGATATGAGCAGCTATTGAAAATAAAGAAAAAAAACTGGGAGTATAAATATTTGGGAGCATGTAGCTGAATAAACTGGAAACTGGCAAAGCTGGGTAAAACTCGGAGCAGGAATTCTTAAACAGAAATGAACAACATAGCAAACCACCAGGAAAACAAACCAAGCAGTAACCATAGCCAACATGACTCCAGCCAAAGCGAAGCAACAATGAAAGATTACCTTTTCTATTTTATACATCAACCATCCCAGTTAATGAAGGAAATGAATATGAAATTATAAATTGACACAATTAGTAAATTATTACTGCTGCATTGTTCAGAAGCTCGGAATCTAATTTCCAGCCAATATCATATCATTATTACTGCCAGTAATGCATTGAAATTGCTCTTTATAACCCAGACACCTCGGTGGAAGATAAACATCCGACAGATCATGTTTATTTGCCAGGTTCATTGATTTTTATCCCCAATGGTCAGGGAGGGGAGGGGACGGGGGTCTGATCGGTCTGGAGACCAAATGGAAAATAGAGACTGGGTGCAACAGAAATACCGTACTCTTTAATCCAAGTAATATGCAATAGTTTTGTTTTTTTCGGTATCTAATGGAATCAGATAATAAACCTATTAGCAAGTTCTTCCACCCATGGTTACCACAGCTGATATCAAACGTTGGTGATAACTGGAGGCTATTCTTTTGCGTCACTGTTCACGAACTTTGGCCTACTCTTTGCAAAATAGTTTTAATTAAGCACTGCTGAAGGGTTTGAAGAGCCAGAAGGACCTGTTTGAGATCAGGCTTCAGCACTTCAATCACAAGTTCGGGCTTTGACTTGGCCTCTTGAATACTTTAATTACTTAACCACTTTTTTGATGTTACAGTATGACTTCCTCATTTAATAAAGTTGATATTTTTTATAGAAAATAACTCTTAACAAATTGCATGTTTAAGACATGGTGTTGGAAACAAAATGCCATATGGGGTAATTTGAGATTGGCTTCCTGAGCTGTTCCACAATCTGGTTTATTTGAATGCGTCATTGGGTCGGATTTAGATGGTTTAATAATACTGGAGTAACAGGCAGTTAACAACTGCAGGCATGCAAAGCGCTGCATTGAAATAAACTGTTAAACAAGAAAGCATTAAATCCCTGTACTGTTTAAAGTTTGATGTCGAACATTTACAAGGTTCACAAAGAAATAAAAAAAACAGATTTTATTAGTTAAAGATTTTAGAAATGGGTTTAAATGTTTCCTTGTTGTCTGCAGGTCGTGGATCCCCCCCTTGTCCTGTTCAGCATCATGGCTAGTAGAATGAGTTTCTGGCTGCCATAGTTAACACAGAACCATGCAATACCCTGGTTGACCAATAGAGGGCGCTTAGCTACCACAGTCTCAGATTAGAGCAAACATAAATAAAATATGCAGTTAAACTGGTTAACGCCTCAGTTCTTGAATTTGTGGTTATGGGTAAATTACAAAAGCAATACTAACTTCTTGATAGCTTAAATATTTCAAATAGTTAATATTATGTCTTTGTAGATGAACATTTAAAACCCTTAGATTTGTTTCTCAAAACACAATTGGCTCTTAAAAATGACATTTTATTGAGGCAGATGTGCCTCAATGTGTAAGTGTGAGCAGGCTTTGTATCTTTCGCAAGTGCTGACTAATAATATCATCTATTGCTGGATAGAAAGATCAGCAACAGTCAGTCTGTGCTGAATCTTGTGGAAATCATAAAACAAGAAAAGGCTGTAAAAAAAAAAATAAAAAAAGAAATTTACAAGCTTTCTTTTATTACTCCAGGTATCTAAAAGTTCACCGGAGAGTAATCACGGTAACAGAAAGAAGAGACATGTGCTAGCAGGTCGTTTGGAGGACGCAGTCTGACTTCAGGAGAGACGTCAGGAGCTGATGAGGATCGTGTTCATTACGCAGAAGTGGATAAACTAACATGCGGGCAGAATCTTGTCATCTATAAAGTGAGAAATGTGTCAAAGCTTTATAGTGGATCATTCTTGTATTGCAGCAACATAATCTCACAATAAAAACAATAAAAAACAACAATTTACCTGAGCAAACAAGTTCAGTTGGGTAAACAAACACCATCATAGAAAATAGTTTGTTTAAACCGAATTTTAATGAATTCTTTTTTTTTTTTACAGTCCCTCTAAACGTAAATGTACCTAATACTATTTTTTTATTATTTATTTATACTTCACAATATATTCATCAAGGCATGTCTAATACTTGGTTGTAATAAGAAAAACATTTACTTAAGAAATTAAACTCTTTTTGTGCCCCCCCCAGAGAACAAGATGGCCAAAACCTTCCTGCAAACATCACGATGTCTTTCCTAGATGGGTTTTACAAAAGCAAAATTCACTTCTTAACGATGCTCCCATTCATGCACGTGGTACAGATTCATCAGCTTGTGCTGGATTGAGGAGGATGGATTTAAGGCGGCATGTAACAGAGTTCATGAAAGGAAACAGGAGAGGGGCAAGTTCACATTGTTTCCCCCACACATGAGGAGCCGCATATAACGGTATGCTCCCCACCCCCCCTAAGCCCCTGATCGATGCAATGCAAGGGCTGGTGGGTACTGAAGTCCTCGTAGCGCACATTGGGGGTTGGATCGACCAGCTGCAGCTTCCAGGGAAAACTACCAGTACCGAGATGCCCGAGCTGGGATGGTTTCCGGGAAGAGCCTGAAATGTTTGCACCGGGTGTTGGATGAAGAGACAGGGGGGGCGGAGGGAGGGGAGACAGTGTTTAGTGCCGTTTTTTAAATGTTCCCAAGGTCTGGAGGGGAGATGAGTGAAGCTTGGATCCCCGGAGGAGGGGACTTGCCGGCGGTGAGTTTTGTTTTGGTTTTTATCCCCCGCAGACAATAAACCTCCTACAAGTTGCGATGCTGCGCGTTGGCATCGAGGGGAGCGTCGGGTTTCATGTCTGCAGCGATGCTGAGCAGGATCTGCAGCCGCAGAGCTGTCGGGAAACAAAAGATCCGCAGGATGGTGTTGATGAGCGCACACGCTCGATGTTAACGTGCTGAGGCCTTGCATGTGAGATCAGTGCACGGAGGGGGAATGCTCTGATTGTTTGTTTGATGCGTTGATTAAATATAGACATGCTTGTTGTGTTTAAAAGTGGAGCGAATGCGTTAAGCAAGTTGGTTATAATGTGTGGTAGTATTTTTATTTATTTTTTTAAATTATTATTTTTTTTACTATATCTCACCGGAAGTTGGTGCGTTCTTCTAACTGGCTGACTTCACCAGAGTGTTCAATCGAGTCCAGTGTCCAGCTCCGAGATGCGCCTTTCTGCGCTTCTACTGCGCTTCTACATGGAGCTTTACGGCCGCGGGGCTGGTGATGCGTTCAAGTACACCTCGTTCTGTAGACTGTTCAGTTACGTACAAGGCACTGGTTTGTTTTATGCCCATAACTTTAATATTTCTCCGCAGTTAACTGTATAAATAACACAGTACTGTTTGGGGTCATTTCATTGTTTGATATATGCTTGATTAAATTCAGGTTTCTGTTAATTTTTTATTTTTATGATGCTGTGAATAGAAATAGAAGAAAAGTTTAAACAAATTTTCAGATATTTTACAGCAAATGCAGATAAAGTTTACTTGTAGGGCTATTTTACTGCAGCATATTTTAATATCAGTGTTCTTCCTTTTTCGTTTTAAAATCAGACCATCTGATGAACAATCCACCAACCAATGCAAGACACAATTCAACATATTTCTGAACAGATAATCGGGAAGTAGGCGCTTCAGGAACCACCAAACAGTCTCATAAATGACTTTTTTTCCAGTAAAAAAAAAAGCAAAACAAATCTAATGATATTAATAGTTTCTTTTATATTGTAGTCTATTTTAATTTGAATGTTTACACAAACTCCTGCTCCCTATTGACTCTGAATATACATGCATGTTTAATCAATTAATACAGTTTGATTATGGATTATAGCTTATAATTACTACATAAAAAAATTAAGTACAGTTAAAACTACCTTTGAAATTGTATTCTTAATATTCGATTTTTATGAGAGGTTTCATAAGATTTAGGATTTTGTTTCTGAATTCGTTATTTTGTTTCACATTAGCAGGTTTACCAGCTGTCCATGAACGCATAACGTAGTGTAACCGCACCCGTAAAACACCGTGTAAAGGCGCAGCTCATTGGTGAAGCTCATTATTACGAGGGAACCCAGTGCGACACAACACACGTCTGTTTTTACTCTGTGTTTTTACTGATCACAGAGCATCCACGCACTCATACACACAGGTACGCACAGACGCACGGCTCCGAGAGTCTCTGCCACTGGATCTAACGAGCCTTGCACCGAGTCCGCATCTCAGGTAATCTTTCTATTTAGAGATAAAAACAAAACAAAAAAACAACCAGACAGGACGTGCATTTCTGGTGTGAAGGGGTTTAGAATGAATCAATTTGTTTCTGAATTAAAACATGATAAATTCTGCTGGTTTTGCTGACATTTAAGTGTTTTACGGATTGCATCATTTAAAAGGTCCTCCATGATGATATACAGAAATGCACACCTTTATTAAGGTTTAATACAAACATTATTTAAGGGTTTTATTATAAAAAAAATTTAAACCTGCAGTTCTCAATTCATTAGCTCCCTAAATTCCTATGAGAAAGTAAAGCAACCAATCCATTTACAGTGTTTTTATGTCTGTAGGAAACAAGTAGGTGTGACATGTGAGACCTCCGAGATCCAGGTCTGCTGCGCTGCTGGATGCGTTTCCTCCGCCTTAAGCCTAAAAGCTCCCCAACTTAATTTGCTCTCCCAAGAAAAATAAAAAGCTGCCTTGCGATGCAGCTCTTCCCACTCGCCATTGAAAGTCCTCACTTTAATGGGCCATTAAGAGTCAACCACCATGGTTAAGCTGTCAGCTGGGTTTGATGGATTCTGTTAGGCTGCAGATGAAGCGATCGGAGCTGGAGATTCCGCCAGAAGCTTTGGGCGAAATGTCTCCAGTCCACCCCCACTATTTCTCTCATTCAGAGAGCTGTCACTGGGCAGGGAGCAAGAATGGACTGCAAGCTTCAGATGTTCACAATGCATGATGTATAAATGGCTAAGTTTTATTGTAAAGTTTATGCACAGTTCTGTTGTAAAGGCACACTAAGGTTTACCGCATACTTAACATGAGTAATGTTCAGCCTGTTGGATGCAGTCTCGCTGCAAAAGATGCCCATAGTCCAGGTTGTGGCGCCCAAGTTACAGTGAATCCTAAAGCAAAACCTTAAAAGCAAAGACTTCACATTGAAGGAAAATGCAGATTTATCAAAAACCTAGATATAATGATTATTGTTAAGCAGAAGTTTTTACATCTATTAACATCAAATCAAGAAAAACAGAGAAAGATAACATAGAACTACATTAGTCAATGTGTTTATACTTTAGCAGTAGCTGAAGCTGATTGGAGATTTTTGAGTTTGACAATGTTTTTGGGAAGAAAGGGCTTAAGTTTCTATGTAAAGTTGAAATAGTTTTAAATCCAACAGAAAAAAAAAATTAATACAAAATCATTCACATTTCTGTGTGTAACCCAGGGGTCAATAATCTGAGGATCGCCATGATTTTAAATGTATATAGGGAAGAAGTAACATACCCCCCCCCCCCCCCCCCGGTTTTATGTAATGCAACCAAAGAATTTCCGCAGCTGTGTCTTATTAATGGTATATTGAAAAGTGTCGGCTACCAGGAGAAAGACTGCATCAGTATCCTTGTTTATTAGAGGTTTCATTTAAGAAGAAGTTCCTGTGATATTTTCAGATGTGTTCTAAAACCAAGAATTTATAATAAAATTAATCTTAATAGAGATGGATTTTAGGTATGCAACTTGAGATTGTTTAGCAACTGTGGAGAAATTTAATTGACTAGAACTCTATTGTACTGACCTCTGATCTAACTGTTTTTTTGGATAACCTAAAAAAGTAAAACTATGAGAGTTTATTCAAAAGAAGAAAAGAAAAAAATCAATATTTGTCCCCACTATCAAGGATCAATGCTGATCAAGGGAAAATCATGATCTCTGACCGATTGATCTATGCATCACTTTTAAGTAGCAGCTGTAAACGTTCAGTTTTAAAGTACAGCAGTTGCATAGTGTTACGTCTTTACTTCAGGATATCGTACTGCTAAGGTAATGTATCGGTCTGCACATGTTTGATATGAGCTCAGCTTCGCCGACCTGCAACACACCAGTTGGAGGGACACCAAGGAAGAAAACTTTTGCAAAGGCGAAGGAGCATTTTGGGCTCCTCGCAAAAGTGGGCCACTGGTCCCTGTGGTGAGTGGCGCTTTTCTGGGGCAGGCTCGGCGGTGACGCTCGCCCGGCACGGATTGGGAACAGACGGCCTTGTCTGTCCATTTTGGAGCCAGGTGAGGAAACGGTGCCGCTCGATTTATATGGCAGAAGAGGGTCTATAGTTGTGACTGTGCGAACTGTTGATGTCCATCACTACCTCGCCTTTAGGAGTTCGTCTGCTTGCCTTTCCCAGGTAACTTTAAATGGTACAAAGTTAGTTTTGCATTGCTTGTGAGAGGGTTTTTATATCAGTAGTATATGGAGGTCTTCAAATTTGAGCTTAATGCATGTTTTTTTTTTGCTTGAGCCTTGGAGTTAAGGAGCACACTGCTATTTAAAGATGACATATAACCTAGCCAGCTGCTGCCTCCTCCACTGCCTTCATAATTGAATCAGAACTAGTTCGTATGTGTGCTCCTCGCAGAAGATAACGGAGTCAAAACCTCGACGTGGTCTGAAGAGGTTACACTTTTGCATTCCTGGCTGCTGCCTCCTGTTCTTCAAAAGGTTTGTCAAAGAGTAAGGAAAAACTAATAATAAAAAAAAGACAGAAAGCCACGCTTGGGTCTTTTGGTTCGAAGCTGCGGAGGTGAGGAATAAATAAGGTAAGTTTTGAAAAAAGACCCTTTCCTCTGTTCTGGTTGGGTTGTAGTCAATTATAGCATGATTAGTGACCGATGATGTTAAGACAAGAGGCGGGCTCATTTATCCTCTCTGTCGGAATAATGAAGCTCTAATTGGAAGCTGGTGTCATTAGCTGGCAACGTCTTCTTCGATCTGTTTGTCCTGGACTAATAATGGGCCTTTGGTGACGTTTAAACTCCTCTGAGAATGAGTCTTTTGTGAGGGGAAACGGTTCAGTCCTGTGACTTTCATGTAGAAGTCATTTACGTGGTAGAGGACTGGCTGACGGTTCACCAGTTAAAGGGGAACTAAGCCTTCAACATCCCTTTTTCCTATCATTTCTGGCTGTGATGTCGGCTGAAAGAGTAAGTGAAACGCTGATGTTTAATCGGACTACGTCTGGCTTTTGTACCTCCTATGTTGTGGCTCACCAGCAGCAAACTTGCACAGGTTTGGTTTGTTTAATGTGTCGGAGGAGGCCAGCATGTTCAGGAAACTTGCCTTATACTTGTAGTTCTACCCCTTCACTGTCTTTAATCCGCGCTTACTGTCAGACTCCAGGGATGTGTTTTGTTGCTGCTTTTAAAGATTCACCACTCTCCTCGATTATTTTGAGTCATTCAGCCAAGGCTGCGGCAGGCGATGGCCGGCAGTGTAAAAAAAGAAAGAGAAAAAAAAAGAGGCAATTTTTGACCACAAAAGCAAAGAAAAAACAGAAAATTACATTCCCTTTTCATTCCAAAGCCCCCGGCATGCTATTTCATATCTGCATCGCATTGCAATGGCATAGAAAAAGTTATCCTTACGTAGTCTGTACATGGTTATCCTAGCTGTCAGTTTACACTTTATGACTTGCATGTTGCAGTAATTGAGTGATAATAAAGATGTAATATGTCTTGCTGCGCTGTTCAGATGTGCTGCTGAAGATTCACTTACCTGTCCATGCTGAATGGTTGATGAAGTGCCAATTGTCGCCTGATCACCGTTTGAAAACTCTGTGGCTCTCATTGAGCATTCAAGTTTCATTCCCCTGACGGTGATAGTTGGCGTCACAAAGTTGTACCAAGGTTTTTATAAATGACGGTTCCAAAACCAACACAATTTCCTACTACACTATTTTAAGTGATTTGTGAGATATTGGGGGGGGGGTAGTTGGCCTATATTGAATTTTTTAAAACACTTTTTTTCTTAAATGAAAAAACCATAAGGTTCACAAAAAAGTGATACACCTGCCATAATGCTTTAAAAAACTTTAAATCTTTTATTCCAATGAGGACAGATTTATAATACTGCTCCGTGCTTCATACATGCATCATACATTTCTCAGGCCAGTATATTCCACATATTAAGCCTAATTTATCCAAATTTTCTGTAATGGATTTGCGATTGTGTGTCATTTTACTCTAAAAGTCAGATTTAAACAATTACTAGATATGTTTAAGACCAGATGGTTTAAATGTTGAAACCAGGGAAGTGAGAGGTGGTGCCTTACTGTCTATTTCCGTCTGTATGTAAGGTGATGAAGTCTATAAACAACTGTGTTCTCTCTTTGGATGTGTTTTCTGTACGCTCACCTATTTGATTGTTTTTTAGATTTAGCTTCTTCTTTTAAAGGGGAAGTTTGCTTTTGACCCCGCTAGTAAACCGACTTTCAATAGGAATAGATAATGCTAAAGTCCAGAGTAGTGTTTCTGAATATTGAATTATGTACTACAGTCACATTCATTCAGCAGATGCAGCGGCTTTCTGTGTTATGACCCCGAGAATTGATTGCACTAATAGTTTTATCAAATGTTCTCATGGGCTATTAGGCTGAAAGCAGAGTGTAAAGGGACTTTTGTCTCATCTATGCACTGAAAATAAAACTTTCCCTCAAGGCAGCATGGCTGAAATTTGGTCAGACAAGTAATTTGGTCAAATGTAGGATGATCTAGTTCCCCATCAGACCACCAGAAACATACTTTACAGTGAATCTCTGCTGTAATGTTGGCAGAGATTCAGTTACACATTTACTTTTGGTTTGTATTTTGTTGCATTGTCTAAAAGCAAAGGTGCTAATGTTTACTTTTTAATAGTAAACTAGTATAGCATATACTAGGGATTAGTATAGTAATTTGTGTAAAGTATATACTGGTACATACTGCAGTATGTACTGGTATACTTCCATATGATACGCTATTTAATTATACTTTTTATAATTTATACATACGTATTGCACTTTTATTGGTACCGCCTGTTAAGTCAGTCCTAATATGTACTTCATCTTTGCAGTAGCATCGTCTCTCATTGCAAAATTAAGAACAATCCTAACTTTAGTAGAATGATTCAATTTAATGACATTGTAAAATAATGGGTTTATTTGCTGTGCAACAATTAAAACCTCAACACACGTTTTAATAGAATAAACATAAAGCTTTTGACAGAATTTTATTTTCAAGAACTAGATTAATAATCTACGACTTCGTTTTTAATCCGTCATCTTGGTACATTTCACTTTTTAAAAATGTAAAAGACCTGAGAAAAGGTCAGTCAAATAGGTCAGTTATTTTAAGTTAGTTTGGTTGGCCATCACAAATAATGTAGATGTCTAAAAGCTTCTCTCCAGGGCTAGGCTAATTTTTCTTAATCACATGTCAAAAATTATATACCAGAGATCGACTGTGGCTCAACAGGTAGAGTTGTTTTGCAACCGCCAGGTTGTGGGTTTGGTTCGCTGTACCTCCTGTCACATGTTGAGATGTGAATGAGTGATTGTAGCTCTAGTGTAAAAGCGTTTTGAGTGATCAATATGACTAGACAAACCCTATGTACTTCTATGTAATATTTACATCAGGGCACCTGAGTCAGAAAATGGCTGCAAAAAACTTAAAACAACAAGATTTAATGTCCTTCAATGGAGTTTACACTGCCATGTTCATGTTTGGCTATTTTTTGACACCATTAAATTACTATTCCTGTCCTACCGTAACACAAACTTAATTTCGTAACACTTATCACAGGATAAAGTCATGCTTTCTATTTAAGCAATACCTTCTTTCATCCATCTATGCATCCGTTGTCCATATACCCACTTAACCTTGCAGGGTTGCAGTGGGAGAAGGAGTCTATCTATAGAGGTCATTCTCCAAGATGCAGGATACATTCATGTATGTGTCACCGGTTGAATATTTAACCCTTTAATTTACTATTAAGAAATTGTGAAAAGTGACGTGACTTTCATAGCAGTTTCTCAGCCTAGAGTTTTGTTCATATAGGCCTTCTGGTCATATAAAACTGCCTACCCATCTAAAACATATAAGTAGGCTCTTATTTTTCAATATAAACAGTAAATATGAGTGTTTGAAAAAGCAAAGGTGAGTTGTAATTGTCTGGAGAGACAGAACAATATCTGTATGAGCCATATCATTCAGAGCAATATCCGCTGATTAAGTAGAGCATGGATACAAAGAACACAAATAGTGACAGAAACTAGGGAAAACCTGGAGAGAACCCAATCTACCTTGTAGTGCTGTTGTGGTCCGCTGCATTCACATCCAGACTGCTGCTACTAAAGTAACTGGAATGCAACTTGATAGTCAGTTAACACAAAGATGACACATCTTTACATTCAGTATTATTTAATTTTATACTAGTGGCACATTAATCCACCTCTTGGGAAAACTTTGAGACATTTTAGAGTAATTTGATGGATGGAGTTTTGATGTACCTCTATCATCTATGATATTAGAGTGCTTAGCATTTCTAAGTGGAAAGAACAGTCTCTAAGTGTAATTCTTTAAAATAATGGAGACCTTTACCTTTATTTTGGGAATTCTTAAAAACCAAAAACATTTTTAAATTCAATATGTTTCACAATAGACTGAGATTGAAAACTCAGAAACACAAAACGGAGTCTGTGCTTTAAAGCAAAACTAAAGAAGTTTCAAATTTGGTAGCCAGTGGACAAAACAGGTAGTGAGGTAGAAGACTGAATTTCCCATGAGGACAAGCACATAGCGTTGTAAAATCCTGATGTCCCGCAGTTGGATTGAAGTTTCTGTTTCTAGTGGCTGTGTGATGGATGAATAGCTAAGAGGTAATGAATCTAATTGTGTCAAAATAATGTTATTTGATGATGTTGAAAATAAGAAACGGGGGAAGTAATGTATGCCGTAAAGCAGTTGGCACATTTGTAGATGTTTTTGTGTGGCAGGGTTCCTGCCACCCTCCTAGTGCCGGTTAAAGCGATACGGACCCCCTCGGGCCATGACAGGGGTGTCAGTCAATGAGCTGTAAGTCAACATATAATAACAAAAGTTGTGAAAATATTTTATGGAGTTTAAAAGTTTAATAGTGTTGCCTTAATACTTTTAGTTGTCCTGATGTTGGCTGCAGCAGGTCCAAACAGACCCACTGAGGCTGATGAGACCTACTTCTACCTAAAAAAATAAAAAATAAAAATAAAATTACTCCTAATGTAGTTTTTTAAATATTTTTTATATATTTTTATATATATTGTCTTCAACTATTTGTTTTAAAATAGCCTTTATTGTTCTTTACCTGCTTGGCCAGTTAAAAATCCATTTTGTGTTGTGGGTAAGTGATTCACTTTGCACAACAGTTCGTCTAAAGTTTCTAAGTGCCCACTTGGCCACTAGAACAGTTTAATGACATTTCTGTGGTGTAATGTTCTCATTTGTCAATAGTGGGATTAAGGATGAAAAGCAGAAATCTGAGTTTGTTCCAGAAAACTGCTTTCTCCCTGTCATTAACGTGATATAACTGAGGAGAAACAGCTTTCTGCTGTGGACAATCTCCTAAAAAGCTGTGTGAACTACATGTTCCTGCAAAGTGGGCTACTGGGGATCTGTCACGCATTGTGAAATGACATTTTGACATATTGCGCAGATACATTCTTGCTCCTATGCCTTTTACATACTCAGATAAATGTTTTGGGCCTACTCTCATATACACAAAAATACAGTAAAAATAATGATGAGTATGGTTTATGTAGTTTAGAAAGTGTAACAGAGGTGAAGAAGGAAGTGCTATTCTAAATGTTTAGATGTACTTTTAAAAGCACATATGGCTAAAAAGTCTTAAGATTAGATATCTGTAACAAGATTATCTTACCGATCTATTTATCTAATCAACTGTTTTCTTTCCTTGCAGATACGTTAGGATGGGTGGAGCAGCCATCATTATCATGTGGGAAAAATGAAGAAAAAAATGTGATGACTCTGATTCTTAGGACCTTAACACCGTCTCCAACACTACCCATGACATTCTACAGTGTATGTTAACAAAATTTGGTGAAGTATATTAAAGGGACCTAAAGTTTTACTCCTTAATAAAATGTTTTAATATCGAGTATTTAGGAGGATTGTTTGGTGTGTAATTGGCTTGAAGCCTCGGCTCCTATCTTAAGCTTTTGTTGATTCTCAAACGTTTGTTTTTCAGGAACCAGTGATTGCTGTGCCTCGTTCTCTGTAATGGAAAATCGTGGTGAGTACCAACTGGGTGCTTGTGGTTGGTTAAGTGCAGTGGTGATGCTATAGAGGAGAGAAAAAAAAACGCTGTGGATTCCCGGAGTTTATGGGGTTTGTCAGGCTTTTCCACACTTTAAGAGACACATGTTGTTAGAACCTCGCATCTTCACGACATCAGTCTCTAACTAAAGATTGGTTTCTCCTGCCAGATGTGGAGGTTTCAGGATTTGCCAGGATTTATCTATGGGTTACTTTTTTAATGCTGGTTCTACTTCAGAAATATGTTTTTGTTTGATTGCTTTCAGTGTATTAACCACTTTTCTATTCACATGCTTGCAGTGATTGTTCCTTTACTGGTAGTCGAAGCAGCATTGCAGGCAAAGGAAGCGTTTCAATAAGATATTTGCAGGGATTGCTTTTGATTCAAAGCTCAGTTTGTTGTATATAAAATAACTTTCCCTAAAAGGTGTTATATTGATGTGTGTGCCTCTATCCTGCAGTAAGTGATGATTTTTAGATGGGACTTCCTTTAGTTTTGTCACAACAAAAGTCAGTTAGTTTCTGCTAATAGCCGATTTATTTTTATTTATTTTATTTAAGGAGACTTAAAGCTGTTTGTAATCTCAATATGATGCCTAAATCTATTAAAGTAACTTTACTTTTGTGTCTTCAATGTTGTACAGTTAAATCTTTCAATTAAATGTCATGAATTCTAAACTTTAAAATTTTAACCCTCAGCCATCAGTTAGCACCTGATATGACTTCTCCACATTTTATAGCGTAAAGAGTATTTGTAGAAGATAAAAAAAAAAAAAAAAAAGGTTGTTTTGCTTGCTTAACACAGTAACAACCATTTTCAATGTTACCTAGTTCAGGGCGGTTTGGTGCTACCTCGGCCTCTAGCTCCGCTTCTGCTAGGAGAGAGACTGGTAAGACTCTCTAACCGAGACCGTAGTTTGCTAAGGCAGCGAACGCAAAGCTAACGTAGATCTAGTGTGTTTTTGCGTGCTTAAATGCGCATCGGTTTGCTGCCCGGTATGTAAATAAGAAATAAACCGAAGGATGGATACAGTCACCTAATTTATTTTAATGCCCTGCGATCAACTGGCACACCTCAAACGTACTTTTGTTGCAATCGATGTATTGGGAACCCCTGACCTACAGCATGGCACGGGTTGTGCCATGGGTTTGTTGAGGCCAGGCTTAATATTGAAAAGAGTAGGAAACTGTAACAATAAAAACCTTTATTAATTTGTTATGTATGTAAGAGACGTATCACATTTTTTGTAAGGAGATTGTCTTTTATATCTGCATTTTGTTTTTAATTTTCTTAAACGTACTCATTAACACAATTACGTTTGAAGTTAATAAAAGTGGCTCACAGATGTCTTGAATTCAGCCCATAAATATTGAATTTATAACTGTTTTTTTTTATTCTTTGTAATTTATAGAACTATTGATCTTTAGACTAATCAAATGATCAATCTAAAATTATTACCTATGTTTCTGTCCCATATCTACATGACATTAAGGTGAGTGCTTTCTTTGATCACCTGCTTTATTCATCTTTTAATCTTAAAAACATTTAGATAAAAAGTACTTGACTGGTTACTATTCACAATGTATACTCCAAGCTGTCTTGTTTAAATTCAAACATTTTTTTCCTTATTTCACTATTGTTAGAGTAAAGAATTCTAAGGTTTGATAAATTTAAGTAATATTTATCTTTGTAACCTGCTCCGTTTTTCAAGGAAACTGTTTCTTTGGAGTCCTTATTTCTCTTGAGTGCTCCAAGTTACTAAATTGACTAAAGGTTCAAGATGATCCTGGTTTATGAACCAATAGATCCTTATATATTTTCTTTGAAGGGCTTCCGAACATATTGAAATAAACACTGATCATTATTATTGGGCTGCAGCTAACGACTATTTTAATAGTCGACTAGTCACCGACTGTTGAAACGATTGGTCGACTAATCAGATAATTATTCATTTCTCCTTAAATTTAGCATGAAATTTCTTTAGTTATGTGGCAAATGATAATAAACACAATAAAGATGGGTACTTCAATGAAATTTGCATCTTTTATTCAACTTTGCTGCTGATTCATACAAAAAGTAAATAAAAATGTCCTATCTGAAACCAGTTAGGCCCAGTGCTCAGTCAGTATAGACGTAAATCCAAAAATAAATAAATCTCTGTCCATTTTGTAAGGACAGGCAAAGGGGTTTTATAAAAAAACTATTAAAATCAAGTAAACAATTTTTTCCTGTAAACAGAGCTGCAGCAAAACGGTAAATAAAACAGAGTAAATTTTGTGAGGTACGTTCAGTGGTCAACTGCAAAACAACTTTACATTCTCAACAGTCTGAAATCTGACGGTTTTAACCACTGACTTTGTAGATACAAATTCAAGTTGTAAGCACGGACTCTTGAACTGGGTTAATATCTGTACAAACCTGGCACCATCGACCACAGAGAGCGGCCTCATATAATAGATCAGCATCTGTAATAATGACTCAGTGAGGGCAGTCACCTGTTGCTGGGTGCACATCTGCTTCTTTTTGAGTCCATGGTGGCTCTCATCGTCAGATTGAATGTATTTAATTTAAAATACGTTTGTCAGGCACAGTCAGGCATAACGGTAAAGCTCTCTTTTAAAGCGAAAAAACGCTTAGAAAATTTCTATTATACACCAAAAACAAAACGTATTGGTGTGAATTTTGCTTGAATCTTACCGAAGCGAGTCAGACTCTGTTTCAAGTGCCCGACATGCCTTCTTTTTAAATGTTCGATACACAAGGTCTGCTTTGCAAATCTTGCAATTAGAGATGGGTCCGGCAACACCGATGCGTCGAGGCAATTTCAACTTCAAAGACAAAAACCCGTGTCGGTGTGCGTATTGATTTCAGCAGGTCACGTGAACGATACATCAAATGTTTAGAAATTACACTGAAGCACCAAACTGTGTTTATAAGGAAGCGAATCTATCAACTGGATGCATTTGCCAAAATTATTCTGGATTTTTTTTCGGTACAGCGTCAACTATGGAGCCTCAAGGCAAACGAAAGATTTCCGCAATGTGGGACCATTTTGATCTTACATCCGAAAATAAAGAAATTGTTTTCATTTCGTTCTTTACAAATTCAGCTGAAATTGACTCTTAGTCAAAAAAGTGTAACAGACACTTATTTTTTTTTTATAAAAATTTGTGAAGAAAAACCCCAGTCCACAAGCATCCTCATTTCAAACACATACACTTAAATTTTCACTGTATGGTTCATCTTCACATTATTTATTGACTGTATCTAAGAATACCACATATTTTCAATTTAACGTAAGATATGAAATAATACAATATATAATATACAATAACATACCATTAGTTAATTATTGTTTACACTGGTTCATCAAATCAGTCCATCTACATTGCCTGTTGGGATTTTTAATGTCCAGCAGGTGTCAGTATTCAGTGACACAGTATCAATACAGTTTTGCTGTGTCGAAACGCAAACTTTAGAAGTTTTTGTACGTGTTGCTTCTGAGTTGGACGTCGCCATTTCTGTGTAGTTAACCATTTGACGCTATTGTGCACGTGACTCTCGCCAGATTTTAATTAAGCAAGATGCCTCACTCTGTTGGAAAAACACATCTGGCGACAAAAGTCGACAATGGAATTTTTTCTATTATCGATTTTTGTCGAATCGTTGCAGCCCTACATTGTTAACGTAAGGAACACAGTCAAAGCAACACTAAGTAACTTTTCATCCTTCATGAAATATTTTCATAACTTTTGTGATTATACCTCGACTTAAAGCTCTTTGAATGACACCTCTCTCCTTTGTATCACTTTAACCGGCAGTAAGCAACTACGGCTACAAACGTGCTGACTGCTTTAGGACATAAGTCTCTTACGCCGTTTCTTATTTTCAACATTATTTGTATGATATTGTTTTGCCACAATTGGATTCATTGCCTCATCACTATTCTTTCATTATACAGCCACAGGAAACAGAAACGTAGTTCAATCCAACTGCAGGTGACCGGGAGATCAGGGTTTTATAACGCTATGTGCTGGTCCTCCTGGGAAATGCAGTCTTCTTCAGGCAAAACACTATCGCTTTTTATCACAGTGGTTCAAAAATTGAACAAAACCGAAACTTCTTTACTGTAGCTTTAAGTAAATAACATTGATTTCTCTCTTCATCATTGTAACTGTTGGTGGTTGAGTAAGAAGCCTGAAAAACTGTAATTGGTAAGAATTTAAGCAAACTGGACAATAGTAACCAAAGGGCAAGAGCTAGTAAACCTGGTCAAAGCATCACCAAAATGTCAGATTCTGTGGGATGTTTCCAGTCCGCTCAGTATCTATCTAAAGCTATCTAATGAAGGGGCGAACTAGGCTACAGTAGCTCAATTTGCTAAGGAACGGAATAGTGGTTCTGATAGAAAGGTGTGAGAATATACAGTACAATCCATTTTAGTCAGTTGCACATTAGCTTGCAGAGCATTCAGTGTACCAAGCTGACCAATTTCCTTCCATCAATGCTTGAACATTATGAAAAAAGTGCCATGTTTTGATTAATCATGTGTTTTATAACATCCTATGGATGGCAAGGTATGTGTACCTTGGAAAGATCCAACACATACAAACCTACTTTAGCACTGTTTCAAACCACGACCCAATTTCACCAAAACTGTAATCATTTGTCCTCCCAAAAAGCTATGATGGCTCTGGGATGGTTTATAGGCTACAGCAAATGGGTGTTAATGTGAGTTACAAATTCTCCAGATGTCAGTACAAATGGGTTCATCCACGGATGTCCCATCTTGCAGCTTACTAGACCTAAATAATATGCTTTTAAATTTTGGTCTCAGATACCAAATGCCAGAGGTTACAGGTCACCATACTTCATAATGTAAGGACTACTTTGGCCGCAAAAGTAAGACCAACACACTAAATGATCATAATGTTATACATCGCTGAACAATATACACATTTTTACCTTGCAAGTCTCTTTTAGAGTTATATTTTTAAGAAAATTCAATGATGACATGACAACATAGTTTCTGATTTTCTGGCCTGCCGCTGACTAATGTTGATAGACAGGGTTTGGTAAATGCGTGTAAGGTCCTTGGTTTCGGCTGCCTTTGTGAAACTGACTGGCCCAGTCTGTTATCCAGGTCAAACCAACAACAGGTTCTGGGTTCAAGCGGATTGGCTCAGTTCTCTCTGGATGCCAGCCTGGTGTGGGGGTGTATGTTGGGCACAGAGTGAAGAGGGGTGCTGCTCAACACATTAGTGCTCCCTCTTTAGAGGCAGTTCGGGAAGCAGCCCGAACACACAGATCTGTCTTGGCAGAATGACATAGCTCGGTGAATGGGACTCTGAAGGTTTTCTGAAGTCAGGCAAATCTCCAAAGGTATCAGAGCACTGATTCAGAGAGTCCAGGTCCTCCTTTTATCTGGTACAGTTTTCTTTTTTCCTATTTTTACTTTTGCCCCAAACAGAGGTTTTTCTTGGCAGATGGGCTTCAGAGCCATGTAGATTCTCTGAGATCTGTTAGAAATGTGATAAAAGATTTGGAGATTTGTTTAAAATAGTTTCTGGAGGCCCAAGGAAAGCTGAGTGGCATGATGAATGCCCCATTTCAATTCTGAACAAAATAAATAACCACATCTATAGATATCCATACCCCTACATTTTCCTTTAAGATTTTATCAAATCTAAACCAAAATTTTTAATGTGTTTGATGAAGAATTTCTTGTGATGGACAAGGAGGTCAATAATTGTGAGGGGAAAAGAGAAGTATTAAGAGTTTTATTTTTTGGAGCAAATAGAAACATGAAAGTTTGATGTGCTTTAAGTTCAGCCTTGGTTTGTCATACTTTTGTAGAACCATCTTTCATTCCAGTTACAGCTGTTTGCCGTTAGCAGTTTGTATCTACCTTTTTTTTTTTTTATCTTTCCCATAAAAGGTAATTCAACCTGAGTCCAACTGGGTGACATATGTTTTTTTTTTTAGACTTCAGCCAAATCTGGATCTGGAATTTTCCTCATGCTTTTTTTGTTTTTTTACCTAAATTATTCCTCTAGAACTCCATCTATAAGTTAGAGCCTAAAGTTATGTTTTACTTGGTATTTGTCCACTATTTCTTTTGCCAATAGCAACATCTTATAAGCAGTTAACCTGTCCCCTTAAAGGAAAACCAAACTCTACACTATCACCATTAGCATACTTCCTGCAGTGTCTACACCATTTCATTTACATAGTTTGTGTTCTAAGCTGTATAGTTTCAAACATGTTGTTTATAGGTTAACTCTCCTGACTTAATAAAATCCCCAACCATTTTTACATACACAACTGGATCTACACAATGCACTGTATACCACAGTACACATGGCAAATTTAAAACATAAGCTTACTTTCTCTTAGGAATGGTAGGCATCCTTCAATTACTGCTGATCTGTGTTGTGAGTCAAGCAGGGAGGGTCTGTGTATGTGGGGGAGAGGGAGTCCAGTTCCTAGAGGGAGGGGAAGTCTTAAGGGGATTGGGAAAAGGAAGGGGGGGGCGGATCGAAGGGAAAAGCATAGAGTAAAAAGTAGATGAAAGAGACGGTGCTGTTGTTGAAGAAGTAGGAAGGCAGGTGCAGCTGCTGATCTGTTTAGTCGTGCCCTCGGTGCTGAGTGGAGAACAGGTAGAGGCCCCTTGGGGGCTGGATCATGGGACAAAGCCTTCGTGTGGAGATTCCAACTCAGAATTCACAACAGCAGAACTCTTGCGGTGAGTTTCTGACCTTACTCTGGCTCAGTTTGCACAGGATTTACTTGCCCCTAACACACTTTAAGCTTTTTACCATATTTCATTGTGCTTTCAAAGACTTTAAACATCTTGGTAAGAAAGGGGCTAAATGTTTTTAATAAACTTTGTGTAGTCAACTCTCTATTACTCTGCTTGTCTCTCTCTTTCTCTGCTTCTCTAACTCTCTCCTTCACAAGGAATGTTGAATCATGGGATCGTGTGCATGAATCTCAGCTGTGTTTTTACATACTCATGAACGTGCGGTCCATTTTGCTCCCTGTTACAGAGCACAAGAAGTTTTTAGCTGTGTTAATTTACACCCTTATTCTTTGGTATTATATAGAAGTGCAAGTAATGTCTTTAGCTACAGTGAACTCTATGCAGATAACACTGTAATTTACTTAGTTGTTTTTGGTTAAGATTCTTCCATTCAATGGAATAGGATAACTTTATGGTTTTAAAACGGGGTCTTATTGTCAAACTATAAGTGTACACTTGTGTTGTTTTTCAAAAAGCATTTTCAAAGATCAGATCATATTTGTATTGCCATCTAATTAAGACCATATCAAGGAGATGCAATACTACATGTTTGTTGATTTTTGAAGAGATAATAGTATTTCTTTCAGGAGTCCACATTAAACATCTTAGAAAAATACAATTTGTGCCTTTAACGTGAGGTGGGACCAAGTCATTGTTTTGCCAGTCACTTGTAAGTCTCAAGTCTTTAATTTAGGTCCGAACCTGAAATTCATGTTGTTTCATTAAAACATACTTACCAGCAGTGGTTATTAAACTAGTAAACAGGATAATCTACCGAACTGTTAACACTTACCAAACATCAGCCTCCGTTTTAGCAACTTTTCCCACTATGTGTAAGTCTGAAAATTGAAGGAAGTTGCACAGTTATCAATTATATTACTAACTACTTCTGTTCGGAAGTCAGCTTCACATTAGAAAGCTAAGATTTTATGTCAAACTTGGTTAAAATGTACTTATTTGATACATTTAAGTGAAGAATCTATATGCTTTAAAAAATCTCAAGTTTATTCATATTTTAATTGAGTTGGCTGGCTTTTGTCTTGTTATCAATGTGTTTTGATAATAATGCTAGACTTTTATATTGTGTGTTGCATGTAAGGTTTTGGTTGAATAAAGGTAAAATAAATTGGTAAAGTGAAATAGTTTATTACAGGTTGTAAGTAAACAACACATAATTATTATAACACTTTACACTTATTTGTATTGACTCAGTCTTACTGTTAAGTAGTAAAGGAATTTCCCCAAGATTCAGTCACTGTGATTATAACCACTCTGCTCAATTAAGTGGATTAAATTTGATAATCTGCTCTGCCAAGGATAAGGGTTCTCATAAGGTTGGAGGTATTTCCCCATTGTAGCACTGTTTGAGTGGATGTGAGTGTCTTATGTAAGCCTTTTAAACGGACTGGCTGAAAAAGTATTCTCTTTTAGCCCCATGATCACCTGTCCAGAGTAATATGGCCTCACGAGGAGATTCTTGACAGAGTGTCAGGATATGTCACAAAAACCACCCACACAAGATTGGACTCCCACATGTTTTCTGACTGGTAGGCCTTGTCTTGGCACAGCTGATTATAGAACATGGATGAAATCTCTTATTATTCATGCTATTGAATAAAAATGTATTTAATTTTTTTCCTTTGTTGATCTTGGCGTCACCAGAATTATCCTTTTTCTTTGTTGTTGAGTGTGTTGGATTTAAGAGGAAGAGGCTGTCTTTGTTCAATGAGAGGAAATGGTACTCCACCCTGATTGTACGACTGTGTTTCCAGTACCCCCACTCGCCACCACCAACAGCAATCACGTCTGTACTTTTTCTCTCTTTGTACCTCTTTTTTTTATCCCCTCTACTTCCATTTCTAAACTCACAGGAAAGGACTGCTGCATTTCCAACCAAACTCTGAATCAATTGAACCAATTCTCACTACAACAGAAACAAGTTGCAGATTTTTCTGGGGGAAAAAAATGTTGAGCCGATTCCAGGGATAGTTGTTCTTGTCGCGGCGTTGGATTCACACGCTTAAATCAGTGTTGTCAAAGATTTTTCTCAAACCGAAGCCTGCTGGATGGACGGAGTCCTCCACAGTCGTTGTCAGCGCTGCGTGTGCGCAGGCTTGCCACACTCCGAGCTCTTATCGTGCTTCACTGGCTCAGCTGAGCCTCTATATCAGAGGCATTTCTAACAGAACAGTCTGCTCTGTGTAAGGAACACCATCCATGCTGGATTATACGGGAACCTGTCCTTAGCTAAATTTAATCTGGACGTTATGGCAGCTGCTCCAAATTCTCGCATTCTTGCCCCTCCGAGATGAGACGGATTTCCCCCCTTGGATGTTTTCTGACTTAATTCTCCATTGGAACATGCTCATCTGGATTTTCTTCCTATTTGATTGACTTTCTGAGATATACAAAGGAGAGCTGGAAATTTTGGATCTATGAATGTTACCTGCCTCCCCATGGCATGTTGTTTCAGGTCCCACCACCATGGAAGCTGGACGCCTAAAATCCCTCTTTCAGGTAGAACAGGATGTGGTTTTAGAAAGTCTGTACTGGTTTTCGGATAATGATCCTGACCTGGCAATTCCTATTATGGTGAATACTAGTATATTTTCCCATACATTCTGTTGGATGATGGAAAAGGAATGGGACTTCTTTGTCTTTGCAGTTATAGAATATAAACCAAAAACAAATAACATAATTTTGTAAACCCTGAGGTTGTTTATTCCCTCTTAAGAGGTGTGCATGATTTTTTGTCCTGTTTCTGTATGTGTGGACTAACATTGTAGAGATAGTGTAGTAATCTACACCACTATTCATCCACACAGGTAAAAATATACAACAGATTTTGGCTAAACATAGTTGTAAAATGGACATAGTTCTATTGGGGAGGATATTTAACATTTTTGCCCATTTTGCTTTTTATAGAGTAGTTAAAGTTTAACAACAATTAGGTGGTTCTTTAGTATGTTCAAGGATAGCGTGTTAGCTTTCTTTGCAGCCAGGTGGTCAGCTGGTCAGCAATGACCAGCATCAGGTAGGGAGGGGCATTGCAGCATTACACTTTGTTTATACAGAAAGAAAACACTCTGCATTCCTGTGTTTTGTCAAAAGTTGATCATTCCAAAAACAGTGTTTCTTAGAAAGATACAAAAGCTCTGGATTTGTGGCTGGATGATATTCCTAGACAACCCTACCTCACTATGTTTGAAATGTAGACTGCTATTCAGGAAAAAAAATGAGATTGTTGTCGTTCTGCTTGTGTGGTTTTAACCTGCTTTAGTATTGTGTAGGTGCGTATTGTGGGAATCAGACTGTAAGGCACTGCTGACGCCAAGACATCCTGTGTGGGCATCACTCTGGGAGTCTTAAACGCGACCCTTTTTCTCTTTCCAGTGGTAAATATTTTGTCTGCTAAATGCAGTGGCTGCAGCTTTTACACAAACCCAACGTTCGAGGCTCTCTCTGAGCTCAGCGCTCCGTCAATGGAGCTGCCAGTCATGCATTCCAGAATATTTAGCTGTCACTGCAGAATGCCATTAGATGGACTGCTCCCAGCCACACTGACATCCCATAGTGATCAGCGTTCCTTAAAAAAAGGTCTTGTTTCCTAAATGTTTGCTGTATCGTGTGTGATTTGAATGAAAGCGTTTTTTTGCTGCTTACATCCAGCGTGAGACGAGGACAGGATGGCTGATAAAGCACTGGTTAAGCTAAGGAATGTGAGCACTTGACAGTCAGAAAGGCTGGCTAAAAGCCAACATCGGAGCCCTCCTGTTAATGGTAGCTCTGTGGAGGAGTTCTCGAGCTCTTAGCATCATCCTGCCAAAGCACACTCCGTGCCCGAGAAGTAACAGCGAAACATAATACCAGCCATGATGAGGCAGTCTGTTTTCACAAAGACGCCGAAGCACAGTTCAGATAGAAACCCAAAAACTCCACATCGAGCAGTAAGAGGTGCACTGATCAGCCTTTTGCAGTACAACTTGCAGCTGTTGATAGTGTTTTTAACCAACTCTGTTTTATCTTAAAGCTATCATATTTTGTACAGCACTGAAAAAAGTCAAGCCTCATTTCTTATTTATAATATCAGCGTCGCCCTCTTCACCCTGCTGTATGTAAAAGAGCAGTCACTGTAATTAATGACTGTAAAATGACTAAATTTTTCAGGAGACTTTGTAGTGATTTACAAGTTTAATAACGAAAAATGAACTGTGATATATTGGACGACTGTGAACCAGGAACAAGTTGTTGTAGCTCCTACCAGCATGGAATCACATCTAACCCAAGTTAAACCTTGTCCAAAACATAGTGGGATTTCCTGAGATCTATGATGATTGTTTTTTTTAATACAAGCTAAAATTAATATTTTGAATTTTAAACCACAAAGTCAATAGAGAAGCTGTTGTTTTACTTCTGAAACTCAACCGATGAATCATTCTTTTCACTTTCTGACTGCAAACATATATTTAAACCACAACCGTCAGAAAAACATTGTGTCCCAAAGGATAACATCTTTTTTGTAAAGTTTAATTTTTTATTTTTTATTTTTAAAGAAAAAAAATGAGGAATCAGGAATCATTGTCCTGATAATATAGACCCTGACCCTAAATCCTAGACTGCCAACATTTTTAAAACCAACACACAGATTCCAGGACTGGCAGAAGTTTGAAGCTAGAAATCAAAAAATAGAGCAACTTTTTTTATTCTACTCAAACTTACAATTATCTGCTAGAATTTTCCCTCTTTCTCATTGATAAACCATGGATGTCTTGACATGATGCAGAAAATATAGTTTTTTGTTTGGTGGGTTCTCATAGCTCTGTTTTGACTTTATTTTTACATGAAAGTTTTGACCTGAGACTATTTTCATTACCATGAGTGTGTGCAATGATTGTAAGTAAAGTAAATGGATTTTCTGACCGCCTAGTGGTCAAGGCCCATTATTAAGCTGATTCCAGTCGCTAGGTGATTTCTTCCCTGTTGTCGATGATTCTCTGCTATAACTTATTGCCTCCCCTTCTGTTTTTCGTTGCAGCGCGCCTTAAAATGTAACATTTTACCATTTCTTGCATTTAGATGATGAAACGGAGCAGCACCACAGCACAATGGTGGGAGAGGGGGGCAGCACAGGGGACACAACCCCTCCCCCAAAGCGTAAAGGAAAGTTTTCTACCATTGGGAAGATCTTCAAACCCTGGAAGTGGCGGAAGAAGAAAAGCAGCGAGAAGTTCAAAGAAACATCCGAAGGTTTGTGTTGTAAGCTCATTTTGTTTAGTAGTCTCCACCCATCCTTTCCTACTGATTGTATCGGTTGCATTCACATTTCAGCCCGCCATAAGCCTGCGTGTTTCTTCCATAATGCTACAAAGGTTCCTTTTGGTTTTTCTGGAAGTGCTTGAGCAAAACCATGCAAAAATGTGGTTTGAATTTTATTTGTTGGCTGCAGAACTGGAAAGAAAGATGTCCACAAGACGTACCCGACAGGAGCTCATCGAGCAGGGGCTGCTAAAGGAGGTCCCAGATAACGGTAAGGAGTCCTTTGTGATTCATTTGATCTCTATGAGCAGCGGTATCTGTTTCTGACAGCAGCTGCCCTGAGGTGATCACCTCAGCACAGACAGTACTGCTGGGTCAGGACGTCGTGGCAGGAAAAGCCTCCATCAGGTGTCTGAGATTGACTTAAAGTCTAGAAAATTTACATGCTGTTTTTCATAGTAACGTGATGTAACTTTTAAAAATACATGCCACTCTCCAGACCTCTGGAAAACTAGAACGGATTGTGCCCTGCAGCAGAATAGCTTCGAGAGGGTTGTGTGCAAGCTTTCTGCTGGCCCCACGAGCTCAGAAGCCCATTTATTAAACCTACAGCTGCTTCTGCATCACATCAACAAATAGTGATCATCACTATAGTTGTTTGTTAGTTTTTTTTTATTACTAAGTATGTAAGAACATAAATAAGAAATCCTATTTTTTGGTGAAATAACTATGAAAAAGGTATTAAAGTAAGTGAAATTCCTATTGATCAGATGCTAAAATATGTCTATGCAGTTCCCTCTTTATTGAGAACACTACAAAATATGTAAAAACCTTCAAATATTAATAATAATTATAATATATGACAAGAAATTGTCAAAAATATTATTATTATGACAGAGATGCTTATTAACAATGTTCAACATGTTAAGGAAAACACAAAAAACTGAAAGTTAAAAGAAAACACCTAAATATGTTTGGATCTACAATCAGACCGCAGTAAAAAACAACTAAAACTACTTTAGATTCTGATTTACTGTTAAGTCCCAGATGGCAATTCAATTGCACTTAGATCTGATTGTTACAAGAGTTAATACTATTTACTGTGACAAACGATGCTGAATGGGGTACCATATTTAATTTGCCATCACATATAGTAAGAAGAATGGTAAGCCAGAACTAAGGCAAACAGTGGCATAATGGGGTGACCAAGTCTCAATGACAACATTAGAAGCTCTCCTCATGGCAACTAGTTGCTCGCAAGCATGCTAGAAAAAAGCTTTTTATGTTCTACTATCAAAAAAATGCAAACAATTTGAGTTCGCAAAGAGTTTTAATGCTGTATTTAGTTCAGAGGTTATGTCGGCTTGTGTGATGCGGGAAAAACCTTTTAATATTGGAAAATAATGATGTAAGTAGGAAAACCTTGTGCATTACTGCCTACATCCTATTTTAAACCGGTTACTTCACTTATATTTTATTTCACCTTCTCAGATGGAGAGGCACAAAATGTGAAACAGTCCTACGTTAAGAATGGCCACACAGTTCCAGTCAGTGGAGGAGGAGGAGGAATCATCAGCTCTGGGAGGAGCCCAGGGAACCAGGTCAAGCTCCCTGGAGAGTCAAACTTTAGGGTGAACTCTGGGAGGCTCACCCAGCCGGAGGAACACAGGGGCCGCTCCCCCTCGGATGGGGACCGCCGTGGAGCTTTGTCCTCCAGGGGTCCGGGACAGCATGAAGAAGGGTGGAGAAGTGGGGGGAAGGGGGCGCGTGGACATGGGGACTGTGAATGGAAATCCAACTTGGCCTGGCAGGGACAGATCTATGCTCAGATGGATGAAGGAAGGCGTGGTGGTAGACTTCATCCAGACGATGGGCAGAGAAGGCCAGGGCTACAGAAGGCCCCGTCCGAGGACGGTCGGAGGAGACCTGCAGACGCAGACTGGAAGCTGCCGCTTCCCCGGCATGCCTCTGCAGAGGAGGGAAGGACTTGCAGAGGTAAGTCTATACTACTGCAGAAAATCTGCCATTATTAGATCTGGTCTGAGCTGTTGTCATGATAGAAAAAGATAGCCCTCCTATTGCCTGACCTGTCCTTGTTCATATGTTTTGATGAAAATATTAGGTAGAATCTTTGGTTCTGTATTTTTCCTTCCATTTTGCTGTCACTTCTCAGCACATAATGCTGTTCTCCCAGATATAGACAGCCTCCTGTCGGCTCCCAGGAGGCTTGCTCCAGCTATGCTTCTTATTCAGGAACATGAGAGAGCAGATCGTCCTCCCTTCTCCTCTCCTAATTAATCTGTCATGATCACTTCAGCCATTATCGCCCATGAATGCTCACGCTGTGAGATCGCCATGCTTCCAGAAAGACAAAGCTAATCGATTCATCCGAAAAAACAAACATGGGAAAACAACAAAAACCTATTGACTCATCATTTAATATTTATGCCCTTTGACAACATTCCCCTCTTTTTGGTGATAAACGGACACAAGAGCAGGATTGCAAGTGGAAGGCGAGAGATTGTAATTATAATTCAGTTTAGTTTCTTTAGAAATAAGAACCTTTTTATTTAGCCCCTTGAATCAAAACAATGTAGAACAACATCTTGCTGCCATAATCACTGATGATCTTTTCGGGTTTGTCTCTAAATGCTTTGTAAATGTACAGGCTAAAAGTTTTACCTGTTTGTTGATAAAGCGGAGTCAGATTGAATAAATAACATTTAAGTTCTGTCACCAATTGAGAGTTGCATTTAGGCCTTGACTTTGGCTGCGCCATTCCAAAGGACTGTGTTGTCTGTTTGGCTGTTTCGGATCAGCTGACTGGAAGGTGAAACTCCTTTCTAGGCTTAAGTCTTTTAAACCTTCTAAACGATTTTTTTCTTGAATTCCCCTGTTTGGGTGATATGCAGTATTTTGTTTAACCAGAGAACTATCTAACATGTTTGCTGTGTCCCTTACATAATTTGTTAGAAACTGTTAATACAACAATTTTGCCTTTCTTGCTGTTACTCTTTCAACAGCCATAGCACATAGGAGTGCAGAACTATAACTAAACGTCCAGGGATTTTCTCAAATGAACTTTAAATCTCCCCAGATACAACGTGGTTAATTCTGTTGATTCCAGAATATATTCAAACCTTGGGATGTTTGATAATGTTTAGTAACCTAACCCTGCTTTAAATTTCTCCTCGCCTTTTGCTCTGACCTGTCTGCTGCAGTCTTTTAGCTGCATGATGTGGTCGGCTCAGTAATGTTCTCTAACAAACTCCTGATTCTTTCACAAGGCAGCTGTAAATATACTCAGTTTAAAAATACACACAGGTTGATTTACTCAGGTTATTCTGTTGGTTCCACAAGATCTTTTTATAGGGGTTTCAGATTAAAGAGAACTAAACCTAAATGAATGCAACGTTTTTTAGAATGTTATTTGTGAAACGTATACGTAACGGTTTGTCATTTTCCTGATGTATGTACTGCTCTGTGCTGCTGCATCACATGAATGTTCATCTTTGTTAACAGAGCAAAAGAAGTTCAAACAGCCCACACACTTTTGCATGACATCATATAACGTCCATCCATGTGGTGTCTTTCACGACACAAAAACAAAGCTTACATCCTAAATAGTAGAGATATAACAACATAAATAAATAAAGAATATATTGTTAAATAGGTCAGAATGACATTAGATGAGTATTATTTCTGCAAAACCTAATGTGCCTCTTCAGGCTTGTTCCTAAATCTCACCTTGTATTTCCCTTTTCTGTCTCTCTCTGTCTAATGACCCTTTCTCTCCTTCTCCTACTCTTTTTCTATCTTTATCACATATCCTGCTTTTTGTCCTCATTTTTCTCTCTCTCCCTCTCTGCCTCCGCTGTGCTTGATTTTTAACTTCCTGCTTTCCTCTGGACTGGTTTCCTCTTCGGTTTGGCGACGTCACAGTGATAAAAGTTCCTCTGAACATAAACGGCTCTGCACTTTTGTGCGCCGACTTTGAGGAATGGTGTGGGAGCGGCAGGGGGGGTGTCGGAGGGAGGTGGGCTGTTTTTGTCGTAATTGCAGCTGCCCACGCTGTTTAAACTTCACAGCTGATCCCCAGATAATGCTGTTCTCAAACAAGAGCTGCCACAGACGGCGCTTTGAGTGATGCAGCGGCGGAGAGTTGCTCGCCCTGTCTTTTAGCTGAAACATTCAGAGCTTTGAAAACGGGAGTTTCATAAGCATGTTCTTCGCATATTTGTTTTTTTTGTCTCAATTATATGTACTGTAGTTCATTTCCATTTGGGGATCAATTATTCATATAGTTACTGCAACAAACAAATAGTCCTTTTTTGTTGTTCATTTAATGCTACCGTTGGGCCTCAAGCCTATTTGAGCTTAAATACAGTACTGCATTATAAAGACTAGAAATAAACTTTACACACATTTCCATTTAATGTAGTATTTTCTAAAACTTTACAGCAAAAATAGATTTAGGGAAAGATTGCAATGTTCACGTACAACCCCTATTCAAGACTTTTGTTTTTAACATTACAAGTGACATGCAAGTTTTCAACACAATATGACTTATTGCAACTATTGAAGGAGCCCCCTGCTGGACAGTAAGAAAACGTTTAGTTTGTGAGTTATTTAACATGTTTTGGTTTTCTTTGGTAATGATTAGGTGATGAATGAGTTTCAACATAAACTTAATATGGCTTGAAATGATTAAAGTTCAGTTCATACTGTAAGGTTTTAATCATGGCGTAATATTACATTCACAGAAAAAACAAGTAGCAGATGTACAAGTACTTGAACTAAAATTAGATTTTTAACATTAATTGTGAATAATCATAAAAAAAAAGTTTGGAATATGTAAATAAAGATTAATATTGGGTGGCACTTCCGTGCAACTTTACTCTAGACAAGAAATATGATCATATTTAGCAATGTAAGACCTCCGCTATAATATCCAATACTCAATCGTAAAACAGCATTTAGAATAAATAAATGAAAAGCTCTGAAGTTGGTGTTTACTTTAGTTTCGTTCGTGCCATTCACGCTTTTTCTTTTGTATTACTTACAATGTTTTTTTTACTTGACAGTCACACAGTTGTTGTTTTTTTTTTCTCCACTAATCTTCAGAAATGATGCCACCACAAACTATTAAGTGCTGGTTGGTTGTTCAAAACATTTGTAACCACGTTGTCCACAGGCCTCAGTATTCAATTCAACATCAACGGGTGTTGACGTGGAACCACTAACCTTCATCTCAAATGATCTTACCTGTTATATTCTGGCAGTAACTAAAAGCAAAAACATAAGAAATTACACCATGCTTTGAAATTAGAATTATGTGCTACAAGATCAAATTACCCAATCCTGAAATATATGAATATGTGAGTCTATGGAAAGGGATAATTATAAATGATTTCCTTTTCAAAACTGCACATAAACCTTCATGTTTAGCTAAATAAACAGAAACATGCTTAACATCAAAACTCGAGGCCTGTTTGTTTAAACTGGAATTGATTTTTACATAAAACGTCTCTGGCATTCTCTCTCCATAGAGTCAGACAGCCATTGTGTACCGGACGTAAAAGTGGTGCAGGACACGCCTCGTGAACCTCTGACGCATAAACAGTCCGTCATGCCTCCTAAGTGGCTGATGAGTTCCACCCCTGACCCTGGAAACGAAGGCCAACCTCGGACTCCATCCAACCAACCCGCGGCCCAGTACCCCTCCCCTTCCGCTGGGACTTCCAAACCTGTTCGATCCGTATCGTCTACAGGTACCAGTACACATCAGCCTGCGCTTTTGACCCCGACGCCCACCTCTCAGGGCGCCAAGCAACCTCCTCTGCCTCCACCCAAACCTGTAAATAGGAACAACACAGCCATGCTGGGTAAGTGCTGCAGAATACGTTTTTTTATTTTTCTACTTATTGTATTAGAAATTCCAATCGCTCACAGTCAGACATTGTGCTAATGATGTTATTTGAACAGCTTGAGGATCTTTTCCCCAGCTAGTTATTTATCATGCCTGGGCTCCTTCATTGTCAACATTTTCTGCATTTTGCGCCCTCAAGATAACAGAGGCTTTCGTGGCTTTGCTTCACTACAGACGGTGTAGTTGTTGTTTACAGTTGAGTTTTTTTTGTCTCATCTGGGATCTTGTTTTAATTCCCTCTTGGCTCAGGCTCTCTGTTATGCGTCGCTCTTTTCTTAACGGTACATCTGTTGATATAAGGTGTCTTGAGTGTAAAACATGAAGTTAGATTAACAAGCTATCCATGTTGCTATTAAAGTGCATGTTTTTCTTTTTTAAATAGAAATTTATTTTTGGACAATCCCTTTATTGTGTCTCATTGGTCCCTGACCAATGAGACACAACATTTGCCAGATAACAGGAAAGGTACCTAATGATTTCCTCTTTCAGTTCCAGATTCATTTTTTTGATAAAAGTTATGAATTATTATTACATAATTTTTTTAAGTGAACAAGTGTAGATTCTTTGAGCTTTTTTGTCAAATAAAAATCAACAACGATAACCCTAGAAAATACTAAATTAATATTTTACATTACTATGTTTTGGATTAGTGAAAAAACTAACCAAACCATTTCAAAAGGGCATTTTCCCTTCATATTTAAAAAAACTGTTTGGCAACAGCTACAGGCAGTAGCTCACAGTAAGTCTTATAAATCATTGTAAGAGGAATTTTGGCTGACTCTTCTTTGCAGAATTGCCTTATTTCAGCATTTTTGAGGGTTTTCAAGCATGAATGGTCTGTTAAAGTTCATGCTGAAGCAACTCGGTCTGATTTAAGCCAAGACTTTCCAAAACCTTCAATTATACTTTTTAGACCCATTCAGAGGTGTGATTTGAGCTTAAGATCACAACCTGATTTTATTTCCTAATTTCTCTAACATCAATGGCTCTTGCAGTTATTTTCAGAACTTGTAAGATATTCCTGGAGAGGTTTAACACTAATCCACGTTTTCTCCATTTATGGTTCTCATTGTGTGCTTCATTGTGATCCCAAGTCCTAAGAAGTTGCTTTGTATCCTATCAATATCCGATTTTAAATGAAATCAACATTTACAAACTGCTTTTTGCATTAAATTCTATTTATATTATTGAATGATAATTATTTTAATGATCTCAATTCACGGTTTGCGATTATTAAAACACAAAAAATAAAGGAAACATGTAAGAAGGCTAAAGTAACTTCAGGGCACTTTTAAATGACATGACTCATTTTGGAATGAGAAAGGGAAGCAACCTACAGATTAGCTGTGCCTGTTTAATCAATGACCTTTAAGGCTTTCCAGCCACTGCATCGCAGCAACATAACTTCCTAACGAACAGCTCCGGCAGCACCTCCACGTTACTTCATTTATTTGATAAACCCCCCCTGAAAGGCCTCAATCTCCTCCATATTAGTATCCGCCCTGCAGGGGGGAGAAAATGCTCAGCTTCCCCTCTACTGGTCCTGCTGGAAGCGGGAGTGTGACTACGATGTCTACCTGTCTCTGCCCGTCTACCTGTGCCGGCGGGCCGGAGGCCTGCGCTCAGGTAAAAAAAAAAGGAGACGCTTCTGTTACCAGGACGCCCCCACCCTCTACAGAGTCTTCCTTCTTCATCGTGTCATGTCCCTTCTTGCTGGCAACATGTTTTTTTTTTTTTTCCTGCTGCTCTGCCTTCAACTTCTTGATTGGCATTGAATTCCTTTCTTTGGATGCACTAAATAAGAGTCGCATGCTTATAATAAGCGGTCACTGAGCCCTGCTTTGTGTTTAAATGAGGCTTCTGCGTGAGTGCAGTTGACTGGTTTTTAGAGGCTATACGCGTGAATGAGGGCCAGCCTTTTGCAGATTTCAACCGCTGACTGCGCTGAATCAATTTTATTGCCTAATCTACTATGATGCAGTACAATCCACTCATGTTATGCGCAGAGGAAATAGAAAGATGTACATAAAGGGATGAGGAATGCACAGTGGTGACAGAGGTCTAAGATAATGGCTAGATTTTAAGGAGAGAAGATGCTGTCCACTAAAAAATGGTTAACTGCATGTTGTAACTTTGTCGCCTCTGTTTTTTCACTTTAACTCTGTCGAACAACTATGCTTTTCCAGCTGTTCTGAAGAGTTCAACTGCTACGCATACAGTGTTGCGCAAAGTATTTTTGTAACAATATTGCCACAAACTTCAACGCATTTTACCAAGATTTTATGTGATAAATCCTCACACTTATAAAGTGGACGGTAAGCATAAGCTGATTTTTTTTTAAATTCCTGATTAGAAACAAACATCAAATGGGTGTAATCTCCATATGTCCTTAAAAGCCGTCCCTGTGAATAAAACGGCCTTCAAAAGTAACCTAATGAGTAAATTGAGTTGATGAGGGTTTGATTTAATCTCTGTCTAAACCCAGCCCTTCTGTGAGAGCCATTAGCCAACAAACAGCATCACGAGGACTAAGGAACACGGCAGAAAGGTCAGAGGGAAAGCTGTGGAGAAGTTGAAAAAATCCTTTATTTCAGACAACAATTTTGCAAGCTGTGGCCATCTTTAAGTTTCAAAATACTAGCAGGCTACAACCTACCAACACATAGCTATCCGACTAAACTTGCAGGGGGGGGTTGGGTTAAATCCACATCACCCTTTAATACACCATCCCCTGGATAACATGATGATAATTATGTTGGTGATGGTAGCATCATACTGAAGGACTGGAGACGGGAAAAGTTCAGGACAAAGGTAGATGGGGATAAATAAAGGGAAATCCTGGAATGAAATATGTTAGTAGCTACACTACTTTAAGGTGGTCTATCACATAAAATGGCAATACAATACATTAAAGTTTGTGGTTGTAGCATGTAAAGAACTTCAAAGAGTATACATACTTTTGCATTGCACTGTAGGAAGCATACAACTCTGCATGCAAACAGCTGAAGCTTCGTGTTTAGGAGCCTCTTTTGCACATTATGAGGCAAAATTATGTAAGTTCTTATGGACTGTTTAGAGTCTGGCTGTGAAGAGCATGTATGCATCTCATTTGTCTCTCTGACCTGGGGGCACAGGCTGCACTCCGCTTTGTCCAGGCAATGTGTGCATCTCTGGCACACGCATATGTGCTCTGATGCTCGGTCACACATGTAATAAAAGTGTTTGTTCATGTGTATCTAATCACTGCACATGTGTGACTGACGTCTTATGAGCAGACCTCACTGAAACAGGGAAAAAAACCTGCTAGCGGTTCCCCGTTTTACATAATCCTGAGCATTTCTTATATTTGAAACGATTCAATAGACGTTACCTTTTTGTAATTTGCAGGTGACTTCAACCAAGCTACAGGTGGTGCGAGTCTCCATCCAGCTAAGCCCTCTCCTCCGATGCCCCCTAAGAGGACGACCCCTGTCACTAAGCGGTTCACAGAGGACTCTGCACCGAGCCACCCTGTCAACCTGTCCCCGCAGCCTATAGAGGACAACAGCAGCCTCCCTGTGGGCTTCCAACTTCCCCCTCCACCTCCTTCTCCGCCCCTGCCCACCCACATACCCCCGTCTCCACCCCGCACGCACATGCACTCCCACCACCTCCACCATCAGCACTCCTACCCACACCCGCTGCCCCAGCCCATACCCATGCTGTTCAGCCCACCGAGCCCAACCGTCGAGTCGACCCACCGCCCAGCCCCCGTCCCGCTGCACATCATGATCCAGCGAGCGCTGTCCAGTCCTGGCCCGGCGCAGCCTCATCCGGACGGGTTGCAGCGCGCACACGCTCTGCTCTTTGATACCCCTCCAGAGTATCAGGCAGATCGAGGTCGACCTCTGCCTATCAGCATTCAGCCACTTAAACTGTGAGTTTCTCATATCTGCTTTTAACACTGGTCTTTACATAAAATGTCCTACTTAGGGACATTTTTGGAGGCCCAAAAATTGCGACAGCGGACCAAAAAACATCCTGTAATGTCAATGTTTGAAAATGTAATATTTCAAGAGATTACTTGGAGGCAACATGTTGTATATTATTATTTTTTGTGTAAAACACTTAAAATTGACCAATTTTTCCGAAACCCACAAGAATTGCACAATGGTTTTTAATCACTGATAGGAAACTGAATGTAGAAACGTACACCTATTGTCAATGATTAACCGGTTGTATTATTCTCCCTGTGCCTTCAGACCATTTGTGTCTTTTCTGGTTGTATGTCACTGTTTTTCCTGAAAAACGAAAAATTCTCTCACACAAATGGTTTAAAAGTTTCTGTTCAGTTCAGTCAAACAATGTTTATGTAGCAGGAGGTTGCTGGTCTGAAGTGTAGGTTGGAATGTTCATCTCCATCAATAACAGAAAATACTTCCTGTTCTACTACAAAATAAGAGTCTTAGTCTTAGCCCTTCCCATCTTACTTTTCTCAGACTAAAGAGCACTTCGTAAAAACAGATGAATATTGTGCCTTTCAAATATTACAAGACACCCCTGAAAATCACAACTAGAGTTTTGCCGGTGTCTTAAAAGCCTTTACCTGCCAATGCTGATTTCTGCAGATTTAGTTTTAGGAAATATAAAAAAAAAAAGGTTAATGTTATTCAAATCTTTTAAAATGTTTATCATGCATTTAGAAGCATGTGACAGTTGCTGTACAAACAAAGACAATAGGCTTTCTCATATTTACCCTGGCTGATCAGGGTAAATGTGGTTGAATCCCAATTTTCAGTTAATAATTTAAGATAACTGTGTTAGTATATGTTGTACATTACCTTTTAAAATATGTATATTTCCTGATTACAGAGTTCTTTGATCAATAATTGACTTAAAGTTATAAAAAAATGTTCTTCTTCTCAGATCTGAAGATGACTACTCTGAGGAAGAAGAGGAAGAGGATGATGAGGAAGAGGAGGAGTATGATGGGGAGATCCCCCAGCCGGAGCTGGAGCCACGGAGTCGCCGCTGCCTGGTTGGTGATGCTGGTATTTGTGGCCTACCAGGAGACAATAGTAGTGATGAGGAGGAAGATGAGGAAGACAATGAGCAGGGACAGCGTGACAGGCACATGGAGGACAGCGATTCAGATGATCCCGTAGTCCATAAAGAGGAAGACTCTGATGAAGAGGACGAACCCCCACTGAGTAAGAATTTTATAAAGGTCGTGCACAGCCTGGAAAATTGTTAAGCTTGATTAAAATGCTTTCTTTGAGGTCGTAATAATTTTTGAAAATTAAAGGTAAATGTGTAGAAATATAAAATTAAAACCTAAGCAGTTTCTGTCTTTATTTATTTATTTTTATTTATTTTACATACAGGTGCTCTGGCCAGCAGGGTCCGGAGGAAGGACACTCTGGCTCTGAAGCTGAGCTGCCGTCCCTGCGCCCCGGACAGGGACAGGTTCGCGCAGGACAGGAGCAGCAGAGAGGATCAGCCTCCGGGTCAGACGGGTCTAACCTGGCAGAGCAGGGAGCAGTGGGAGGCCATTCGCATGCAGATTGGCACCGCACTGACACGGTAAATAAACCGTTTGTCATACTTTAATCCTCATTTGAGGCTTGAACAGATAGTGTTACCCCGATCTTATACAACGAAATACAGAAATAGATTCTTAGATCATTGTCCTACTTATTGCCTGATGGAAAATAAATGCGTTGCTTTTTTTGGTTTGTTTTTACATGTTCAGGCGACTCAGCCAGAGACCAACTGCAGAGGAACTTGAGCAAAGAAACATCCTTCAGCGTTAGTATTGACTGTCCATTAGTAAACTGTCGCAGTGATTCTCTTAAACATTCACTGATCATTGACTGTATTCATTCCAGCTGTGAAATATTTGTGTCACTGAACCCCAATAGCACCACCCAAGCTACGTTCCAGCTTATGCAAAAAAGCTGTCTCCTCTATAATTTGTGCCTTAAAAGGTTTCTCAATTCAGTCGAGATATCTAATTTTGGAAATTTCTTTATTCTCTGCTTTTTCTTCCTCCACATCAAACCAAGCTTTCATATCCAAGTCTAAAACAAAGGTCTGTCCTTGTTCTTTTTTTAGCCAAAAATCAGGTTGACAGGCAAGCGGAGGTCAGAGAGATCAAACGGCGTCTGACTAGAAAGGTGAACGAGAGACAGTTGACAATAAACGTCCAGGTGTCATATTTTATTTCCGCTGGATATTAAATATCACAAAACAATCCTCATTCTGTTGTAGCTGAGTCAAAGACCCACAGTCGCAGAACTGCAGGCGAGAAAGATCCTGCGGTTCCATGAGTATGTGGAAGTCACAGGAGCACAAGACTATGACAGGAGGGCGGACAAGCCGTGGACCAAGCTGACTCCTGCAGACAAGGTATTGGCTAAAATTGATCAGGTAGAGGTTAGTTAATGTCAAAAATACAAATGCTCAGTGTAACGTCCGAATTTATTGCTCTAAAGTTCTTTATTTTAATGGAACCTGTTGTTTTTTGTAGGCCGCCATCCGAAAGGAGCTCAATGACTATAAAAGCTCTGAGATGGAGGTTCATGAAGAAAGCAGAATTTACACGAGGTACGCTGCTCTTTGCATAAATAGATTTTCTGTACAGGGCAGGTACTAAATCAAATTACTACAGAAAAGGTCATTAATTTCAGCAGTTTAATTCAAAAGGTCAAACTCCATAAATTGATTGCGATTACAAAGTGATGCACCATTCTGCTACCACCACGTTTCACTATGTTGTGATCATAGTTATTTACAGTTCTAATCATTCCCCGTATATAGAAACACATTTTGCATGTCGGCCAAAATTTTCGATTTTTACCGTCTTGGATCAGAAAACACTTTTTTTAAGATGTGTTTTCTGGTCTTCTGTGTGTTCTACAACAAACCTTTGAGATATTCACACAATTGTATTTATGCTGGACTTTTTATGTGACATATGATGATTAGTTCACCTTATATTTAGGCATATTTAAGTAAGTGGGGCTCTATACAGATGCATACTACACTTTATTTGTGCAAATTGCTAAAGAAATTTGTTTTTCTTTCTACCTCACAGTCTTGATCAGGTCCGTGGGTTTGTCAAAGTATCTTATATATCAGAGTTTGTGGCTGTAATGTTACAAAAAATTCTTTTTAAAGTTGAATACTTTAACAAGATGTTTTTTTGGTTTGATAATAAAAACATTCTTTGTAACTTCAAGATTGTGGATCATGTGATCAACAAAATAAATCTGGATGATGAATTTGTTCCCATGTCTGTATGCCTGTTTTGTTTTTAGGTTTCATCGGCCTTAACGTCCACTCTCGGATAATGAAGCACTTAAGATTTCCGTGGAAGGAAGCGGCTCAGTGCCCAGATTGCCCTTTTTTCCCCCCACCATTTTCAGACTTTGCTGTTCTGTTCAATCAGGGAAAAGCCTGGAATTGACTCGAAATTGAACAAGAATGGCCGCCGCTTGCCTTCCGTCGCCCTCTCACTAAAACGCTTTAAGCCTGACTCGAGGCAGATGCGGGCAAAGTCCAGATGCAGTATTTCTCCTTGATGGCGGGGGTGAGGGGGGTGACCCAACGTGCCAAACAGGGAGTGAGGTAGCAGAGACACTACAGGGTTTACTCTCACTCGGCTGCTGTGCGTTGTGCCCTTCAGGGACTTGGATCTTGTTTAAACCTTTAATGCGGCCTCTTTCTGTGTTGCCTTTTTCTTCTCTTTCTTCTCTGTTGTATATGGAAACACTAACTCATCTTGTTAATGTAATAGCATACAATAAAAACTGTAATAATAAGGAGGACCTATCATACTTCACACAGTAATAATAGATAAGAAAGACTTAGAGACCGGAATGTGAAGATTTGGACTTTTTCCGCTTTAGGACCTGGCATCTCTGGGATATTGTGTTTTATATTAGTTATGTACAGAACTGCTGTTATATCTTAGAATGCAACTTGGGAAAGATGTTATGATAAAATATTCTGTGATGCGCAAGACATTTTATTTTATAACTGTAATCACATTAGTAGTGAAAGCTTATATTTAAGGGTTTTATTTTTATTATTTGGCTTTGCCTGTATTTGTGGTTGTGATGTGATGTGGCCACTTTAGCGTCACACTAGCTGCAGGAGAAAAGTGCAGGTCAGGGAGGCCATCTGCGTTTTTATGCGTGCCAACAAAAGCAATGCCTGAAGGACTATATGAAAGCGATTTTTGCAGTCCACTGCATGAACCAACCAGATGTTCGGCGCAACTGGATCTGGAAGATCTTTCTTCATTTGTACTTTTTTTTTTTTTACAGGTTTTTTTACTTCCCTATGAAGATGAAACAAGCAGTGTTTCTGTAGCCATTTAAATAAGGTAATTCTCATAGTGTCTGTAATAAGAGTTTAAATATAAGTTGCTGTGAGCGTAGATCAGGGATTTATACAACACGAGAAAAAAATAATCTGGAAATGTAAAAACGGTCAACAGGGAGTCAATTTTGGTTGGAGAATTTTGAAGCTGCAGGTGTGTTTTATTGTACTTTTGTCTGACCAGTAGCTTACAGGGTTCTCTACACTGTGTACAGATTCATATAGGTTTAACTGATGCTTCTGTATATCTTGTCTTCCTTTCATTTGGAAATAAATTTTAAATATAAAGGTACTATAGGTTGCTATTTTTTTAAGTACAAAACATAAGTTTGTGATTAAATGCTATAAGAATGGTAACATGGAAAAGCCTTTCTTTCCTGTAAAAAATGAAAAGTTAATTTTTAATTGGATGTTAAATTGTATGAGCTTATGAGTTTTCTTTTTAACTGTAATTAGTCACATCTGGATCTGAATAAATAATGCTGTAATTATCCAAGTCTCTCTTGGAGTGAAGCGGTGCCTGCGCCTCTTTTTCACCATCTGATACGACTGTCCAACATCGCTCCCTACAGTTGAGGTGTTTGGCAAGGATTTAATGCATTTCTATAAACCTACTGATAAAACCTTACAATGGAGCATTTATTTAGTCTGGAAAATCCTCCCACATCAAGTAATAATTTCCTGCCATACACTTTGCTTCACACCACAAGCACTAGGAGCATTTGCTACTAAAAAACTCAATCTTAGTCTTAAAACAAGTGTTTTTAATTTTAGATGTTAAGAGGTTGGTTTTTTTGTACCACTATATAAAGATACATAAATTACCAAGTGGCCTTCATTCATTGTGGCAGCATGTATGTATGCAATAACAGATTATTTGCCTTTTTTATTTTTTGCACATCTCTGCCAGAGACTTAATGTGGAGGGAGTTGTATCATAATTGGCTAAATGTTTTTTTTTTGTTTTTTCTTTGGTTTTTATTTCCCTCACATATTAGGTTTTAATCACTTACGGAATAGGTATGGATCATTTCACAAGGGTCTAGAGTTTGTCATATTTAGTATTACTAACATTAAGGATATTTGTTCCTGACTTCATATTACTACAGCGATGTCAATGGCAGACGTGAGACAAAGCAACTTTCTGAATTGAATTTCATAATATGGTAGTTAAATGACCAGAATCATGTTTTAATGCCAATTTTGAAATCACTTGTTTCTGTGGATTGTTTGTCTGAAGAGCCAAGAGAAATGGTCATTTTTTATATGGTTGCTTTTAAACATAAAAATTAAACTTTGTTGGTCTTGTCTACGGGTGTCCCGATACAACATTTTCAGTATGATGTCGATATTGGAGTCTTTAGTATTGCCCAATACCAATACTGACCCTATCACACATAAATACATACATATTACGTTTCTTGTGTAAAATGACAGAAAGGGATGGTTCAAAACACTTTGGAGGATTTACAAACAATTCTAAAAATGAGATAAACACTAAATTTCTTATATATATATATATATATATATATATAATTTTTTTTAGTTTTAGTTTTAGTTTTTTTCAAAGGACTTATGTGAACGTGGACGACAGGAAAAGCTTAAAGCGACACTGTCTCTTTAAGAAAACGTGCTCTAGCGACGTCGCAAAAATACATTACGTCTGACGTAACTCCGCGTGTGGAAACCGGGAACGGACGGACGGCGTACGTGCGTTCACCTCTGCGCAAACTGTAATCCTTTACAAGTCTTTAAGGTCAGTAAAAATTTCACCCGATATTTTTCTTCTTAGGGACAACAGCAGACAAACTAATGCCGCGTTACTGAAGCAGCCGCCGTGAAGTTAAGGCAGTTTTTTTTAGCACCTTTCATTCATTACGAGTCTGATGCTAACAGTGAGCTAGCTGGCTGTGGCTTCTGGATCCTCAACCTACCTTCGTGTTTATTTTAATCAAATGACTCACCACTGTACGAAGTGGTTTCGAATTATATTTAATTAGTTACTTTTACAGTTAAAATGCTTATGTGTTACATTCGATACTTGTTCTATATAAGGTTAGCTAACTTTACTACACGTGTTGGGAAAGTGTTAGTTAGCACAGCTGAATAGAAGCTGGCTGGCTTTAATAAACGCAAACTTAAATAGTTTCATCGTTTAGCCTGTCGGTACCAGCGTGCTTTAGCGGGTCTGGTCCGGTTTAATGTTGCTCTACAGCTGTTTTCCCTCTCAACAGCCGCGAGCATTCATCATCTGCTGGTCGATGAAATAAAGGCTGACTGTGTTTGTTGTTGGTCTGCAGAGCTAGGTTTGGGTTCTCTTAAAGTTGCAAACTTTTTAAGGATTAAGCTTTTTTTTCCACCCTGTAGTTTGAATGCGTTCCTACCATGCCTGCTAAAAAGACCACCAAGAGGAAGTCTGCAGCCATTGCTGAAGATGTGGAAGATTCCAAGAAGATAAAAGGCAAGTCCTAAACTTTCGAAGTATTTTGGGGTTTCATGTGAGTTATTAAGGAAACTACAAGACCACATGCAATCATCTGTAGTTCTTCATGATTGGCCGAAATAATATTAGGACTAGAGATGCAATCAGCTTTCAATTAGCTGATACAGAATTGTTTCATTTTAGATTCAGCTTGCTGTTATAACAATGTTATCTATGATAAACCTTAATGCAGTTAAATCTCAAAAATCCAAAATATAAATGTGATTGCATTTCTATTTGTGTGTGTGCGCGCTTTAGTTTCACACAGAAGTCATTGCAAAGAGGTGGGCCAGGTTCTGGTTTTGGGCCAAGGTGATGTTGGACAGCTGGGCTTAGGTGAGGACATCATTGAGAGAAAGAAGCCAGCCATGCTTTCCCTACCAGAGAAGATGGTGCAAGTGATTGCAGGAGGCATGCACACAGTGTGTCTCAGCGAAACTGGTCTCGTAAGTCAAGCTATTTTTTTTTGGCAGAGGATGCATTAAAAGGCAAATTTTTCCATTCATAATTTATTTGTTAATAGGTCTATACGTTTGGCTGTAATGACGAGGGAGCTTTGGGACGGGACACGTCAGAAGACGGGTCCGAAATGGTTCCTGGAAAGGTGGCGCTGAATGACAAGGTGGTCCAGGTGTCTGCAGGGGACAGCCACACAGCAGCTCTCACGGAGGATGGATCGGTGTATATCTGGGGCTCATTCAGGGTTGGTTTGTAAATTGTTTTCTTAAATCAACTTTTCACACGTAAAAAAAAATCATCACGTGTGTTGCCGATTTTCTTTTTTATTTAGCTGTATGTGAATAGTTTTGACGTTAAAACAATTAAGATTTCTCAGATGTTACAATGTAGTTTGGTAGTAAACACCACATTTCTGTTTTTTACAGGATAACAATGGAGTTATTGGTCTCATGGAGGCCATGAAAACATGTCCCGTTCCAGTAAAAATCCCCCTCACAGAACCCGTTGTAAAAATCGCCTCAGGTGTGTGATACTTTGTTTTACTGTCATCTTTCATATTTTCTCTGTTTAAGCAAACAGGTTTTTTTTTCTCTTTAAACAACTGTATTTACAACAATAGGTAACGATCATTTGGTGTTACTGACACTGGATGGAAACCTTTACACATCGGGCTCTGCAGAGCAGGGACAGCTGGGAAGAGTGCCAGAACATTTTTCAAACAGGGGAGGCAGGAAAGGTCTTGGTATGTATCCTTATGTCTCAGAGTTGTTGTTAAACAGAAAAAATGACTCCGTGGCTAAATCATATTCTAAGGTTGCTCTGTTTTACTTGTTTAGAACGACTCCTGGTCCCTCAGATGGTGAAACTTAAAGGAAAGGTTCACTTCACTGACGCCTTTTGTGGAGCGTATTTCACCTTTGCTGTGTCTAAAGAAGGATACGTTTATGGATTCGGTCTCTCAAACTACCATCAGCTGGGTAAGGGTGACTTTTTTCTCTGGTTATTTGATGGCATTTGTTTCCATCCTTCTCTTTTTTCTCAACCAGTGTCTTTAAAATGGCCATTACATTAAATGTATATATATATTTCTACACCATCTGTCCAGGCACTAAAAGCACCAAGATTTGTTTTGTCCCCGTAAAACTGACATGTTTCAAGAACTCCACCACTGCCTGGGTTGACTTCTCTGGAGGACAACACCATACTCTCTGTCTTGATGCTGAAGGTAAGCAGACCACAGATGATTCAGATAATTAAGAATAATGAATGCTTTCTCCCTGATTCCTCTTAATATGGACAGACAACCTTAATGTTTGAATAAAAGAAAGAGGAAAAGGCTTTTTTTCCTGTTTTTTTGTTTTAAGGGCAGGTTTATAGTTTGGGTAGAGCAGAGTACGGTCGCCTTGGTCTCGGTCAAGGAGCTGAAGAGAAGAGCGAGCCGACTCCTGTAGCGGGAATGGAGCCGGCCAAAGGAGTGACGTGTGGAGCTTCGGTCAGCTACGCTGTTACAAGAGAAGGTGGGATACAAGTTGAATGTGGTTTTTAAGTTTTACATGTGTTCGTTTGGGTAAAAGATTTATCCTTAGAAATGCATCCTTGGGTTTTCTCATGTCGTTTTGCCTACATGAAAAAGCATTGGGTGCAATACAGAGAAGTTGCGTGCCAGATTTACACTAAATTCAAAGGCATTGCTGACAGTTTTAGATATATTTAAAATGGCACTTTTATGTTTAATTCTCATTTATTTGTGAAAAACTCCAAATGATTTGGTCTTTCAGTCTAAAGTTACTGTTTAGAAAGGAGCCAGTACCAATAGTTCTCACTTAAAGTATCTGATAACATTTAATTGATTTTTAAGGACTCTATCTTAGAAACCACTGTCATAGTTATTTACACATTTACCTAAAGGAGAAAGGTAACAGGCTTTTTTTTTAACCACTGTACCTTTTATCATACGTCTGACATTAATCTACTGTAGAAGATTATGCAATATCCTTTCAAAAACTGAAGGGGAAAATAATTTTTTTTTGAGTATTGCTAGCTTACAATTACTCCTGAACTCTGTGTGTGCGTGTGTGACTGTGGAAAGGTGTGTGTGTGTTTGTTTTCTTTTTTACCATTTACACCTTTGTGTGTAATGGCTTGTTTTTACTGTTTTTATCCATGTAAAGCATTTTGGGTTGCTCCAATGCAGGAAAAGCGCTTAATAAATAAAATTTGACTTGACATTTTTACCTGCTACTCAATATATGCAAGGAGAAATGATCTATCTAATTTAATCACTGATGGATGTTGGTGAGAAAATATGTAACTAAAACTAAAATTTCTTTCTCAGTAACGTTGATCAAATCTATTCAATTGTAATAATCTGTCAGTTTTATAATGTAACGATGTGAGGTTGCCTGTGTTCCTCTTGTTCAACATTGGTTCAAATGGAGTTGTTGTTTTGTTTTCACAAATTATAGATCGGCCTTGTATGTTTTTGTGTCCACGTTATAATTTTTTACTCCTCCCTTAGGTTCTGTGTACGCCTGGGGGATGGGAACCAACCTGCAGCTTGGCACTGGAAAGGAGGAAGACGAGTGGAGCCCAGTGAAGATGACGGGAAAGCAGCTTGAAAACCGTGAACTTCTCCTGGCATCCAGTGGAGGGCAGCACACAGTCTTACTGGTTAAAGACAAACAGGAGAGCTGATGTGGCTCTGACACCATGATTGAGATAGTTTAGATAATTTTGATGTTCAGGATGCTCAGATTTGATGGTCGGGAACCTTTTTGCGTAAAGGTTGAAAGAGTGTGGCATTCAAAGCACAGAGGGGATATGTGGCCTCTTTTAGCAGAACTGCTTTGTTCTTAATGTGGATGGAAATGTTCAGAATGTGTCTGGTAGATCATGTGAAATGAGATTTTTTGTTTTTAATTGTTTTTTTCTATTTTAGGTTTTCACCAAGTCATTTTGTATGATGAAAATACCTACTAAACTGGTGAAAGTAACTACATGTTCAAAAAGGAGTTAAGATGCTGTTTGATGATCACTGCAGGCTCGTCTTTTAAAGTTTTTTCTTTAAGCAATAATCTGTAATTTGGACAGCAGATCTTTAGTCCGTGAGTTTAGGAAGTTCAGCTACTGTTTTATTCGATGCGCACACACACTTGTTGAGATTGGAAATGTAATAACCCTTCTTGAACCTGTATTTTGTTGCCTTTCCTGTCTGAAAATAAAGATTATTTTTTATGACCTGTTTTTAGTTTGTAGCATATATATAATATAGGTTTTTAAAAATACACATGTATGTGTCAGGTTTTAGGGAAATAAATCACTTTCAGCTATAGAATAACAAAACCGGATCTAAGCATCACTTCAGTGAGAATGTCAGTGTGGGAGAGGCTTTTCTGTCACCCCAGCTTTAGGAAGGCTTTGAATAGAAAAAATACAAAGAAAATCCTCTAACGGTATGTGGGACGCAGGATACCACAGACAAAGTAGAGGGATTGCTACAACAAAGAAAAGTAAAACTGAATATTTCCCTTGTAAACTGAACACAGAGCATCCCTGGAGGGTTATGAAACGTAACATTTGCAGACCTAACAGCCTTTTGTGTGTAAAGACATGAATCACGAGTATCATATTTAGATATTAACTCGCCAACAGTTTAAACCTGTCTATTAAAACTTTCCTCATGCACTTTAGGTGGTCAGCTCTTCATTAGATTACAGGCTACATCAGGGATGCCCAACACGTTGATCGCACGGCATTAAAGTAAGTAAGAAGATGACTGCATCCATCTCCATCTATGAACTCTACACAGATATACTTGTATATGTATGTATTTTTATAGACTTATCTGTGACTGGTTGTGCTTGGGGAGAAACACACACTACACAGTGGGTTAATGCAGTTATGCAAGACATACTAATATGTGTTATAGATTAAATTCAAATTTCCTATTTACCCTTTCAAAACAAAAATGTAAATGATGTACCCTGAATGCTCGGTAGGTTGCATCGCAGTTACTTTTGTCAACCATGAGTGCCACTAACCTATTCCAGACAAATGCAGTCGTGAATTTAAATCAAAAAGAAAGGTTTAAAATATTTACATGTATCAGTGCTAGTGTTGCCTTTGTGAACTGAAATGTATATATCCCCATCGGTCACATCCTCCTTTCACAAGACCAAATGGACTGAGGATGCCCTGGCAATAGGCTTATCAGGGAGCATTTATATGGTAATGTCGGATTCATAAGCACTTAAGTGGTCTGAGTGCACAACTTCCTTTGCTGCTCACTGTTTTCAGAAGAGCATCAGGAGTCACTTGCATGGAAGATTGTGATATATGCACAGTTGCGTTTTAACAAGATTATATCAGTTTTTATATCACATGTTAAATTCATGTTAATCTCTCTTCGGGTGGATAGTTAGTCAAAGACCTTGTCCGCATCTTTCCTATTTTGTTTTCTGCAGATAATTTTAGTTTAGTACAGTATTTTCTTACTCAAATGCAATTTTTGTTTCTTAACTTTCTATTTGAATGGGAAAACATTTAGTTTTTATAAGACAAACTTTCTTTTAACCATCTTCCAGAAAGGTTCAGAAGCTACACCTCCTGGTTTTCCATTAAAGCAAAACCTGAATGTAACTCCATTTTAAAAATGATTGACAAATAAGCGACTGATTGAAAGCTCTAAAGGTTAACAGGTGTCAAGGATGCATGTTTTTTTTATATATAAAAAAAAAGCACGAGCATTCAGGTGAAGATTTTATTGAAAAACCCTGTCAGAAAATTCCCAACACAAAGACGGCCATTTGCACTGAATGGTAGCAATGGAATCCTGTGATTAGCTCCATTCATTCACACAGACTGAAACTGGATTTATCATCGCAAATGTGGGCTCTAATCTTCTTGTTGAACTAATCACAGGAGAGACCAAGAAGTCTCTCGCGCCTGCACTGCTGCTCATTCACTCCTAATAACAGACAAAGACGCATCAATCGCAGCTGCTTGCTGATCCACTACAGGAAGGCTCCAAGGGGCAGATGTGGAACGTCCTCTCTTCACAAATGCGTTCACCGAAAAGGTGCATCAGTGCAGTTTTTGCATCATTTAGCTCTTGAATTGTAAGGCTGGTTTCTTTTATATCATGGCATTAAGAATTATATTGAACACGGTCTCATGAAAGTTTAAATTAAGAAACCAAGTATTATTTAGTCGATCGAGTGCTTTGGAAAATATCTGGTATTAGGAGACCTGGATATGAAGGCATTCAGCATCCTTAAGACTATTTTTCACATCAGACCACAAACTGAAATTATTTGATTGAGTTAAGTTTATCACACAAACAAACAAAGTGGAAAATCTTTGTGAAGTCTAAGGAACAGTGTTTTTTATTTATTTTTATGTGCAGCATGCAGTTTTAATCCTGCCCATTTACTCTAATACAGCTAAACAAAACAGTAATTAGAAACACTGATGAAAAATAGGTATCCCTTTCTATTCATTGATGTGAAGCCGGCACTCAGTAGAAAGGTGTTCAACTATAGAAACTATAGAATGCCTCCACCAGCCTTGCAGATCTAAGAAAACATTTGTTGGCTATTCTTCTCTGCAGATTAGGTCAAGATCGGTCAGATTGGCTTGAGAAATTTTTTTTAACGGTCATTGTCATAAATTGTTATTTGGATTTAATTGATTTGACTGAGCCTTTCCACATATGCTTTAAATGACACAATGTAATTGTAGCAGTTGCAGACCTCTGCCATAGTCTAAAATCCTTCTTTTAATGTATTTAAGTGTGCTGGTATTTACTAAAAGTAAAATAGAGGGCTAATCACAAGCTTTACTCTAAAACCATTTTAAAAGTTATGTACTTATGTTTGTTCCCCTTCACAATTTTGCTTTACTTTTTATGAAACATAGGTTTATGGAAACCAACAGGCTTGCATAAACCTAGCCAGCTCTAAATCACTTATTGAGCACTTGTCTATTTTTCTATCACTGCTGTGATGAAATGACCAATAGTGCGGGTGAGAGTGAATGCATTTGTACTAGAAACATTTAACCCACGCATCTTTTTCATCAGCAACATTGGCTGGATTACTTGTGAGAGTGCATTGTATTCCAGCTTTTGCTTTGCAGGTGGAAATAAAACACACACTCGTTTGTTATGCGAGGGCACATTACAGAACGCAGCCGTCCTCAGTGGTAAAAACTCCTAATGCAGTCACGCTTTCTGTCTGACAAACAAATAGCTACCCGTCAGTACATTGAAGTAATAAATGTCAGTGCTTTTGCTCGTGCATTAGTCAATATCTAATGTACCAAATGTTAAAAATACTCTGATGTTGTCATTGTATTCTGTAAATGGTGTATTTCTGAGGAAACGTGCTTCCTGTGAGCGATTGCACTGGGAAAAAAAATTGGGATCATTTGCAAATAAATATCTCTTTTGCTATTAAACTGCAGGTTCTCCACCGCCAGCAGACTGTGCCAGTAATTACTGGTGATTTGCTTGATAGATTGAACCGTTCATCCCGTGGGTTGAAAGTTTCTCTGGAAGCCACAGTAGTTTAGTAGCAACTGTAAAGAATGACATGCTGGTATCTGACTCACCCCCTCTGATGGACCATTGTGTTTCTCTCATATTGATTGTGTGATAATTACTTACAGAGCTCTGTGCTGGACAGGCTGGGATAAAGTCCTTTCTATTTAACTTGCAGCTGACCAGCAATCTGCTTTATGAGGTATGATGTGTTAAAATTATTTGACAGGGAGAGACTCTAAAGGAGAGGATGGAAGTTACTAGCAAGTAGAAGTTGTGGGTGGTCACAGAAGGACCAGATTTTGATTTAATGAATCACACTAAGAACAAAACGTGTGGTCCTTTGATGCAAGCATATGCAGACAATTGCGTAACTCGGAAAATCAGTAGAATGTTCGCTTAATTTTGTAATTGATTTCAAAAGGAAACCTCGCTTCTAAATATGGGGCTATACATTTTAAACATTTATCTCTGTTAAATTTGTATGCTTCCATTTTCCTTTCAGTTTGCTGTTGATACATATGAATTAGCCATTAAGGGACAATAAAAGGCATTTATATTGTATTTATGTCTATTCTATTTCCATATTAACATCCCTCTTTTTTTTATTTGATATTATAATTTTAGAGAAACCATTTTGGGATTTTCATACACAGTAAACCGTAATCATCAGCATATCAAATTACACTTTCTTTATAACTTCTTCATTTTGAAGTAATTGAATATATTAAGTTTCAATCAAATCAAATCCAAATCAAAAATACTAGGATAAGAGAAATTAAATGTTGTTGGAGTATCTCATTTAACTGAGGAGTTGTTGTAGATGGCTGTGGGCAGGAAACATCTTCTGTAGCATTCTGTTTTGCAACTAAGCTGAAGAAGCCTCTGACTGAAGAGACTCTGTTTTCCAGCAACAATCTCATGAAGAGGAGGTTCAGGGTTGTCTACGATTTTCTTGATTTTATGCAAAATCCTTCTTTCCATTTGTCAACTCCAGAGATTCCACATTTGGCCCCAGAACAGACCCGGCCTTCTTTATCTGGCTGCTGAGTCTTTTTAGGTCCCTTGCTCTGACGCTGCTGCCCCCACAGATGATGGGAGAGGAGTTAACACTCTCAACAACGGACCTAAAGAAGATTTGCAACATCTTTCTGCAAACCTTGAATGATTTCTTGCTTAGTCAGCAAATAAAGTCAGGGTCAATAATTCATCAATATTTCACCAATTATTTCCTGTGATATTTCAGTTTTCTCAGATAAAGCTGTAATTGCCACCTTATTTCTCTGAGTGCCGGTGTCAGTTGATGTACAAGGGTTAAGATGCAATTCTTCTTTTCTCAGAAAACAAAATATATGGGTCATCCTTCACTCGCTCCAGTCTCTAATTTCCATACAGTATGTTACATCTGCTAGCAGATGGCACGGATATTCAACAGCCAGTCTCCGGTCTACTGCCGTGAGAAAAAAAAAAACATGCTTCACAGCTTTTTGTTTTCCAGCTTTTCAGTCAACACTCCAAGCAAGGCTTGGCAACCCAATCATTCGTTTTGCAAGCATCTGCTGCAGAAAGCATCAAGCCAACATCCGTGTGTCTAATAATCATAATGTCTCTTCTGGCACATATTACGTGCACTTAGCACTTACTCAGCAGTTTTCATCTGTGACACTTTTAAAGCTTAATTACAATATGCCACGATATCCACTGTGGCCCGTAACCTTGGATCTGTTACATATTGGAGATTACATTCTGGCAATGATGAATGCTCTCATAAAAATCACAAAGATTGTATTCTTTTTTTTTTATCTATCAGTCTGCAATTAAAATAAGTTAAAATCAAAATTATTGAAGACACGAATATAAAAGGAAATCTTTTTAAAACTTCTGAAGCAATCATCTAAGTTACATTTGAGTCAAATACTTGAATTATCTATTTGAGCCTACAATAAGCCATTTTATGGAGGAATGTTCAATGTATCAACTTATATAGAGATAATTTGGGACAACAACTAGGAAGTCTGCTAAGACTTGGTGTCTGACCTTAATTGACAGACCTGAACAAGGACAGCATTAGTCATAGAAGCAGATCTATAGGAACTCTGAAGGACATGCGGAGTCCAGATGTCAGGATAATCCGAATTACAGTTTTAGTTGCTCAGTCCATAAATTCAGGCATTATAGAACAGTGGCACAAGAATAATCCTTGCTGAAAGAAAGCCACGAGAAAAATAAATCCATTAGGATCTTCTGTAGTCATGTTTTATTAATTATTTTACATCTCCACACACTTAAATAATTATCACTTTCACATGTAGGCTCAGCTTTATACTTTAACTTAAAGAATGAGCAACAATACATTTTTATAGGTTACACGAGAAGTTCTCACAAAGATTGCCATCATTAATAGTAGAAAATCTAAATGTCACAGACAAAGAAATACAGAATTAAGCTACTTTCAATCAGTACCTTCAAAATAAAAGCATCACAAAGACACTGTAGCAGCTTCTCTGCCGATTTATGTTAAAGCAGTTAATACAGGTTATGTGTAATTTAACATAATATTTCACAAACATCGGCAGAATTCTTAAAGATGAAACACAGTTTTCTTGTGTACAAACAAAACCAGAGAAAATAAATAACTTCACTGTTCTTTCTCATGAACAAAAAAATTTTGTATAAATATATTTTTTGTTTGTTATAACAATGGTTTTTGGCAAATAATGTTGTATTGTTAGAAGGACTGATTATTTCTGTCACGTTGTGATCAATGACTCGAGCAGAGGTTGAATTGAGAGAATAAAGGGGGAAATAAACTAACAGATAAAAATAACAAAAATAATAGTCACGAGGGGAAGAAGCACGGGAAACAGGAGACTAAAGGAACTGAGACGCGGAAAGTAACAATCAGTGTACAGGACGGGACCAGAGGAGATAACCAAATAAGAAGAGCCAAGACAGAGAACTTAGCGAGCAGGAGAGGAGGCTTACATGGGATGTGCAGGAACCAACAGGAGATGACGCAGAGAGACGAGAAGGCAAATAAACAGACGATCCAGCGGTGAGTGAATGAATGAATGTGGCTTATGTATGGAGGAACCGGGGTTGGATTGGTGGAGAAGATGATTAGATAATTTAGGACAGGTGGAAAAGATAATGAGGGAACTCAAGCTGCAGGAAACACACACGGAGAGAAAGAGAGAGAACCCAGAAAAGAACAGCAAAACAATAACTAATGATAACAAAGTAAAACAAAGCAATTACAACAAATTAAACAGCAAACTAACCAAAGAACCAAAACACAGATCATGACACAGGGAGAAAGAGAGAGCCGACAGCGAGGGAGAGAACAAAAACTCAACCCAACTAGAAAATCACCTAAACAAAACAATAACTACATATAATTAATCATAACAACGACTAAATAATAATGAACTGAATCAAACCAAAACACGGATCATGACAATTTCCCCTTAAATAGTATTGTGCCCTCTAAGATGTCAATCTTTGCCTTAAGGAAGAGGAATTGATCAGAGACTGCTTTCAGAATTTAGGACTAAAGAGAACATAAAGGCTTGCCTTCACTCCAGACATCAATCTATTGAACACTTTGTTCAGTCTGAGGTTACTGTGCAGTATAAACCAACTAAACGATACTGACTTATAATAAATGCCAGTTGACGACTGGGATGCTATTCCCACATCAGTGTTCAACAAAGAAGGTGATAAGATTAAGTTGTATTCTTCCAGGCTATTTTTGAGATGTACAACTCCTCGAGTTGTAAAATCCAGAAATTGCTAATACGTCATACTTCTTCAAACTTCAATGATCCAATCCTATAAACTGTACAAAACATGAGTCAATAGAAGAATATGCTCCTGTGTTTCATGGGTTAAACTCTGCTGCTCAACCCATCTTTCAAAATTTTAAGATTTGTTACAGCAACAAAGTTAAATATAGTTAACCAACTGGAAAAAAAAAATATTTCACTTTGTCCTCAGCTTATATGTTCTTTTCAATTAAATATAGATAGAAAGAAAGACAAATCTGTGAAGAACATTATTTTACAGAGCATTCATATTTACAGTGCCAACAACTATATTTGTTCAAACACACATTCAAACAAATGCTTGAAGAACACACTCAAGTATGTCTTCCCTTATCATTTGCATTAAGCTGATGTTAAGCCCCAATACACCTAAATCAATGGAATTTGACTGCATAATACATTCTGTTACTATTCAATCTAGAAGGCAGTGCTTCTGTGTCATAGAGTCAGATACATCCAGTAAATCCAAATATAATGCAAAAAAACATCCCATAATAATATTCAGATGTATAATCTAATTAAATTAAACAGGTAACAAGGCAATACTGCCAACACCTGCCTGGAGGTGATCTTTAGTGGAGCTTCAGTGTTGCTTATTGTAGCATGAAACTTCACTGCGGCTAAGTTTTATATAATGACAGCGTTGGACAACATTAAAAAGTGAAGGAGATTAAAGAAATATAAAAAGAAATATAAAAACATTTATGAAAAAATCATGTAGGAAAGCTAAAATATAATTATAATTACATTTTAGTAGGAAGAGTATAATTAGCAAACCTGAAATACTGTTCTCATTTTTACGTCTTTCATTTAAATCTTTTTAATTAGCGGTATTACTGTTTCGTGAATGGAGAACTGAATAAATATGAACTACAATTAAAACATATATATAATTAGACTGTAGTTGTACTGTAACCACTTACTAATTAAGAGCATTTGGCAAAAGTCTTTGCAACTATTGAAAAGATGACAAGCTTCAAACTCCTTAAGCTGGAAAAATTAATCTTTTAAGTGAGGTAAAGAGAAGCCAAAAATTTTTTTTATCTACCCAATTATTTTTCTGCGAATTAAGTAAGTTTTATTTTACATAGAGATCAAGACGACATGTTGTCTAGATGTCATATCTACAGGCACCCATTTGTTTCAAAGATAATTCCCACATAATCTTTAAAGAGTCATAACATTAACCGCATCCACGGTTCATTTGAAGGTCTAACACTTAGACTCCTGTGGTGGAGAACTGTGTGTCATCGGTCTGCAGTCCATCCTGACCCATTTCTCCCTCTGACTGATCCATGCTTAGTCAGCCAGGCACTCTCTGCACCCCTGCAGGCGCGCAAACTGACACGGGCTCCCTGGCACTGTTCCGCGCTCTAGAGAAGCTGCTCTGCTCTGAACGGGAACGATACGGTAGACAGAAATCCTTGAAGCATCTCTTGAAGTTTTCGTCCAGAAAAGCATACAGCATGGGGTTCAGGCTGCTGTTGGTGTAGCCCAAGGCGATGCACAGATGCCAGCTGGCCATCACCAGGAGGTTCTTGTGGTTGATCTCCACCACGGTCTTGACAATGATGAAGATGTGGATGGGGGTCCAGCAGATGATGAAAGCTGCCACCACCACCAGAACCATGCGTGTGATGCGGCGCATGTTCTTGTCCTTCTCTTTGGAGCCAGAGAGAAGCCGGACGTTCTTCAGCCGCAGGATCATCTGGCCGTAGCAGATGGTGATGACCAGGACTGGCACCACAAATGCAAAGATGAAGACGCAGATTTTCATCACAGTGTCCCAGTACCATTCCGGCATAGGAAACCTGAGCATGCAGGCAGTGTTTCCTGAGGGATTCAAAAATAAGAAGCTAATTTGAGTCAAAACCCAGATGAAATTCCCACTCCTGGTGTGATTGATGCCTAAAATCAACACCTACAACTTAAGTGGTAAATAAGGCTGCTTTGTTGTAAAGACACTTTTTTTTTATACGTAGATACAATAACCCACCTTTATCCGTCACCTTGGTAGCTGCCATGAACATCACAGGCACTCCAACGGCAGAGGAGAGGATCCAGATGCAGACGTTGATGAGCTTGGCTTTAGCAGGCGTCCGAAAGTCGAGGGCTTTCACAGGATGGCACACGGCAATGTAGCGGTCGACGCTCATCATGGTGAGGGTGAAGATGCTGGTGAACATGTTATAGTAGTCGATGGCGATCACTGCTTTGCACAATAGCTTCCCGAAGGGCCAGGTTCTCATTAGGTACTTGGTACTCTGGAATGGGAGGGTGCTGGTGGCCAGAGCGTCGGCCAGAGCCAAGTTGAAGATGTAAATGTTGGTAGCAGTTTTCATCTTGGTATACCTGGTAGGATTAAGAGCTTATTGGACCCTTGTTTACAGCAACAGTGAATAGGCATCCGCTGACAATCACAACGTTTTGATTGGAGGCTTCAGTTTACGAAAAAAATTTAAATCTCAAACATGGATAATGCTCTGATTCATTTAGCTGGAAAACCACTCCTGGTGCAAAGTTAAAAAATGTCTAACAAAAAAGAAAAGGACCTTTAGCTAAAGTACACTAAATACCCAGAAGACTTTATTGACAGTAAAACTGAGCCCTCAAACTTTAGTTTGTTTTTATGAAATAAGTCAAGAACAGGATTAAAACAGACAAATACTAGTCTGGTTTATGTTTTTCTCTTTTAAACTAGCATTTTAACCCTCAAATCTCAAAAGAGGAAAATTGACTTCATAAAACAAATAATGAAACATACCAGAAATATGCTAAAAACAACTGTGTGTGATTGTTTCAATACCAAGAAAGGCTTTTCAACAACTGGTTTTTTTATGTGCGTGTGGTCCGAGTTTGATGCTTTTACAGGAAGTTGTGTAAATATTCAACATTCTCAAAACCTGCAAATATTTTCCTGCACCACTTAAAAAAAACATTCTTACTAGAAACACTTGTTGCCTACTAGTGGCTCCTTTTGTCCAGCTTGTAGAAAGGGAATTGTTGAGACTAGTGGCATGAAGATTTCCACAGAAAGACTTCCTAAAGAATCACTTCAAAAGTAAACAAAAATATTTGATGATTTGTAGTGCTACTGAGTAAATTGTCATCAAACCCTAATAGGTAACATAGTCACTTTTGTCAACTGATTCACTGGTGAACCTTAAATGTGTGCAGACGTTGACCATTGTGACCCTAAAATTAAAAGTAAACTCACTGATTAATTAATTTTAATTGCTGAACTTGTGGACAGACAAAATTGTAAAATGGCAATTTAACTAACACAACAAAAATGAAAAGCAATATCCTAATGACACAAGCTTTGTGCTATATGTTAACAGTCAAAGCCCAACACTTTTACATGATTGAAGTGTTTTTAGTCTTGCTACGTAGTTAAGCAGTGCAGCCAAACAAACATGAGCTTGTTGACAATTGCACAGATATAGTAAACAGGTCCTGATAATAGTTACTACTGAGACTTGTGACTTTTTTTTGGCCTATGTGTTAACTTGAAATTTAAGAGATTGAAATGTACTCTGGGTAACCAGTTGTTTTTGGAAAATCTAGGTAAGTAGTACAAACAGTTTAATACCTAACTCGTGTGCAAGACAATGCACATTGGTTAATAATTAGGTAATGCTAGCAAAGTTAAATGCTTAACCAGTAAGCACCTTATTACCTACTGTACCAAAAACTCCACTATTGTTAACAGCCAAAATTTACTTGTAAACTTCAGATATTGTATTTGAAATGCTTATTAACAAAAATCCAACAAAATTAGCTGTTGGTTTTCAACAGTACGGGTAAACATCTGTCAAAACAATGCAAATAAATTAGTTTGTTAACATCCTCGTACTTAACTGTTATGGCTAAGGAGCAAGGGACAGGCTTGGAGAGTGACTGTCGGAGAACTCAGAGAGACAGCTTCAGGTATACAAACGCATTGGTCTGACAGAACTGAGTGGTCTACTGAAAGAAACTGGGTTGGGACTGTCGAAGCAGAGATGGACATCAAACTCAGAGGGAGAGGCGTTAATTGGTGATGGAGAAACAAAGCCGAGGTCAGATTTGTGCAGGTAGAATCCAACAGACAAATCAAGGGGTGAGGCAGGAGGAAGAGGTCAGGGAACGGAAACAAGGTCGAGGTCGAGACCATTGAAGGCTGTAAGATGTCAGACAGGGGCCAAGTAAGGCAGGAGAAATCCTTGTGCAGAAACAGGATCGAGATCTCTAAGCTTATAAGGACACTGAAGATTTTTTTTCTCAAGGACTTTAATAATCTGGCGCCATCAGCCTAGCAGAAGGACTGCTTATGAAGGGCAGAACGCAGGTGTACAGGTGAGGTGAATAGGTAATAGGTTTGGGGAGCAGAAAGGAACATAAACAAAGTAGGCTGATAAGCCAGAATTCTAGCAATTAGTTAACTTATTTTGCTAGCATGGTCATTAAAAGGCAGAACATATGATGAAAGACTAAAAACTTTACATCGACCAACTCATTAAAAAGCTTACAGCTTGGAGTTTCCAGGCACTAGTAAATTAATTCAGCCAGCTAGCCCGATTTCTGCAAGTTAAATTAGACTTTAACTGGTTTAAATAGATTGCAAAAATAATTACTAATCTCTTTAAAGGAGAGCAGCCATTAAAATACTGTGAGCAAATGTTGAGTACAGCGTAATTGTGAAAAGTTAAAACATAGAATATTTACAGAAAATTGCTATCTATCCAGCCTTGCCAGCATGTGGGGAAAAAAATATTTTATGCCAATCCAAAAACTTGATCAAACGCAAAAATAGTTTTTACCTTTTCTTTGTGATATTCTGGCATTTAAAAGATCCACACTGATCATTAATATCAATCAAATCAACTTTCAGCAGTGAAACAATCTTTCACATTTTACCCATTTTCTTTTTTCCTGGTATATGTTGGCATGTTTATCTTACCGGATCACTCCATACATAACCAGGAGGTTTCCCATCAGTCCCACCACACAGATGAGGGAGTAGAGAGCAGTGATGCAGATTGCGATGATGAGACCCGTGGTGTTTCTGGCTGCCACCCCGCTGGTTCCGTTGCTTTTAGAGGGTTCAGTCAGCAGATCCTGACTGACCGAGAGTGTGGCATTGAAATAAGCAGTTGCAGAAACAGAGCAGACATCCTGAAAGTCCTCTGAAGGAACAGTTGGAAACTCCATCACAATTTTAAAGAACAGAAGTCGGATTGGTATTATTTGTTGTTTCTTTCCACAACGGGTGTTTAGAAGCGCACCAGAAAGCTGGCAGATCTCAGATAATATGGGGATAATGCGCTCACAGAATGCTGGACTCCTCTCTCCCGCCTGCGTGCTCCGTGCGTCTGTGCGCGCTCCGGTTGGCAGAGCGCAATCGTGCACGACGCAAAAACGATGGGAGATGCTTTCTCAACGGCTTCCTGTCAAGATCAGAGGAGAAGTCGTTTAACGGGATTTTTAAATCCTCACAGAAAAAAAAGCACAATATACAAGACAATCATTTTAATGTAAGTATTTTACAAGACAAACGAATCCAATTTAAGTTGCAAACCAAAATTCAGCCAATCACATTGACGTATTTAAATTAAACTATTTGTCCTAATTTAGGCACAATTTTATGTTTTACAAGGAAAAGTAGAAAGCTGTAGTTGTGCTGCAACTAACTGGGTTGAGAAGAGAAAATAAAAAATAAAACGCTCTGAAACAATCATCCAGGAATAATTTGATTTAGAATTGAAAACAAAAACACACAGATTTAAGGGTAACACTGGGTTTTATCACTGATTTTGTTCAGTAGAGTCACGCAGCTAAACAGAGATACTCTGAGCCAAAGTTTGTATTTATGGTATTTAAAAGTTCATCAGCATAGAATCCCTCTATATTTTTAGGTTATGCGTTCAGTGAGGATTTAAAACAGCTACTTTGTATGTTTGTCACAGATTATTTTAATTGAACTCAACACATCAACAAATTGCAACAATAAGGATTAACATTAACAGATTTTAAAAAAATACCATAAAAGATTAAAGAATTAAATTTTTCAAATGTTTTAGATTTTAAAAAAATGGTCTTGACTTACATTTTCTCCAACAGTTCAGTATTTATTTTCTTTCCCTCCACTCAAGCTTTTTATTCCACCAACCACAAATCAGGTCTGGCCTGAGGGCAACCTAAATGCTGCTTCATTACAGGATGGGCCTTCCTCACCAGTCAGTACCTTGAAATTCATTGAAATAATTTTCAAGGCCAAGAAATGATCAAATTGTAATCAAATGGTGCAAATATACCCAGTTTAAGATTATTATAATTGTTGTTGTTTTTTAAATAAAGCTATATGCATTAACATAAATTTGTTAAATGTATAATTTCCCAGCAAAATAAGTGCAATAAATAAATTTACTGTAGCCTAATGCGCTCATTTCCACATCATTCATTTAAATCTTTAACTACTGAAAACTTCCTAAGCAGGTGTTTCTTTATTCTGTTTGCGAAACCTTAATGACTCCCTTATTCCACCTGCTGATGTGAACAGTGTTTATGGGGATTTGTCGGATAATTTCAGGCTCAGACTGTAACCCCCGCGTCTGTGTCTGCTGTCTTTCAGCTGCATTTATGTAAACTGACCTTTATGGGTCTCACCTTTTAGAAAGCCACCATCAGCTCAGCACAGAACAGTGAAAGTGAGAAGATTAGGGTCAGCGTGATGCCCTCAAATTTCTGTTGTAGACATTTTATGTCATTCCAGAATAAAAGACATGAAGGCCACAGTGACTGAGAACATTTCTAACGTCAGAAGACTTTCAGCAGAGTGTAAAGTTTTCTCATCAATTTTTTTCTAAGTTCACAGTATTGAAATGCTAATACGCTTTTATATTCATGTTCAGTTTATTGAAATATTGTTAAAATGTTCATTTATTTTTATTATTTTTATTTTAAAACACATTATATAAATTAAAAACATTGATATTTTGTATCTTATATGTCAGTTAATCAAATAAAACATATCAAAAATACTTTATTTATCCCAAAGGAAAGTTAAATTAATTTCATAATTAATTTTATGATGATCTGCTTAAACCTAATATAAACATGGCATGTAATATTACATTATTAAAGTAGAATAAAAAACGTTTACAATTTTTATTTTTAATGTTCTTTCAATCTTTTAGACTTGTCAAAACGCGTATTTAAATTTATAATAATGTGTGCGGTGCCAGTCATGGGCAATAAACTAAAACATTTTTCACTGAAGACAATAAATCAAATCCAGTGATGCAAAATGTACTCCTAATTGATCTAAGTACTAAACAGACTCTGCTTGTTTAGCGAAACATCAATTAGACATAAAATGTTTTTTAAAACAATATTCAAAGATTGGAACATCCCTGTCCACATGGTGACACAGTGGTGGCAGTATGATGTTGGATGGATAGGGAAATTGGTCAGTAGATGGAAAGATGATCTGAGCTAAATAAGGGGGCAATCGTAGAAGGAATAACCTCTTAAAGACTGGAAACAACATAAAACTGACTTACTTCAGCAGGACAGCACTAAACATAGAGACAGAGCTACAGTGGGAGGATTTAGTCAGAGTGGGAAACTCCTGTCCTTGAGGGTCGGTTTCTCCTGCAAGTTTTAGATGAATCATACAGTTCAAATGTCTCACTGATGACCTGCTTATATGAATCAGGTGTGTTGAAGGAAAGTCATCTTATTTTCTGTTTCTGCTCTCGACAAAGGTTGATGCACTTTCCTTCTGTTTTCAACCTCCTCTTATCTACCCTGATGTGCTTATTTTTGTAAGTGTTTTTTTTGTTGTTGTTGTTGAAACCTCTTATTATGGACTGTAACTGGACACAGTGTAAGCTATGTTGTTTTATCCCTCATAAACCATAATGTTTGCTAAGTATCGTTCTTGGATAACGCTTCTAATGGCTGCAGCCTAGACACGGGTTTCCACATTTGTGTCTCCTTGTTTTTTGAGATTTTGTTATTCTGAAATAATTTCACTGCAAGTTGTACTTGTATGACACGCAAATAAAAATAAGGTCTCAGTTTGAGTTTGAGTTAAAAGCTACAGGACACCAGAGCTCGAGGACTACAGTTTCCCTACACCTTGTTTAAATTTAGCATCTTTATCTGTTAGAATAGCCCATTTAAATACACCTAAATCTAGTTTTGATTACGTAGAAAGATCTAATGGCTGACAATCACAGACATTACCCATCCAATCTGACTGAGTTGAAGACATTTTGAACGGAAGAATTTCTTTGTAAATTTGCAAAGCTGGAAGAGACGTAACCGAAATGTCTTTGTTTAAGGGTGATTAAAACGTTTATTTATTTTATTTGGGAAAAAGAAAAACAATATAGTTTTCTTTTCACTACACAAACATTTCATTTTGATATGTTATATATAAATTGATTGTAATGTTAGCAAATCTGTTGAAAACGTGTCAGAGTAGCATGGCTGGGTTTGTTGCATCAACAAAAACATTAAAAAAAACTTCAGCCTACAAAAACTTTACATCCAAGTGGGCAAAAATCACTCTGCGGTTGCTTTAGTAACACGTTTCTAAAACCTTGGTAAAAAGATAAAAAACAAGTTTTGCTCGAGCTTTTATCTCATCAGGTATTCTGTTAATGGCCATGCTAACAGTTTTTCTATACTTCCACTGGATGACAATCATCCTCTAAATGTGTCTGCCCTTCTCTTAATTGCCACCCTCTGGAATATGACCTTTTTGAATCGACAGTACAAAGAAACATATGGTACATGCCGGCGGAGCCTTTCTCTCTGCACTAACCACACACTGTGTATACCAGCCTAGAATAATGTAAGGCTAGGAGAAAATATCTAGTTGTTGCACAGAAAGAGGAACATTTTGTTTAACTGTAAACCAAGCTATTGTTTGTTTAATTATCGTGATCGAACTTAACATTCTAGTAAAAATAGAAATATACCGTACCAGCTTATGGTAATATAACATAACTAGTTTTAACCAGGCAGCCTTTGCTTGTGACCCTAATTTGGCACTAACACAGCAGAGCTGCACCTATGTACTGTAAAATGTAGAAGCAGCAGCAGGTCAATACATAATTAAGGGTCATCATAACTTCCTCACTAGAAGTGTTGTAATAATGGTGGATTCTATTTTCAACTGATAAGCAAATATCCCCTCAAAAAAAAGGAAATTAAATGGCTGTTTTGTGCTTGTTTCCATCAAACTTATTAATAACAAAAACTAAACTGCTGTTTACTGTTGTTTACATGCCACACTGCACTTTATACATGCTGTATAATAATGTAACTGCACCTTAACTATTTATCTTACACTAGTTTTATATTTTCTGTACATATGCAAACTCTGCTGAACATGTAAACTTGTATATTGTCTACATAGTCTTGTTGTATATTGTATTGTTGTAAATTGTAGAGAGCTAACAACAGCCGGAAACAAATTCCTTGTGTGCGTAAACATACTTGGCGAATAAAGCTGATTCT
>JAVLVB010000117.1:645866-662212 GCA_032876305.1 Orestias chungarensis | reverse complement strand
TATATATATATATATATAAAATACTTGCCTTGACTAAGCTGTGAAATCTTCACAGAGGAAGCTCCTCTGAATCTTATAGCTGTGACTGGCAATTATTCACTTTCTCTCGCTGCTAAACGGAAATCTCGGAGGACGTTATTTTCTTCCATGTTTGTTTTATAAGCTCCGTCACAGCAGTGTTCAGCGATAACAGCCAGTGGTTCCGTTTGTTGTCAGAGCTTCAGCTGACAATTAGTTATGCAACAGTGGTTTCTGTGGGTCTAGGACTTGATTAGTTTCCTGATTTGCGTCTAGGGGGGGCAAATGGCTCAGAGAAGATAGAGCTAATGACTACCAAATGAAAGACTCTGTCATTGTTACAGAGATGTAAGTCTGTTGGTAAATCCGCACAAAGCTCTAGAGCAATCAGAACCAGAATGTATGTTTAATGCGCAGAAATCATTGTATGAGTTCGAAGATGATGTCATTAACGATGACTGCATGAAGGAAACAAACAAAGCAGAGGGGAGGCAGAGACAGCCTTCATACTGCAGTGACTGAAGTTTACTTGTTTCTTTTTAAAGTAGCTCTTCCTTTGAAGAATCCGAGTCATTGTTATTGGGTTATTCTGCGTGGGAAAACTTCCGTCTGGAACCTGACGAAGAAAATTCAAGGAGAAACTAGTTAAACTCCATTTTCTGTGAAAAGGCAATGTGTATGCTTTAAGCTGAGGCAGAAGCTGTGTGAGTTATTAGCTTTATTGAGCCCAAGCTTGTTTGATCAACAATAGTTGAATAATTTTTGGGCTAAATGCTTCTTTCTTGAAAATTTTGCCATATTAAATTTATTTATAGAAGGAAATATATTTTATACACACATTTACAAAACAAGAGCCATATTTTTTATATATTTTTTGTTTGGTTTTTATGTTCTTTATGATTGTACAGTCCTTATCATTTGTAGTGTTTCTGAACTACTCCCTTCAGGGTCACTGTGGATCTGCATTAACTCAAACTGAGGGTTGAAGCTGGGTGTCAGGCAGGTGTGAAAAAAGATGGAAGGCAGTATGAAGCGGAGCCGAGAGGACCTGGCCGGGTAGTTTTACTGTCACACACACATACAGTTACATGCACATATAGAGACTCAGACAAAGGCATGCAAAAAATGTTAAACCCTATCATTACCTCAACCAACAGTTAAACAATACTACGCATGAGAGAACAGGGAGTATGGATGTGTTTGTGTAACACATAAGGAGGCAAAGATCCGATGTAATAACCCAAATGACATAGCATGGCAGAATCATCAGTTTCCTCTTATTCCATAGCTGTATAAATTCATTCAAATGAGTTTTTACTTTAATAAATGTTACAACCATGACAGGTGTTCGATTGAATGTTACTCTCACTACTTGGAAGAGTATCAGTGTCCTGGAAAGAACAGAACAGAAAAGAACTAGGTAATGTCGGCACTTGCCTGCTGCCTACTGATCCTGTGGTCTTTGACACTAGTCGTCAAAATCTACTGCCGTGCAGGGTTTAGATGCATCCCAGTTCGATAAGTGGGTGTAACATAAGTCTTTGTTAGACTGTTGGACTATGGTTCCATCTTACACAGTATAGGACAGTAGATCTCAAGGACTAGCGTTGGACAAGAAGTTTAGATGTGTAAAAAAAAATCCATCCTGGCTTTCACACAGTCCCTTTCAAAAGCATTCATATCCTTTGAAACTGTTTAACCTTTTCATAGTACACTCTTTGATGTACTTCCTTAGAAATGAATGTGTCAGACAAGCAGAAATTAATTAATTACCATGATGTAAATGGAAACAGAAAACCTGAAATATCTGGTCCACATATTTTTTTAATACACCTGAAAAAAATCAAACCCTAGAGTCCGCTTGCTTTTATCTTAATTTCATCATAAATCCGACTGCTATGTGAAGGGCTTAGAGGCAAGGCAAGGCAAATGTATTTGTATAGCACATTTTCGTGTACAAGAAGATTCAGTGCTTTACATAGGAAAAAAAGATCAGAAAATGAAACAAATTCAACTTTGAGTTTAAAAATAAATTAAAATAAATTAAAATAATAATAATGATAATAATAGTAATAATATTCTCTGTTGCTATATGCACAGTTAAATAAGGCTTTTTTAATCCTGGATTTAAACATCGACAGAGTTGAAACCTGTCTCACCTCTTCAGGAAGACTGTTCCAGTTTTTAGGAGCATAAAACTGGAATGAAGCCTCTCCTTGTTTGGTCCTGACTCTGGGCATCAGCATGAGGCCACTACCTGAGGTTCTCAGAGTCCGGGCTGGTTCAAATGGCTCTAACATGCCAGATATGTACTTTGGGGCTAAACCATTAAGAGACTTGTACACAAGCAGGGCTGTTTTAAAGTGTATTCTTTGAGTGACAGGAAACCAGTGCAGAGACTTGAGCACTGGACTGATGTGATCATATTTCCTGTTTTTGGTCAGAACCCGAGCAGCAGCATTCTGGATGTTCGTAAGCTATCTTAAGGCCTGTTCAGAAAGCCCTGTGAGCAGTCCGTTAAAGTAGTCTAACCTGCTAGAGATAAAAGGACGGATAAGTCTTTCTAGGTCTGGTTTAGAGACTATTCATCTGATTCTGGCAATGTTTTTTAAGATGTTAAAAGGCTGCTGATATTAGTTATTTAATGTGGCTGTTAAAGATCAGGTCAGAATCCAGTATTACCCCAAGATTTTTGACCAGTTTTGTCTGAGTTTAACTGGAGGAAGGTGTTCTGCATCCACAGACTGATCTGTTCAATACAGTGACACAACAAATCAACAGGCCTGCTGTCAGTGACACATAGATCTGAGTGTCATCAGCATAGTTGTAGTAGGATTGAATAGAAGGGGTCCCAGGATCGACCCCTGGGGAAACCCACAGGTCACACCCATTTGGTCGGAGACTAAGTTCCCAATTTGAACAAAGTAACACCTGTCCTCAAGGAAGGACTTTGACCAGTTTAGAGCCATACCAGTGATTTCCACCCAGTCTTTTAACCTCTGTAATAAAATCACATGGTCAACTGTATCAAAGGTGGTGGTCAGGTCCGGCAGAACTAGGACAGAGACTTTGCCTGCATCTGAGTTTAGGCGGATGTCGTTTGTCACCTTGATCAGAGCTGTCTCAGTTCTGTGGTGGGAACTAAAGCACCAAACACATTGTTAGACACGAGAAAGTCACTCAGCTGTTGGTATACAACTTTTTCCAGCACTTTTCCTAAGAATGGCAGGTTTGATATGGGCCGGTAGTTGTTCAGTACTGTGGCATCCAGACTGCTCTTCTTTAGAAGAGGCTTAATGACAGCAGATTTTGAGGCCTTTGGGAATATTCCAGTCTGAAATGAGATGTTAACTAATGGTGCGTTCGATGGCGGAAAGCAGATGGCGGCGCACAGTAGTGCAGCGGCTTCTCACGCTCCTAGTAAACACCCTGAGTTAAGTAGTTTTTACGTCGGTTCCGAGCCCAAAGTTATGCGCCTCATGCGTAGGAGTTATGGCAGGACTGAACTATGTAGATTTAAGGACAGTTTGATCAGCAAAAACCTAGACAATATCATCCGAGCAAAGCTGGGCAGACTACAGCTCCTCAGGACTTCGGCGTGGGGGAGCAGAGCGCTGCAGACAAAGGGCTGGCGGAGGCGATTCAAGCGGCGGCAGAAGAGGGGGAAGCGCGGCGGAGTGCTAGCCAGGCTAAAGGCTAATGCTAACCGACCCCCGATTCCGTCACTTTTCCTGTCCAACGTCCGCTCTCTGGACAACAAGCTGGACCCACTGCGGCTGAGGATCAGTGCTTGTGAGGACATGAGGAACTGCGCGGTGATCTGTCTCACAGAAACCTGGCTGAACAACACCATGCCGTACTCAGCCTTCCAGCTCGCCGGCCGGCAGCTCTTCCGGGCGGACTGCAACCAGCTCTCCGGGAAAACCCGCGGGGGCGGGCTGTGCGTCTATATCAACAAAGGTTGGTGCACAAACTGCGTGTTGGTAAACAGCCACTGCTCCGAGGCGATAGAACAGCTGACTGTGAAGTGCAAACCTCAGTATCTGCCTCGGGAGTTTACGGCTGTGTTCGTTGTTGCTGTTTACATAGCGCCGGATGCTAATGCTAACATCGCGCTGAAGGAGCTACATAACAACATTAGCTCGCTTCAGAACAAGCACCCGGAGGCTTTCTACATGGTAGCGGGGGTTAACATCCGCTCCAGACCCACACAGAGGACCATCACTGTTTGGCCCAGTGACGCCAACGGCGTGCTGCAGGACTGCTTCGGCTGCACAGACTGGCAGGTCTTCAGGGAGGCTGCTGAGTACGAGGGGGAGCTGGACCTGGAGGACTTCACATCTGCTGTTCTGGGGTACATCAGCAAGTGTGTGGAGGACGTCGCCACCACCAAGACTGTGACTTGCTACCCGAACCAGAAACCCTGGCTGAATGCAGAGGCACGTTCCCTGCTGAAAGCCAGGGATGCTGCGTTTAGGTCTGGTGACTCACAAGAGCTCATGAGGGCAAGAAGAGAGCTGACTGCAGGAGTTAAGAAGGCAAAAGCTGCATATGCTCAGAAAATCCAGGGACACTTTTCCTCCCAGGATCCACAGAGCATGTGGAAGGGCATCAAGTGCATGACAGACTACAAACCTAAAACTGCACAATCCCCCAAAGACCCCTCCCTGCCTGAGGCTCTCAACCAATTCTACGCCCGGTTTGACAACCCTGACACCTTCCCCAGCACCAGAATAACGACTTCACCAGGAGAAGAGCCCATCAGTGTGACTCCAGTAGAAGTAAGGAGGACGCTGATGAGGATTAGACCCCGGGAAGCTGCTGGCCCAGACAACATCCCCGGACGGGTGCTGAGAGAGTGCGCGTACCAGCTCTCGGACCTGCTGGCGGACATCTTCAACGCCTCCCTCATCACTCAGGCAGCTGTCCCCACCTGCATGAAGACCGCCACTATTATCCCGGTCCCCAAGAGCTCTGCAGCGACAGATCTGAATGAGCGAGTTGTGTTAGCAAACTGCTCAGCACAGACTTTACGAATCTAGTGGGTAACTCATCCAGGCAGCAAGTAGATGGACTTAGGCTGCAGATGATCTCTTCAAAGGTTTTATCGGAGACAGGTGTGGGCTATGTAAGCTCTATATGTCTACCTGGGGGTAGAGGAGCTATGTCTGTTGTGGAAACGATTGCATTTTCAATGCCCTGAACTTTGTCATTAAAGAATATTGCAAAGTCCTGACATTTAGATGTAGAAATCAGTTCCAAGGGGAGCGAGACTGGGGGGTTTGTTAATCTGCTCACTGTAGCAAACAGGACATGAGAGTTGTTTCTGCAGGTTTTGATGATTTCTGAAAAATAGCTCTCTCTTGTTCTACACAAAGTCTGGTTAAACACATACAACTTTTCTTTGTAGATTTATAAATTAACCTGCAACTTTGACTTACCCCATTTCTGTTCGGCTCTCCGGCACTCCCTTTTCTGTGCCCTGACCGAGACCTCTTTTCTCCATGGTGCCTTTAGTGTACTTTTAACCATTTTAACCTTGACAGGAGCAATGGAATCCATAACTTTCAAGGCACTTGATGTGTAAGAGTTCAACATATCATCAACATTAGAACACAGAGCATTTTCAAACCTAATCATTTTCAAAAACGGACTCCATGTGTTGTCATAAATAGTCTTCCCTGAGTAACTGTGGGGCCAGATGTTGGCTTTGGTGTAACAGAAAGGTCAAAGAAAACACAAAAATGATCAGACAAAGCGACGTCCACAACACCAGCATTTAAAATAGCAACACCCTTTGAAATTAGCACATCAAAAGTGTGTCCTCTGATTTGTGTAGGCTTGTTAAAATGCTGAGTTAGGCCAAACATCTCAAGGACAACAGTAAGTTCTTTACACTGCTAATCTTGGGCTGCATCCATGTGCACACTCAGGTCCCCTGTTATGACCAGACAGTCAAAAGTAGTGCATGCAATGAAAGTAGTTCAGTAAAATCATTGTAGATGGTAATATAAAGAATGGAAGATTGTTTTGTATCCATTTTGAATGATAAGTACTCAAATGATGAAAAGATCCCAAATGCTAATTTATGGATGGGTATATCCATAAATATACCCCCCCCCCACACACACAGAGAAACACACCCCTCTGGTTTTGACGTGTTTCAGATAAATAGTGAATGAATAAGAGAAGAATATATACTGGGAGAGAAAGAGGTGAAAAAAAGAGATTGCTTGATTACGAAACGTGTTACAGGTGTGTGAAGATGAGGGGCAAGTAGACTGAGGGTGAGAGAGAGAGAGTGAGAGAAGCACATGAGGAACTGGAGAAGACAGGGAAGGAAACAGAATAACTAAATAAACAAAGAAGGCAATATGTAAGATAAACTAACAATAAATTCATAGGGAAGACGATAATTAATTACAACCAGGAGTTAATAATAACTCAAACAAAACTAAACAGTGGCAAAAACAACATGGACTATGACAGTTATAGATGCAGTGAATTTAATTTAAGACAGAAGACTTATTTGTAAAATTATGCTGTATTCATTGCTGACAATGCAATTGGGAGTTTTGCACTGAACCAGTCTACTGACGTCTTTGACTGCATGTTAGTTTAATATTTCCAACAAAATGTGTATTTCTGGGAGGGTATATTTCTTCTGACTGCTTTCAGTGAAAGATATTTTTGCAAAACGGCTGTAGGGAAACACACTTCATCAACACTTTTATCATTAAATACAAACACTACTTGAAAAACTAATATTTTCTAAGATATATTAATAATACCATTATTCAAAAAAACAAATCAACTGTACAAATGATTAAAAATGCTACAGCTAGACCAGAATATGTCATATAAGTTGCTATAATTCCACTCCTACACTAATTGTCTCTTCATGAAAGACAGATTTAAAAACACTTTATTTTTCTACCTTATAATCTTCAAAATGTCCCTCAGTTTACACTCAGGTATCCTTAGTTACCAAGTAATAGTTTCTTTTTATGATGGTAAAAAAAAAATCTAATCAAACATTTATTTTTATTATCTATTATAGACATTTCAAAAACTCTAAACATATCATTACTCCCACACTTCAGGGACTAAATGTTTATGTTGAATAGATGTTTATATTATATAATTGTTTTTATTTGATTAGTATATTTTTAAGCGGTTTAATTTGAATATTTATCTGTAGTGGGTTTTTTTCTTTCATTTTTATGTACACTGGGTCATATAAAATGTTTTTTTTGTTCAAACGTTGCAGAACCACCTCTATGCAACCCGCTGCTGCAGTAGTGAGGTTGTATGTAAATGAACGTAAACAACTAACCAAAAAAACATCCTGTTCAAGATATTCTGCAGTCAGAGGAGTAACAGGTTGAGAGGCATCACAATAGGGGATGAAAAATTACAGAAAATCAGACACAAACAGGAAGCAGGATAGGCTGGGTGCATGATGAGATGGAATGGAGACCAGAAGGGGCAAATGATAAAAGTGATATCTGATAGCGAATGTTCAAAAGTGGTTAACAGAGAAGTGCATTTAGATTGGCTTATATATACAACATTTACCACTGTAGGAGTTAGAGGACATCAACGATCAATCTGAGACAAAAAAAAAATATCAAAGCTGGGAAAATATGGTTGTCATGGAAACCTCTATGCAAAAGCATGACATTCATGTAATGCCTTTCACTTAAAGGTTTGCTGCCCCTTGCTGGAAAATGATGTCTGAACTTTATTCCAGCAAATGATTAAAATCTTGTAAAATGCAATTTTTTTGTATTTTTGGAAAGATTTCGCAAAACCCCTAGCATGCCACAGGTGCTTGAAGGAAATGCAGGCAATTAGCTGGATGTACTGCAAGAAACTAAATGTAAAGACGGAGAGACCACAAGCAGCTCTATTATTATATTCCCACTCTGTAAAATACAATAGTTGAATTTGGTCACAATTGATACATGTAGTTGAATGAGCCAAAGAAAGAGTTTGACTATAGAAAATAGCCCAAAAAAAGTACAGCCTAAAGAAAAGACCATTTTCATGTAAAATTGACAACATTTAACCCACAAGAGGGGGCTTGAGTGTTACACACTCAATGACTCAAACCTATTTTTGCAGATTTTGACGGTCACTGACATTTAAACCTTAACAAAGAAGAATGTTTCATCCAGCTTGTGCAAAATTTTACTGATAACAACAAGAAAGTTTATTCACCATATTCAATTAGGTTTATACCACTTCTCTTTGTATAAAAGGAACTAGTATATTAGGAATTCAAGTATCATGTTCAGCATGGAGCACAGCATAGGAAAAGGCTGTGAGGGAAGAAAGTTTTGCCATATTATACAGCAATAATCAACCAATCTGATATCAATGATTTTCACAAATTACATTAAAAAAAAAAATTATTTAGAAAGTAAGTTAGGCCTCAACTCATCTCAAGATCAGTAAATAAATGTTTTAATCATCACCAAATAAAATGAAGAAGAGAAGGTATCTTGAAGCTGATCCAGCTTGTCTATTCATCAAAAGCCATTTACTTGCAAAGTTCTGTAAAGTAATAAAGTAATGCCAACAGACTGGCGTTACTTTATTTTTATAGAAAAAGAAAGACAGTATCTACACTTAATGGCAGGAGAAATTAGCAGAGTTAGCAAATTATGTATTTTTCCAGCGACCTATGTTCAGAGCAGGAGAATTAATGAGGTACTGTAATAATAATCCACTACTAGCATTCTGTTTAATTTAAATATTGTTAAACTCATCAAAGTCAAAAATAAATGCAATTGAGCTGAAAGTTAACTTTTAGTTGCTATAGTTTGTGCAGTTATAGTAGACATCAACGTTAAGTTTTTAAGCAGAAATAAAAATCTTTTTGGAAAAATACAAAAGCCACTTCCAACAAAACAAACATGTAAACTCTGCATAATAATACCCCGCACAAAAAATAAATAAATAAAATAAAACAATACAAAACAGATTGTCATTAAAGTAACATTTACTTTTCACTGAGTGAACCTTTAACGGCTGATATTTTCCTTCGCCAATGCAACAATCTGAAGCCTAACACTCAGAAACACTACAGTGAGAGTCAGCCAGGATAGGAGAAATGAGGATGAATAATGCTGCTAAACCTTTTCATCCTGGCGTTATTTTCCAGGCAAGAAGTGAGCAGAGAAGTGTTTTCTTAGAATAAAGCCAGGCTCTAATTGACCTTCGAATCACAAGTGTTTTTGGCTCAGTATGGCTGGTATCATCTAGATTTAGATGAAGGGCTGCATTATGCTAAAATCACTGTGTTTTTGATGAAAAGACATCATATGGCCTTCAAATCTGAATAACATTGCAAATAAAACACCTGACCTTATACGTAAGTAATAAAGGTAAATTGTTTTTATAATAAATAATTGCTTATTTTTGGCAAGACTTAGAAATGTATTTATATAACACATTTTAATAGGGCAACTCAAAATGTTTTACATGATAAATACAAAAAAAAGCAACAAACAGGCAAAACATTACATTGCAGCAAAATAACAGAAAGCAATGAGACATTGGTAAACAGATAACAATTTCTAATGTTCCAGTTGTTATCAATCGAAGGCAACTTTAAATAAATTGGTTTTTAGCCTTGAGGTTAAATACATCAGAATCAGACGGACTAACCACAGCAAGGTTAAACTTGATTTTGTTCCTTACATAATTTCTGTCGGTGGAGACATTTTATTGGTTTAAACTCTAAACTCTGAGACAGTGGACTCAGTTCTTAGTCCAGAACCACTGACTTATGCCAGTGGAAAATTCTTCTAATCGATGTGGAGAAAACCAGGAAACTGGTGATTCCACAGATGCAGATCCTGATGCAGACCCACCATAATGTCACAAGGGAACTGACATTCACAAAGTGAACTCTTATAAGTACTTGAGCGTTCACCCTAAACAAACTGGAGTGAAGACACACCAATGATTCTCTTTACAGAAAGGGTCAGAACAGGCTCTGCTAAGAAGACTGTTTTAGTGTATGAGGCTCTCCTTTTTTTGGCATAATATGTTAAAGCAGCACCTTATCAGTAGTTCGGAGGAAGGGGTTTGACAGGTTCATCAAAGTGGCAAATTTTGCCAGTTCAGTGCAGGTGGTGACAGAGAGAAGAATCTCCTGCCCCTTTCAGAAATTGCAGCTGAACTGAAGAATTTCTTCACTGATAGACTGCTGCATCCTAGGCGCACAAAAGAAGGCTATCAACAGGAGCTGTCACAGTCTTTAACCATCCCTGCTTCCAGAAAACTGAAACCCAACAATGTTTTGTATCTGCTAAAATTTGCACACCATGCTTGGTATTTGGTCATTTTTATTTCTCAGAAATAGTTTGTTGCTGTCTTCTCAGTCTACTTCCGCCTCATCTTATTTTTTTACCTTAGTTGATTATGCATGTTCCCTTTACCTTTTAACTTTTCTGCTGTTAAAACTTAAATTCTCCGACTGTAAGACAATAAAGCCTCCTATTCTAAGTAAATACCATTAGATGTCTTTACTCGTTTAAACCTTGCCTTTCACAGTTTGGCTGAAGTCATGGAGTCTGACATCTGACCTTTTTTCCAGCGCTCTACAGAGCCTCTTTCTACTACAGGTCATTTCACCCAGCAAAAGCATCCATGCATAATATAGCAGAAGCAACATTTCCATGGCTGCTGCTCTAGACAAACATGATTTACTCTGAACATATGAAAAACTGCAGATCCCTTAACGACACCATTTATCATTTGTGTTAATCTTAGCAATTCTACAATATAACATTTTAATTGAAAATAGGAGTAGCAATCATAATGATTATAAAGGAGGAAAACAAGTTATGCCACAAGAAACCCTCTACCCCCACATCTGACTGCACTCATAACTAAAGAAAGCAGGTGATTTAACACATTTAAAAGCTTTTTAAATGTATTGCAATACCCATAAAACTTGGTCTATTAAAGGCCTGAAAGTTAATTAAAGGTGGCTTATTGGAGTTGGTCAGAAAAAAAAATTGAGGTAAGTAGAAGGCAGGGGAGAGCTAGTACGTAGTTGGATTCAGCTGCTCTCGTAATGTAGATTGATTCCTAGATGAATCTTGGGATGTGGGTGGAAGTGAAATTAGTGGTAAGTTTAAGCCTTGAACACCAGTGATGATCTTCTCGGAGAAAGGTTAGGTTGCAGGTAAATATTTAATTAGTGAATCTTACCAGGATGTGACCAAAGGCAAATTTAAAACAATTTTCTTCAAGCAACATCAGCTGAATATAAGTAGCTGGTTTTCACTGAGACAACAACAGGAGTGATGGAATTTCATACCAGTGATTATTTCTTTGTAACTGCAGCTGTTTGTAGGTGGGATATGTCAGGTACCAGGTAAACAGTTGTTCCCTAAGTTGATGTGGGAAAAGAAGGAAAATTGTGAAAGGTTAGGGCCCGTGTCCAAATGCGACACAGAATCTAACACATCAAAAGAAATGTGATTCATTTGCCAGATGTTAGTAGCCATTAATATTATGTGCAGTATTTGTTTTACTTTTCTCTTTTTTTGTGTGACTTTGCCATACAGTCCATTTCACTGTTTGTTTTTGGAGCAATCCACCCGAGGCATTGAACATACTGAAACAGAACCCCAAGCCATTCATTTAAAGTGAGTTCTCCATCCAGAACCACGGCTGTTGTATTTCCCTTAGAATATAGTCCTATCCCAATCTACGAGTGTTTTTGTTTTGGCTTTCTTTAGCTTGTTTTATCAGTTTTTTTCGTGGCTCTTCGCTGCCATTTAGCTTTGCTTTGTGTTGTTTGTTCCTCTGTTCATTACTGTCTAGTAAATGTAATGTTTAGGGTTTGTTTCTTGTTACAGTCTGGCCCATTGCTCCTTTTGGTTCCAGTTACTTTTAGTCTCAGTTCAGCTGCTGTGTTAATTAGTCTCCACCCTCTTCTTCCCTGACATTCTCCTTCCTATATCTGATCCATATTTCATCTGATTATAGTCTACTCAGTTCTCATGTCAACTTACCAGCGTGCCTCACTAATCAAGCTCATTGAAACCACCTGCTTTGCCCATCATAACCCATCTATGGTCAAGCATAGATGAGTCAGGGCTGTTTGTGGCAGCAAAATGGGATCCAACATACTCAGACGTGATGTGTCTAATGATATTGGAGTCTCTTTTAGAAACTTTTTAAATCAAAAGTTTTTCAGAGAAAGAGATGACGGTGAATTCTATCAGTCTACTGCAGAGCAGGAGTGTCAAGATTTCAAAGAGTAAAACTAGTTTTTCTTTCTATCTCTTTTTCAAAGAGATAATGACATGGGCTGCCATGGTGCTGCTACTTTAAAGGTCCATTAAAGAAGCCAGAGAAAAAGAACAGTCGAAGACTTCGTCCATTGTATTATTTGGATAGGAGAAAAATATCAAGAAACATCTAACGCTTAATGGTTTAAATATAGCCTTTCCTATGACTACATTTCTCAAATTAATGTTTTTATCCTAGTGTATGATAGAATAATGCACGATTGTACATAATCATATTTTTAGTTACCTGAATACCGCTAATCAGAATTAACCCAGACCTCAATTTAATATTTTAAAGTGAAGCTGAAGTTTTAAAGAAAATATCAAAGGTGCATTCTTTCACAACAGCAATGTACTTTTCACTTTATCAAAAATTTACAGAGGATACTTTAGAAGTAAACACCCTGTATACCGAACTATGAAATATCAACAGCATTGTCAGCATACTGTATTCATACAAACCAAATAGTTTATAAATGGGTATTACTAATTAAGTGGCCGGCTGATTTTTGCTATTTTTTTACATGAAGGTGGATGTACAATCAGAGAAAAACTACATATGTTTAATATTTAAGTTCTGCAATGAGAAAGCTTTTTCTTTCCAAGAAAAAAACTCAAATATTACTCCCAGCACCCCTCGCTTAAGGATTACACATTTTTTTCACCTGTATACCGCTCATACTCAAAATCTGATTATTTCCTAGTTAGGAGCATTATACTGAGGGATATTTCAGGAAGCAGAATCTACCCCTCTGCTGTGTGCATCACTCTGATGAATAAGAAAATCAAACCACCTTCTAGGAAATGGAAATTTTAAATATATCATTACTTAAAGACCCTGAATTTACTAATTTCTTTATGGTCTATGTATTTGAAAAATAATGATCAGCCTGGTATATAAGCCTTCACTCTCTGTGAAGCAGGAAAAACACTGGAATGCGGGGCAAAATAATCTCTTTTTCTTCAACAAAGAAAAATGAGAATTCAAGAATTAGAACATAAAATCAAACAGTTAGAGAATGCCTTTGGGGCCTCTAAAGAAGAACATATATTAAACAAAATAAGGAAAGCCAAATAGGAAATTAATGAAATATTAAATGAGAAAACACAGTTTATGGTGCAAAGACTTCGCTTTGAGAATTTTGAACATGGCAACAAATCTGCAAAATTCCTAGCAAACCAGTTAAAAATGAATGAAGAGAAAGCAACTATTACATCAATCGGAGACTCATGAGGATCTGTTACCCATGATCCTGATGCAAGGAACTATGTTTTCATGAATTTTTACAAAGAGTTACATTCATCAAGCAATGATGAATCAAATATAAACAGCAGCCAACAAACAATAAGTTTGTTTGCCTGGTTGATTTTGGTCTGTGTATATGTTCCCTTTCGGTCTGTGCACACCCACCCCTCAGTCATATTTAGCTTTAAAATGTATGTAACACCTCAGAAATCAATAAACGATTAAGGTATGGGTAGCAAGGGAGGCAAATCTGTTAAGCACAACTGTAGCAGCCAGAAACCCATTCTACTAGTCATGATGCTGAACAAGGACAAGGGGGATAAAAAAAAAGTTTCAGAGCACCTACTAAGGCTTTGTCAATCAATGCATTATTTTAAGAGCATCACACCTTACCATAATTTCTATTCAATTTAAAAATTTCTTTCATTATTTAATTGCTTGCAAAAGCTGCTTCACTAGCTAAACTACAGCAGCTAAAATGTGCTAAAATACAAAGAAAAATGGGAGGTGCCATGCATTCCTGTGCAAACCGAGGGGGGCGATTGCCTCACAACTCATCATCATACATTCTAAAGAAGAGAGTTCTCTAACCACCAGACTAACACATCCTGATAAACCAGGTGATCAGGATGGTGAACTCCCCTGCCGCTGTTTCAACTTTCCCATATCGACCTTACACCCACAACCTGTCAATTAAGCAAGGAATCAGTCCAAGAATTAAAACTACTACCCATAGCTTAACCTAGCCTCGGTAAAGTTAAGCAAATGCAACCCACTGACAAAATTACAAATTACAATCTCACCGTGTGTTTCTGCAAATGAAATCCTAACTCCCTCCTAACCCAACTAGATAACTCTGTGTGGAGCTTCAAAGAAGCCTGCTATCCAACACGGTCCAGCTGCAGATGCCACATGTACCACATGACGTGACGCCTGACATGGAGCCAATAAGGAATATAAATCACACTCATATTAAAGCAAAACGAAGTAACTTTTCAATCTTCATAAAATAATTTTAATACCTTTTGTGATTATACGTCAACCTACAGCTCTTTAAGTGAAACTTCTGTCATGGCCCGAGTGGGTAAGCATCACTTTAACCGGCACCAAGCAACTTTGAGGAGGGTGGCAGGAACACACAACATCTAGAAATGTGCTGACTGCTTTACGGTATATGTCACTTCACAACTTTTCTCATTTTCACCATCATCATATCACATAGTTTCGCAACAATTAGAATTATTACCTCAGCGCTATTCATCCTTCACACAGCCACCGGAAACGGAAATGTACTTCAATCCAACTGCAGCCGACTGGGAAATCAGGATTTTACAACTCTATGTGCTGGTCAACTTGGGAAATAGTCTTCCGTCAGGAAAAACAGTACCGCTTTTGTCCACACTGGCCGCCAAAATCAACCAAAACTGAAACCTCTTTAGTGTTTCTTTAATAATCGCATTAAACATTAAATAAGCAAACAGAAACTTCTGTTTTTGATAGCTCGTGTCCGTTGTTTTACTGCATTTGTTTTTGAAAAAGAAAGAAAACAAAAACAAAAATTATAGGATAGCTATGACACGCCTAAAATGAGGCTCTTAACGTTGATGGCTTTGATCCAGCAGAAACAGGTCAGCTCACCATCTTAATCCTGATCATAAACTCCACGATGATGCTTGAGGAAAATATGAGAACACCTACAAAACAATGATAAAATAAATCTCAAGCTGAAATGGAGCACGCAACATGACAATGATCCAAAATGTACCATTAAACCCACCAAATAATGGCTAAGAAATTAAAGAGTGATCATGTGTTTAATTTGCTTATGGCAGATTATTTCACATACTACAAATCTTAAATACACAACATACTTTTTAACTTATTTAGTTTTGTACTGATCTGTGAAATATTCACATATTTGTGCTTAGAACACCAGGTTTTCATTACAACCGCAGCTGTCTTTCCTCTTCTTTCTCTCACTCCTCAAAACATGAATGTGCTCATGTGCAAAATACAACTACTTAGAGCGTGTAGTCGCTGACAGAATCTGTTCTAGTTTATTGGGTTTTGAGAGTAAAAGGTAAAGTCAGGAAAAAACGTTTTTACATTTCACATTTGAAGCAGTTTTTCTTCATGCAGTGCTTTTTTTCTGTTGTTAATCTTGTGGCTGCTGTTTTGTTTGTGTTTTTAGTTTATTTTTGTATTTTCTTTGTTAAACTCTTTACCATCTTTATTGCTCTTTGTTTGATTCCAAATATGAACAGGTACTATAAAAAAAGTGCCAAGAAAGGACCTTTGTGGTATAACAAAACAACTAGTAAAGATTAGCAATATAAACACATCCCGTTTCAATATATATGTGATCACATCTTTTTTTTAATATTTAGCTTAAACAATGGCAATAAACAAGCCTTATTGAAAAGTTTGTCGTTTTGAGGGAGGTTTTGTAAAGTTGTGTAGGTCTTTTGTCACTGAATTTTAAAGTTTATATATTTGAAGGTCATTACCTATTGCAACAATTAATAGAATCAAGATGCCGTAAAATAAATGTACCAGAATTCAGTATTGTCATGATGTGTGTTTTGTTTGGTTCCGTTTCCTCCCTGTGTCTCGTCACTCCGCCTTCATTCACAGCTGTCTGCAATAATTCACTCCCCTTCTCAACCAATCACACCCCGGTTCTCACTATTAAAGCCACATGCAATCATGCACTCACCGCTGGATCGTCTGTTGATTTCCCCTGCTGTTCCTCGTTGCTCCTAGCC
>JAVLVB010000117.1:635416-645766 GCA_032876305.1 Orestias chungarensis | reverse complement strand
CTTTGCCTCTAGCCTTTCCTCCTCGTCTTTCCCCACTAGTCCTCATTGCCTCAAGCCTCCTGCATTCATCTCCTTCTGGTTATTTCCTGTTGTCTTCCCTTGGTCCTCCTCTGATGTCCCTCGCCTGTCTCCTCAGTTCCTCAGTCCCTGTGTTTCTGGTGAGTCTCTTGCACTAGCTCTTAGTCCTGGCTCATCACTTTGGTTCCTCTGTCTCCTTCCGTGTTCCTTGTGTGTCCCAGTCTCTTAGTCGTCAGCTCCTGTGTACCTCCCCCCGTGATCGTTATTGTTATTAGTCTGTATTCTGTTAGTTTAGTTCTCTCTTCCCGTGTTCCGTGTTAGTGTTTGTTTATTTTATTAGTGTCTTGGTGTTGTGTTACATTTAGTTCCGTCGTTTGTTTCCCTGCTTGTTGACATTTTTAGTTCCGCCTCCGCGCCCTTTGTTTTACGTCTCGCATTGTTCCGTTGTCTGTTGTTTTTGTGTGGTTCCATTCGTGTTCTGTTCACCATTCCTTCCATCAATAAATTTATTATCACTCAACTCCACCTCTGCTCGAGTCATTAGAACCTTTCCTGACAAGTATTACGCCTAGGAAAGTTTCAATGCATTGAAAGGAAAATATTTTTATAACATTATAACAAAAAAAAGAGAAAATCATCATGTTTGTTCCTAGGAGGGTAAATTAGCTTTTACTGATCAGAAATTGCCAACTGTTATGAACAACAAGAGGTCATAGAGCCGAGCTGCTAACACAAAATGTGGGGAAATATGTTGCAGACTCCATTAACAAATTATAATAGGGAAGACAATTGGGCTTTGTAAATTATATCACCTGCTTTTGTAAGCATATTTAGAATGGTATGCTAGTTAATGGAGTCAACTGTTTTAAAGTCAAGTCAAAATTTATGCAGCATTTTCCAGAAGATTGAACAATTGTAGGGGTTTTGTGACTGGAAATTGAGTACTGTCATATAGCTGAGTCAATGTTTATGCTTGTGCATCTCTGCCTGTGTAACTGCATAGTATTAACACAGGGCAGCCATGAAAATCGTCCTTCCTGTCCTGTTTTTACCAAAAATACTGTCTTTTACACGGTAGCAACAACTGTTACGTAATAACTTTCCACAGGTTTTTCAGACGTAGCAGAGGACAGACGGTTAGCAGATTACTGAAGCTGAAAAGAAAGATGCTATCTCAGTTCACTGTTAAAAAAATTGGACAGACTTTTACCAGCACTGTTCCTAAATGAGTCAGGAATCTGATAATTTGTAGCACTGTGACAAAACAATATTTTTTTGTGAGAGTGTCTACAGCAGCCTGTGTCCTCGGGAACCATCTGCATCCTTGTTTGGGAGCAGAGCAGTAAACGTATACAAATATACAACAGGGAATTCATGTATAGATTTAGAAGTATCAGAAGTGACACCAGCATTGCTGAGGCAAAGAAATAATCCAAGTAACCTTCAGAAGCACACCTAACTTAATTTGTCTGTTTTGAACGGTAAGCCCTTTTAAAAGTGCTAAAGAATACATAAAAGAAAATATATGTAGTATGGATAAAATTCTCCCCAAAAATATGAAGTTTGAACACACCAAACATATTAGGAGTAAATTATTAGGGTTTTATTTTTTATACTCAAAAGGTACTTCAAATAACAACTGATTTATGAGGTTTTATTGGAAGATATATATACAAAATAAACAGTCATGATATGACAGGGCATGTTAAAGGGATTGAAACAAGTCCAAGATCCTAATTATTAATTTACAACTCTGTTGATTTGTTGATTAGGTCAACAAACAACACACAGTAATCCAACCTTGATTTTTTTTATGCTCATCAATCAGAAATTTCAAGTAAAAATTGTAATAAAAGTTTTTTAATAGCTTAGATTTTTCCCTTCCAGTTATGAAGGAATTCCGCTTCACCTTAAAGACATCAGCAGAACTGAAATTTAATGACAAAGAGAGAGAGCAATAAATTAAAATATACTTTTTTAAACATTTTTTTTGACGAAAACAAAAGTTTTTGAATCAAGATTAAAGATTTACCTTCCAGCGGTTACCGCACTCGTTGCAAAGGCAAAACGTGGTCATAGGCTCATCAGCACTGCGGGTCTGAACCTGAAACACACACACAGAGGAGAGCTACAATGAACGAAAGTTGTTTATAAAAAAATTCATTTATTTCCTAAATTAAAGTAAAACAAAGTTAAAAAGAGGCATAAGCATTGATTATATGGGATAAGGGGAAATAAACATAATTCATTAGCCTGAGTGAGCTGGGGTAAATAGACTAGCAACACTGCTTCCTGTAAGAAATACAAGCAGACACAAAGAAAAACTCATATACACAGTAAATACAAATCCAAACACAATGTTCGTATAATAACAGGGACAAAAAGAGAAACCAGTATCGAAAAGACACCAAACAAATGGACAAAAGCTGTAGAAAGGTGGATAGGATCTTGAACTAATAGCAAAATCTCATTTCAGAAATAACACCTTTCAGAAAAAGGCATCAGACTGTCTATCAAACTTCTTTTTTTACATCAATACCTGAAAAACTAGCTGTAAGTTAACCGTGGACTCTGTTCTGATTGAAGAGTGAAAAATCCTGGGTGAAATTTTCTGACAACCTGGTTAATTACGCTGGAGTGTCCACCCCTTCCTTCCTTCCATCCATCCCTCCCTCCCTCCCTCCCTCCTTTCCTTTCCTTCCTTCCTTCCTTCCTTCCTTCCTTCCTTCCTTCCTTCCTTCCTTCCTTCCTTCCTTCCTTCCTTCCTTCCTTCCTTCCATCCTTCCATCCATCCCTCCCATAACACAATAACTTTTAGATATTGTGTTATGTGTAGCTTCGGTTTCCATTGTCAAAGCTGTTGAAGTAACTCTGTTTACCTGGTTATAGGTGCAGTTTCTCTTTTTGCACTTGCCACACTGCAGCAGGTCTGTGGTGGTCCCACCGGTTTTGGCCATCTGGTGCTCCCTGATGGCCTCCTGGGTGAGGACATTCCTCAGCTGTTTCAGCTCATCACTGGCCATTTCCTTAACATTGCACAGTGAACAGGATGACGTACAGTGAGGAGGAACAATAAGGACGGTTTTATTTGATCGTTTTTTCTAAAGGTGAAGTACCTCAGAGGACATGCTGGCGATGCGGCTCAACTCGATGCTGCCTGCAAGGACATTTCTGCGAAGCCCCGGGTTCTTGGGGTCCTTAAAGTTGCTGATACGGCTCCGCACTCTGTTCTTGTATTTCATATCTGTAGCCCTGGTCTCCTGGTAGATATGTGAACCCATGTGGTCAAGGTCAGTCAGTAATGTTCAAATATTTCTCTGATACTGATTGGTCACATAAAAAAAAGAAGTGAAGGATATGATCTTCAATTTCTGCTGCCATGCTGTCACAGTTGGCAACAAAATCTTTGTAGTCATCTGTGAACCCCAGAGCATATCAATCAGTGCACACACTTACTCGCATCTACAGAAATGTTAAAGAGGTCTTTAGTCAGAGTGGTTTTATCCTCACTGTCTGTGCGCAGGGCAGCTGCCAGCATCTCAATGCACTTGTCTCTAATGGAGTCTCCAGTAGCAAGGTGAGGGGACAGAGGACCCCCAGGAGAGCTAAACTGGGGGGACATCGGGCTGGTCGGGGTAGTGGGAGTTGTAGGTGCTTCGGTTTTACCCTTCCTGTTTCAAAAACAGGGATGTATTAGTAAATAAAACGCTTTAGGAATACCGAAGAATATTCTCTCCTTTTCTTGTTTCTTCAATTCTCACTTTAAATTATGCATGTTTTGTGAAACAAAAAGCCTTTTATCTAATTAGCCTAATCACCTTTTACTCTAAGTAATTCACACATAACCAATGTCCTCCAAATCTTTTTTAAACTCAGGATTTGTATTGTTATCTCTTCAACTAAAGTACCTTTCAAGGCTGTCAGTAGATGGTTTCCTCTGTGGTTGTCCTGGAGGCTTTGAACCTGAAGACTCTCTCCTAGGAAACACAGAGTAATCTGCATCACATGAAGTAATGTTCAAACTTCCAAATCTCCATAACTTATCTTTAATGTGTTGTATTAAAATGGTTGATTTTTTTATTTATAAATCTCTTCTCATCTTCTATGCAGACCTAATATCTAATATATTACAGGACATCTTGCATTTTGTTATAATAAGGCTTAAGAAACATGGTAGACATGTGAAAAAGGCGTTACTTAACAGATACACTCTATATGACAGTCATGTTTTTCTAAAATGAGTAGAAAAAAATACCAGCCCAGACTTTCATAATTTGTCATCTGATCAGGTATTTGCACCTTTTCAACAAATGGTGTTTAAGATATACCTTGTTAATTCTTTCTGACAGAAACCAATAATGAGCTAAAAACATCAATTCAACAACTAGATGATCCCACTAGTTCAGATTGTTGCCACATCTCTAACAATGTCAATGCTGATGACCTACAACAACAGAATTACATTTTGTCAATAATCAATTGAAGCGAGCCAGTTAGTGGGTCCAAAGTATCTATTAGTATCTATTTTTCATCTAAAACCCTCAATGTAACAAACACCAGACCACAGAAAGCTGAAAACTATATCGGACTCAGACCTGAACCTCAACAACCGTAATAGATTTGGTCACTGCTACCATTAAAACATTACCATTCATAGGCCAGAGTGATGTGGCTTATAGATATTTATCTAAAAGCTGATCAGTATCACAATAAAGGATCCTAAAATACTTCCTAACAGCACCGCATGCTGCCATTGTTTACCTTTCAGCCGTTATCTTCTTTGGTGTAGGTGAGTTGCTTCTCTTTGAGTCACTGGATTCACGTCTACACAATCACAAATCCTCAGTACAACTGGAATACCTTCTTTTAATGTATTTTCTTTATATATGATTGACGTTTGAATCCGTTTCCTACCTGAAAGGTTTGGTGTCAGTTGAAAGGCCTTTCATAGGTTGGCATGGCTTGTAATCACTGGAAACCCTCCTGCCACAAAACCGAGATAATTACGACACCATTGTGTGAAAAAGCACACATTTGCATTTATTCTGCACACACTCCTTCACACCTGTGCTTTTCGTTTTTGACTTCGATGGTGGGCTTTTTGGGAGGGTGTTTAGAGTCAGAGGAATCCTTCCTGACAAAAAGATGTGAGATTCTGAACTAATTCTAGTCGAGGGAAAAAATGTGTAATGTTTCTAATCTAGTATTAAGCATATGTCAAAGAAGGAAATCCCCACATTACCATTGACATGTATAGTTTTTTTTTAGCCAACCTTTCTCTTTTGGTGCCATCTGAGATTTTCTTAGTTGCTTTGCCATCATCTGTATCTTTCCTGTTAAATTGAAACAGCTTTAAAGAATACCCTCAACTACAATCTCTGGAGCAAAATTAATCCTGGAAAAAAGTTTCAATTCATTAAAAAAACGTAAGTGGAAACACGCATTCACATCCGAGGTCATAGGTCATAAAGCCAGAGACACGAGCTGATTATACAATATGCACACGACAGGTAAAGTCATTTGACAGAAGGCAGACCTGTCTTTCTTCACACAGTCTGCAGACCGTTTCTGTGGAAGAAGCTTTGAGTCTGTGGACGACTTCCTGCTGCAGCAAACAACACAAGGATTCAATGCACCACAAGGAAAACGCTAAATTTAATCAAAGCGGATCGTCCTTGAATGTTTCTCTGCGTTGCTTCAAGGCCATAACAGTATGAATTCATCCAATGCAGACCTGTCTCTGTCCTTGTTCCCATCTAGAGAGGGTCGCTTTGGAGGAGGAGTGGGAGGATGAAGGTGGAGTGGGAGCGGAGGAAGGGGAGCGCTGGGATCAGGAGGCTCTTTTCTAAATATGATAAACAACTTTCAGCAAACGTGAATCACTTCAGAATCAAGATGAGAGATGGTTTTCTAAATTACTCATTCCTTTTCACAATTTCTTCACATTACAACCACTATATTGGGGTTTTCCACTAAGCACTACGTTATGTTTTGTCAATGTAGTGCAGACTCATACGCTGGATTTGATCGGTCACAAACAATAATTGCTTTTATTAAGGTCTCTTCAAAAATGTTCTGGCTTTTCCAGATGTTTAGTCAAAACAGCATCTTTTTTCACACAGCCAGCAGCCTGAAAGTGTAGGAGACCTCGTCTGTTATGGTAAAGATAACTTGTTTATAAACTTTATATTTAAGAAATTTTCAGCATCTTGCCAATTTAGTGAATATAAGAAATGTGAACAAATACATAATAGATCAGACTTTTTATATTGAGTGCTGCCTTTAAATATTATCTGTAAACCTAGCTTATAGTAAATTAAATGGTTACATGTTTTAGAAAAGAATGAACACAGACCCAGAAATCAATTATAATATAAATATATAGTAATGGCTTGTTAACATTTTTGGACCTGTGGAGAGGTCTGTCTGACACTAAAGAATATGATTACAAATATTGAATATTGTGGGATTTGTGTTGTAATTTAGCTGTAAAATAAAAATACCTCTGATCTCAGAAAACTGGCCCATGAGGTCACCATGTTGAGATGAACAGAAAGGAAGAGAGCCAGCCAAGACAAAACTTGCCCATTCCATTTAAAGAATTATGGACGTGTAAAATCTGAATATGTTAACTAAAGTTATTTTTTAAGCACATATCATGGAAAGATATTATTACATTAAGTCATTCAAGAATCCAGCTTTCACTCCTAACACATGGGCCATAAACTCAGCATGACTTCTTTTAAGAGTACTTTCAAGTAAGCTTTTTTTCTTTATATAGTGCCAGTTTCCAACACATGTCGTCTTGAGGCAATTCAAAAGAAATCTTATTTAAGTCCAATCATAGATATATATATTCCAATTGACAGCCTAGTAACAGCCTAGTCTTAATCCCAAATAGAAGTAAAACCTAGAATCTTGTGCTAGAGGGTTAAATAAAAGCCAGTAAGCAATGGCTTGATTTCTATCTCACAGAATCACAAATGAATAAATTGGGTTTTGGGATTGTAATGTAGCAAAATATAAAATAAAAAAAAACTGTAGTCACTGAAGCAGAAACCATCACACATAGGCAGGCAGGCATGCAGAGCCCAACCTTGGTGGAGGAGGATGAAGGTGGAAGGGTAGAGGAGCTATGGGAGCATTTGGGTCCCCTGGAACTTTCCTGATGTGATAATGACCTACTGTTTATTTGATTCCTGCACGGTTAAACAACAATTTCAAAACATGCATTGATGCATGCCTGACCTCTCTTTCTTGACTTCCACAGCAGGTCGTTTTGGTGGCGGAGAGGCCGGATGAGGGTGAGGCTGTCGAGACGAAGGCTCTCTACTGTCCTTCCTGGTTGAACATCACAACGGCACAGACGTTAGCGACATCACAGCAGGTGTAGCACCAGTTTTGAGCATGTTAGCGCACACCTGTGGGAGGCGTCTCAGCATGCACCATCATGCACAGCAGGCGTCCTGATTTAAAGCTGCAGAGGCAGATGTCGGTACATGTGAGGAGCCAGTAGACCCGGTGAGTCATGCAGTTAGCAGCAGCAGCATTTCGGCGTGTTATCAGAGCAGACAGGGATCCTGACCTGTCTTTTTTCGAGTCCAGAGATGGACGTTTGGTGGGCAAAAGAGGCCGAGAAGGTCGAGGAGGGGAGGGAAAGCGAGTGGGATACAGCACGCAGCCGTCCAGTACTCCCCTCCTGAAATCAATAGCTCAACCTGAAGCTCCCCAGACTTATTTGTGACATATAAAATGTTAGTAGTTAGGCCAACGTCTCCTCACCTTTCAAAGAGTAGTTTATGAGCTTCAGCGGGCTTCTCTCTCTGAGGTGTGCTGACAGGCCAATCATGTTGGCGCTCCTCTCTGTTTTTATCCTTCCTCCCATCGTCGGGATGTTTCTTAAGCTCCTCTGGTGATTTTTCTTTTTTTTGCTGCTCAACATGGCTCGCCTTTATCAAATCTCCCAACGAGCTGGCTTTGATTGGGTCCGACTTGTGTTTGCCACTCTGCGGGTCTTGTACGTGCCTCTGTTTCTTGTTATCCGTTTCTACTTTGGGATTCTCTGCAGGTGTTTGTTTCTCTGCTGTGATTTCTTGAAGGTGTTTCTCTCTTCGGTGCGCTTCGGTGTGTTTTACATCCATCCCGGGATCATCTGCGTGACTGTTTTTTTTCAGGGTTTTATCGTTCGGTTTTTCTTTCCTGTTTTTGTCAGAATCTGATTCATGTTTCATTTTGGCTTCCAGCCTCCTGTGACCAAAACAAACATATTTTACCTCTTACCAAACGGTAGAGGCATAATGCAGAAGAGAATATTCTCCACCCGTGTGTTTCAAACTAAGTCTGTTTTTTTTCATAGCAAAAGAGGCTTTTGTGCTTCTATACAGTGCCTTGCAAAAGTATTCATTATCCTTAAATGTATCCACATTGTTGCATTGTATTCATTCAAGTGAAGCATGGATTAGTTAAATTCCTTACTTGATGAACACAAAAAAGCACTGCTAATATCGCAGATGTTTGTTGAATCATGCCTTGAGTTCCTGCAGATTGACTATTTGTAGAATAGCTTAAAAAAAACGAGTAATTCCGTTAAACTGCTGGGAACGAAAACAGAAAAAAAACAACATGGTTTTTCAGATCTAACTCTGTCCTTGCAACTTTGAGTTTTGTTTTTTTTCTTTCTAGTCGTGCTCTTATCTGTAGATCCCAAGGTTTTAACGGTTGGTCTCAGAGCTGTGAAGCTGTTCCAGGGTTTTAAGCTGCTTTCGAAACATCCAAGTGGATGAGGGATTACGAGGGATTAAAGGTGGAGGTGCGTAAAAAAAAATGTTGCGGAAAAGATTTTACCTAAGATAATATGCGATTAATATAGGTTGTCATTCTTTTTACCCATTGTTTCAAATTGGTTTCCTCAAAGTTTGTTTCAATTTTTTAAAACATTTGATATTACACGAGTCCAAACCCAAATAAACTGACGTAAAAGAATGGATTTCTCGTCTTTTGTGTAAAGGTTGTCAAAAGTGTGACCTAGGGCCTATTTATGGCCCTGTGGATGATTCTTTGCTGCCCAGCTTCAAGGCAAGAACATTACAAATGTGACCAACCGCAACAGGAAGTTCACAAGTTACAGCAAGTATTTTTGACAAAAGAGTGACCCATTCTAGTGTTGTTGATTAGAAAGGCCAATGGCAAATGAGTCCATGTTTTCAAAAATAACACAGCGTTTTTTGATATTCCAGAAGTTTAAGAACATTTTTATAATCCAGATCCATATATCTCTTGAGTGCATAGCAGCAAATAATAAATAAAGAATTAAACTACTGTTAGTTTTTACTTAAAAACAAAAACTTTTGTGGCCCCCTAAGTATGGGCAACCTTACTATCTGGGCCTACGTGGCAAAAAAAAAGTTTCCACAGGACTGATGTAGAGAATAAATAAGAAATGAGAAGTTACTGTATGTTTTCATTTCAACTGGACCAAAACACTTTCCTCACTACTCCGCTGTTCACTATAGGGTGTCCTGCATCATCCTCCCATACATCACACTACAAACACTGTTTGTATTTCATGTTGTTCTCCTTGTAGCACCTTCTATATTTGTCCAATAGGTTGTGCTTTTCTACAGTTGTTGATACTAAGCTGCAGGACAATGAAACGCACTTATGAATCAAATGCATTATTATAATTATTATGTTTGTGGGTTAATTTACCAGGGGTCAACCAGGTCTCTCAAGTTTAATCACACACAGGTGTTTAGCTGAATTCGCAGGACAATCTTTTGCATGTCCTTTTTTTTTAATATAATTATTATTATTGGAAGCTGTGATTAAATTGTCATCACTGGAGTTTTGTTTAGTTCCACATGAACATGACTTTTATCTCTAGATCTAAGTACTTTGTTAGTTTCTCTGCCTGTTTCTTCAGGACGTTATCGTCATCGGGGATAGACACGTCAAGAGGGTAACGCTGTTTCATGTCATGTAGCTCAATGCTGATGCAATCAGTAGCGAAGGTTTTCTCCCATATGATGCCATAAGTCCCATTATAACTCACTTTCTCAATCCTGTGCTCAAACGACCTAACAGTTGTAATTACACTCATTCTCTGGCATAATGCTCAATGCAGGCTGTTGCCAACCTTATTATGTCTTTCTAGGTGCTACATTAAGGCCAACAGTTTGCAGTCAAGAGACTATATGACTAATGATACTAATCTGTTCCACACACACACACACACGCGCACACACACACACACACACACACACACACACACACACACACACACACACACACACACACACACACACACACACACACACACACACACACACACAC
>JAVLVB010000117.1:609281-628195 GCA_032876305.1 Orestias chungarensis | reverse complement strand
CCACCACCTTCTAAAGCTAAATCCAAACTTGTCTCGCTTTAAGATTTTGTTCAGTATGTGTCCTGTTTTAACTCTATATGTTAAAATGTTACTTACGAAGCACGATTAACATTAAAGAGGAAACTTTGTTTGGAAGGATGATGACCATAAACCGGATAATTTATAACCACTCAACCGTATGTGTGTGCAAATTTACTGTGAATCCTGCTGCTAGGGGCAATAAAAATAAGATTTTAAGAGTTTGAAGTTCTCTGCCAGGGGGAGTTGGTACACCCATAAAAATGTGATCATACTTCATACCTTGGAGAATGTTTTTACTAATCTTTCTTCCAGATAAGAAACTTTATCAACACTATCCATAGAAACTGGAGTTCCAGATTTGAAATGCTATATTTTATTAATTCTCTAACTGCATAAGAGCACTTTGAATTGTCTTGTACACAAAAATGTGTTATACAAATAAACTTGCCTTGCCTTGCCATAAGAGAATGAAGGAGAACGGCTACATCCTTTATTAAACCTAAGAAAACCTAAAGAGTTAACTCAATGTCCAAATTCCTAAACATTATCATATTTTTTAAAGCCTTCAGTCATAATCTGTTTAAATTTAAAAGCTCGGCCGATTTATCCAAGAGCAAACCGAGGCTTTCTTTTCTGGAGCACGGGGATTTGAAGATAACTATGTTAATGACAGCAGGTGAAAGTACAGACAAAGAGCTTGTCTTGAGTAAAGCGTATTATCTCTTTACACTGCTCTTACACAACAGGGTTACAGCCGTCCAGCTTCACTCCTCCCCCCACTGCCACTTCCTCCTACCTCTGCTTGTCTGGGAGGTAGACTCGGTGCCGGCAAGCTCGGTAAGTGGGACGGATCACTGTGAGGTAAGAGAGGAAGGAGGTTAAGAGGAAGAAGCAGCGATCAAGATCAACCTGCGGCACCCTATAAATTCATGTCCTAAACCTGAATGCATCAAAACCTGCCGCCCTTTTGTGAACTCTGACCTTTTTCCCAGATTCAAAAAATACGTTTAGCCTGAATTTCTTATATCATATAAATGTATTGATTTTAATCAATTTTGAATTTTGTATGCCTCCATTAAAAAGAAATGCATTAGTAAAGTGCTCTCCATTTTCCTCTCTCAAGTAAACTTTAAAACAAATCATGTTTAGCTCTTTTTTTCTGAGATAAATGTAAATGTCCCAATCTGTTATCCTGGAGTTTGTTAGGATTTATTTATGTCACACTCTACCCAACTAATTTTTGCACTAACAACAGTTTGTTCAGCTTTAAATTGAAGTAAACTTAAGTATAAATCAGCTTCATTAAAATCAATGTAGCATACATATGGCAAAACATGTCTGCAATGTAGACTCTTAGAAAAAAAAACAATTTCTGGTTTTGAGTGCCCTTTGGCAAGTTTTTTGAAGTTTTATCAGGAGGAGCGTTCATCCACAGACTTGATGAAAAATGGCAACAAAGCAGATGCTAAAAAAGTTACCTGGGGTACAAATAAATATGTTATTTTTATTTCATCTATCTGAAAAGTTAATATATTTCCTAATTGTGTATTTTTCATGAAACATGCTGTTTAATCTTACAACTAAGGAGCTTTTCTTGGCAAGCCAAAGTTGAGTCAAGATCCTGCTGTGAACCCCTTTACAAAATCAAGGTTTTACAACCGGATTTTCTTTCTTTTTGCTTTGATTATAAACGTTAATTAAGAGCAAATTAAAGCAAAAGGCATTAATTAAAAGTAAAAGGAATTAGCAATATGCCTGAATCAAGGACTGAGGATTTTGCTGCAGGGACACAGTTTCCTTTTAGCTCCCTACAAACAAAACTGTAGAAAAGACTCCCGTAGTGCCTTGGCAATCATAAGGATGTTTGCAGAGAATTGACAGGTATGGATTGAGAGAGTGCAAACACTTTATTTAGGACACAAAAAACTATGAAGCTGTGTAGTGCCTATACAAGCATTTACATAGTTACTGTAAGTTAACTCACTTGCTGGGCTGCAGATTTATACAGTTGGACTACTCTGGAAGGGCCATCTAGGAAAGGTGCATAAAGTGTTGTGTACTTGGAGCTATCAAATATGCTAAATAGGAACTGTTTATAGCATAAAACAGCTAAAGCCACTGCTGCCTATTTCCTATTTATGTCTGTCCTTTGAATAACAGGATTGATCATTCCCTGTTGCAAGTAGACATGTAGAATTTAAACCGGTAGGTAAGGCGTGCTTTGATTTTTGTATTTTTCCATGGCAATCTTTCTGCAGGCATTTCTGGTTGCTATAATAACATCAAGCATATTATACAATGGTTTGTTCTCGTGCAAGATCCCCTTGGCATAATCTCATAAAATTAACGTAGTCCAGCAGTCACGTCGTCCTAGACATTGGATCATTTTCCACTTAATTTAAAGCTTTCATCCATTAAAAATTTTTTCAGGAAAAAAAAAAGTAAAGCATCATCCTTAATGTGGACATACAATTGGGATTTTTATAATCAAACCTCCTTTGGTGCTCAACTACGTGAGACAGAAAACAGGCCGGAGCTTATTTTCAATGGAACTACTTCATAACATCATCCTAGCTTTCTACGTACACTGCCTGCATGTGTGTACCGTTAATGTAGCGGCAGTAGGACAAACTTTAATTCAAGTCAGCGGTGCACTTAAAACACAAAATTACTGGATTATCACATCAAAACTTGAAACTGAGAAATAGTTTTAATTATTTGGTATGTATCGTTCAGACGTTTTATAAACACATACTGTATTTTAAGCTTACATTGAGTTAATCTGTGATGTCCATCAGCCTCTAAGCAAGGGCTTCGATTCTCCTCCCCTATAACTAAAATGGGCCAAATCTGAACTGGTATAAATAATTCTGAGCAAAATCCAAATAGTACAGAAAAACTTCCAAATAGCAGTCATGGGAAAAGAAAGTTTGAAAGTCTGTCAATACATTCCTATAAAAACATGACAGTGCAACAAGATTCAACAGCTTGTACAGCAACATTTGGCAAAAAATAACTTGAAGTAATTATTTTCTGTCTGACTTGACGCCATGCTTAATAATTCTGTGATGTGTCTGTGCTAATATAGTGTTTTTGTTTGTTTCCAAACAAGTAATTTTGCCTTACAGACAAACATTGTCACTTTGGTTTCATGAGTTATAAGGATATTGTGCCATATGTCGTGTTGTTCATTGAAATCAAGGTTAGCAAAGTCAAATAACTATTTGTAGCAGCTTTGTAGTTCAAAGTGCTTTACATGATTAGAACATAATGAACGAACAATAAACAAACGTTAAATTAAAGTTTGAAAAACTGAAAAAGTAATCTATGTTCGCTTATATATGATCAAAGAGAACACCCAAAATACAGATTTGCGAACATCTAATCTGCAGCCATGTTCTATTTGCAGAAAAGAGGTTGTCCACCTTTGCCACACTTGCTCTCTTTTTGTATTTGTACTGATTGTTAACTTCAGCATTTAATATGCTAACTGAGGCTTGTAGATGCTAATTTGGTATCTATTTTTTTGTGGGAATTATTGCCTAGCCTGAACTTCTTTACCACTTTTGAATAGAGGACATGATATTTTTAAGAAATTGCCTTGTAACTCTTGCCAGATTTATAGGCCACAACAAATGCTTCCTAAATTCATATCTTTATTCTCTTGCAATAAATTAAAAGACAAATGTATCTCCCAAAGGCTCTCCTGTTCTATAGCTCAGCTAAGAAAATAAATTTGATTAGCAGCTCTAGGAGGATTTAATCAGAAAAGCAACAAGACTTTCCTCAGTTTTTCCATGGCTAAGCATATGAATCGTTTTATTTAATTCCTAATGTCTTGAGCAAGAAATTTAAAGCGTAATTGTACAACCCGTTCTCTAACCAACATAAGAATTGATAAATCTGTAGTTGCTATCACAGAAATAAAACTCCAGGTGTTTTTTGTTGGGGGTTTTTTTAAATGAAAGATTTTTCCACCTGTTTAAGCCCATTGACTGGTTACCGTAAAGCTGTTTTTATAAGCTTTAGCAGAACCAAAAATAAGACACCAGTCAACAGGTAAGGTGAAACTGTATTTACCACAGGCTAAACAGGGAGGAAGTAGTGGCTGGAGCAGAGGCCAGGAGGAGGTAAGTATGCACGTAAGAGAGCTGGCTGACGGACCTGGCTGGAAAACAGAGCAGACAAAAAGAGCAGTATTCATCTCAAATTACCCTAAGCCTAACATGTATGTCTGTGCAGGTTTCACAAACAAATTATTTCATATCAGCAAACCATAAAAAGCATAAAAGATTATGCTTACATTTCTGTCAGTGCTGGGATATTAAAAGTGCAAGAAAAGCTAAATGACATTTCAAGCTTTTGGATTTTTCCCATTTCTTAAAAGACATGCATTTCCTTTTCTGCACGCCATTCATTTAGTGTCGACATGTTCAGCTCTGACATATCTGCCGTTGTCCCACAGTTGCACAATATTTACTTTGTTCGATGTTATCTGTACATTTATTTAACTGTATATTTACTTTCAGTTACAATTTCATTCGCTTTGTCTATTAGTTTGTTACATTGTTACATTTGACCCCGGTCCTTTTATTTGCTTATGATTTTTTTCACTTTATTCATGTTGGTACGTATGTACTGTAAAGTAGGTTTGTGTGTTAGATTTTCTTGTTTGTTCTATCCTTATTACAAGGACTCACTTGGGGGAGAAATCTTTTTTTTCTTCTGTAAACCATGTATGTTTATGTATGAACAGAGTTTCATTGAACATGCGATGGCCATATGGGACCACTAAACTGAGAAAGAATAAACAAGTCAAAATAAAATAGTTACCACACCTTCATAAAACCTAATGAACAAGCCTATCTTAAAAACTTACATTTCCCAACCACAAACCTTTCTCATGTTATCATACAAATTAAAGGAAACCAGGGTCTAAAAAAGACAATAAAACGTCTAATAAATTTGACGCAGAAAAGATCAGAACTTGCTGCATTTCTGTTGTCTTTTCTCTTGTTCTTTTCTATGCTTCTCACTATGTCCGCCTTTCTGGCTCTCAGGCTTTGCTTAGTTATAAAACTACACTTGTGTGTTCCCACATGCTGCTTCGCTGAACAACAGTAAGCCCCTGCTGCTGGCTGGCCCTGAAAACCTAGCATTAGCATCCTGCATTCGACCACACCACTTGCCTTTGTTAGCAGCTGTAGCAGGATGTTAAAGGTGTGTTCTCTTGGTCTTGCAGAGAAGAGAAAGTGTTCCCATGATTGTATAGCTGGAGTTAATATAGATCCTTCCAGTCTGCACCTTTCCCACTGCTGGTGTCTTTTCCAGTCACAGACTGGAGACGCCAGAGCTCAGCAATTATGGCAATTTTTGGATGACATCAGACGAGCAAATGAATGATTTCATTTAGATGTAATTTTTTTCCCCTCTGGATCTGGTGCGAAATGCCCAACATATAATAGAGCACGTCAAAAAAGACGGTGGGAGGCTTGTTTAGACATTCACATGTACAGCTGGCTGCAAGGTAATCCCAGCCTGGTGGGTTGGTTTGTCTGCTAATAATGACCACTGTTTGGTGCCGCCACTTCCCAAAAGCAGGCTGAGAGGCTGGACCACCCAAAGACTTTAAGAACCTCCTTTCACGTTCAGCTGTGTCTAGATCTCTATTTACTGCCACACACACATATTAAATGTGCCATATTGAGCGCTAGTTTAGTGGTGCCGCAGTTGTAGACTACCTTTGGCCAAAATAACTGGGGTACCAACCAAAATAGCAAAATGACTGGCTAAACTAAGCTTGAATTTAACACAAGACGTTTATCCCCATCCAGACCACAGAAGTGCTGGTTTACTGTATTACACCTAAGCTGCAGATTAGGGAAAACCATGGATGAAGAAAATGATTGAAGGCCGCAAGGGTTAAATACAAAAATAATGGAGCGATTTGAAAAATGTAAGCCATATTTTATCATGAAAGGAAAATTCGATTTTAACACATGGGACAGAATGAGTCATGTAATTGACTTGTCTATAAAAGGATCCTGTGGTTCTTCTTAAGGCTGCGATTTTTATCTCTGAGCTTTCCGTTTGTGGTGCAGTTTCAGTTTCCTGACAAACAAGGAAAAAAACAACTTACACCTTTCCCTTGTTTCTGACAGAAGAATAAAAGGCTCATATGCAACGATCTATCAGAAACTAGTAAGCCTTGTATTACAATACAAACAACTTGAATAATGTAGCTGTTTGCAAACACACAGTTTCTCAAGCCCATCAGGTCATATTTGGCTAATTAACGAAGCAGTGTTCCTATGCCAACAGGATGAGTTGTGTTAGTGTGCAAATCCCCTCTTAGTCTGATTTCCTTTTCAACTTCACAGTAATCCACTGAGTGCACTATCGTTCAAATGCTGAGACGTGTCTGGCCTTACCTATACATGCAGCTCTGTATAACATTTTGACACAGTCTGCAGATAAAGGAGAACCGTTTTATTCTTGCCTGCAGTCTTGCCTTAAATTTGAAATTATTTTGCTGGGATTTTTTGGGCCAAATCCAAACAAAATATGGAATTACTGCAGCATGAAATAGTAATGCATTTACATTCACCCCGGTCAATGTTTTGTTAAAGAAGCCTTAAGTGTGTTGCAGCCTTTGTTGTTTCGCAGAAGGTCTCTTCCTAGTTTGCACATCAAGAACACAATAGCTCAAAATAGCTTTCTACATGTTCATCACGGCTGATCTTTTTGAATTAGCGCTGGCTTTCGACTGGACCATCCTAAGCATGAGTAAACTTAGGTGTTTACAGTCTGAAGGGTAAACCTCTGCTCAATTATTATTTTTAGTGCATTTGCCTTTATTAAATAATAATAATAATATATACTTTATTGATCCTGTAGGAAATTGTTTTTTGGTGTAAACCACACCGAGGCAGCCATTTTGCAGGCGCAAGGTAGGCAGTAGCGCAAAGGGTCTTGCCTAAGGGCCCACACTGGATTCTGTGGTGTATGTTTGCCCTGGGCTGGATTTGAACCCATGAGCTTTGAATTGGAAGTCTGATGACATTCCAATTGAGCTATCCAGCCGCTAAAGTCATGTTTAGTGGTAGTAGTAGTAGTAATTAGTCAGAGTTAGTTTTAGAGTCCCGTTAGGTTGAATCTTTGACCTTCTGGAGCTTCTTTGAAACTATTTACACTTCCGGTATTGTGGTTTATTAATTCTTTTTTGTTTTTATCATCTGTTTTTAATGTTTGTTAATGTTTTCTAACTTGTAAACGATGCTATGTAAATTCAACCTACTTACTTATTTACTTCCTTGATTAAAATATGTACTTTTATTATTTATTGTTAAGGAACAGGACAGAAACGATTGTTTAAAAGCTTATTTTTTTTGTGATTTATGTTAGGATTTGGAGGTATCAGTTTTAGCAAAGTAGCTTCCTTTTTGTAGCATATCCTCTTCACTGTGGACAGTGACTCTGTTATGAGCCTGACCTATCATAGCCTGCTTGGTGTACCTTTGCAGCTCATGCCCATTCTCAGTCAACTCTCATTCATTCCACCATAGCTTAAAAGCAGAACTCTGGCAGGCTGACAGTGCCAGATTATTGAAAGCAGTTCAGCAAGTACATGTCAAACATTCCTAGTGTCTTCCATATTTAACTGTCTTTTCTGACTTCTCACTTCCTGTTTGTATTTTCTGGCAAATCAACCCTGTTTCTCCGCCCTTTTTGCTTTGCCCTTGGATCTGTCTGCCATCTCTCCCTCCACAGTAATGATCCCGTTTCTGTCCTCTGACTACAAATCAGATTTAGTTCCTAGGACTGAGATCTTCATTTCTCTTTTAAATAAATTATTTCCATCTTACAACTCTGTTACAGCTAAAGTTTTGAGTCATTTTGCCTCTGGCTGTTTCATAACAGACTAGTCTAGTTCATGGTGGTCTTAAATCTTTGTGAGTCCTGAGTTGATCCTGAGCTTTTTAACATACTTGTTGTCAATTTAAATCTGGTAGTTTTGGTCTCCTTTCATACCTTGGGAAGGATTTCGGGGCATCCGAAAATATCTGTGTTGAGATACAACAGTCTGAAGTGAATAACTTTGTGATTGTTTGAAACTGATTCCTAAAAAAGGCTTGTTTCTAAGTTATTCTTTTGGTTGCTAGTTAAATGTTGGTCATTTCAAAAACGGGCTGTCAAACAACCAGCTGCGCCCCGTTCTGAACTGTAGTTTTTCTATCAAGTTAAAATACTTTTAGGAATGTACAGGTGCATATTTAAATAAAAATGCACAATAAATTTAAATAGTTGGTTCTTTTTTTTAAAATACATTGAAGTTGTGTTTGTGTTTTTTCTTCCTGGAAGGGATGGATTCAAATACATTGTACATTATTAAAAGTCTAAAATGGTCGACAACATTTTATTATCATACATAACTATAGCAACAAAGGGGATTACATCAGGGAGCAGCTGGCAATCATCACATAGAGGTGAGAGCAAAGAGCTGAGGGAGAATGAGGAAGCTCGGCCCATCTATTTATCGATGATAATGGGGAATGTATGATCACTGATTAACAAGTTAAATGCTCTGGACTCTCTGGGGATTATTGTGCAAAGAAGAATACATTGTAAAATAAAGAACATCATTAATAATCCTTAGCATCTCCTTTATTGCGGCTGTTATACAACAATATAGTCTTTTTATCCAGACAAATTTTGAAATCTGCCTTAATACAAACTGCTACAGGAGATCTTCCCTCCTCACAGCAGATAGTATGAGCTTGGGTTGTAATATGATTTAAAACATTTATGTATTTGAATATGAAATAAACTGAAGTAGATAGGATATTGCTGTGATTTTTTGCTTCAGAAAACCTCACATTGTCGTCTGTTGTCTCCACTTAAACCATGCAGCTTCTTTTATCGGATCCCAGTGGCAGGAACCTGAGCTGTGAAATCATAAATTATTTAGAAAAAGAAAAACAGCAAGAGCAAGGCTTGGCTGTAAAAGCATCTGTCCATGTTTCCAGCTGTTGGAGGACTTGTAGCCACAACACGGTCAAATGTTCCATCAAACAAAAATAATTAAAAAAAGAAGTCCTCCTGAGCTCAAAATGGCATGTTAAAGCGTGGGTGATGTCCTTGCTCAGAGGTCTGAAAGTGAATGTTCGTTGAAAATAGGAAATCCAGTATTTTCTGGGGGAGGTGGGAAAGGCTGATGAAAGTACAGTATTTGTGTCTGTTTTGGTTCACTGACCCACTCTGTATTTGTGGTTTCAGGAAGTCACAGCGTCTCAAAGCAGAGGAGGTATCTCCGGCTTGGAGAGGATGCTTTGAGACTTCTTCTCAGGCTTCCTGCAAACAAACCACAGGATGATGTAATCTTTTAAACAGAAATGCTGATACAGAACCAAAATATACATTGACTATAACCTAAAAAAGAAGAGGGGCTATTTTCGGGATTCTTGAGGTCCTTATTAAGTGGAAGGAAGAAAACAAAAAGATTAGAAAGATGAAGCATTTTGATCCTATCAAATCTCTAATGTCATGGTCACTTAGCCATGGAAACCAGGTTACTGTGTTACATCACTTTGGCAAAGGATCGAAGGTCAGAGTTGGCTGCCACAGTAAACTTTAGCTGTGCTTTATCGCTGTTCTGCATCTCTGACTACAGTAAACACTAAGGCTCTTGTCTCTCGTCTGACACTACACAGCTGGCAGAGAGTTTTATGGCCGTTTTCCTGGTTAAACCCAGCTACTTAAAACAGTTGGTGCAAGATCCTTATCTCATAGTTCAAGGGAACAATTTGTACATCTGCATTTTCCCCGATTTTTCTAAACAGATCACATTCTTTAAAGTCTTTAAAACTGCAATTTAGACCATGCACATCATTTTCATCTGAAAAATCTATGTTTTCTCTAAAAATCTAAATATTTATTCCTTTGTTAAATGATTTTCACTGTGAAATTGAGAGAGACAACATTGGCTGCTACAACTCACCTTCTGTCTCTGTCAAACGACCTGCTTAGATATTACATACTTCTATGATGCAGTAGAATGTCTCTTTCTGGATTTGTCAAGTAATGAATGTTGGTGTAATTAAATATTTTATGAATCTCATTAGCAACAGTCATATCAAAACTGAGGAAAAATTGCCAAGCACTTCAGCAAAGATTTTTCAAAATTATAGTTTATGTTGTAAGTCGTATCTGTAGAAAACAAATGACAAAGCTATGCATATTTAGCTGCATGCTGTTAGAACATTCCCCTAACTTTCTAAACTTCTAACTCTCTCTTGGTTATAACAGTGTCAAAAATTGTGTTGCAGTAAAGCAAAACAAATGTTGCAAGATTGATAAAATCACAACAACCATATAAAGTATAATACTGATTCACATACGTTTAAACATGAACACATTTAACAATGCAGTAATAGCAACAATAATAATAACACAATTAATCACAATCAAAGGTGGTAAGGTGGTAAGTTTCCTAAAAGCTAGACAGTTCAACAGTTCCTTTGTCCACATTCCAATACAAGGTGTGTCCATACTTCTCCACAGTAATGCAATTACCCTTCTGGCTTGCAAGAGTCCAAAGTCAATAAGCAGTGACTGCCGTTGAAGCACAACAAAGTTTTCAGAGTGTATTCCCAGTAAACATATTTTGGCTTGCAAAGGAACTTTCCTACCAACTACGAGACCAAAACAATATAATACACTTTTCCAGAATTGGTGATTCTTTGGACACCCCCATAAACAATGAATTAATGAGGCTTTCGCTTTTCTACATTTCCCACATATATCGGGTACATTAGGGTACATATGATTCCATCTGCAAGGTGTAAGATAGGTGTGCATCAGCCAGTTATTTTGTAGCAGCTAAATTTGGTGTTAACAGAGCCTTAAAACAAGCCCGTTCCCAGTCAGCCTCCTGAATATTCTCCTTTATGTCGATTACTTATGCCTCCATCTTCTTGTAAGATAATTCTTTTGAATATATTAACAATAATACCTTAAATATTGAAAATTGATCTTCAATGTGAGATAGAGTCAATTCTTCAATTTTTGATAGTTAAGGTATAGACGGCGACTGTCATGGTTAAAATAAAATGTTTTAGCTGGACGTATTTAAAGAAGTGCTTTCCTGAAATATCATATTTCTCAAGTAGTTGTTTATATGACATTAAGAGGATATTTGCTGAATATAATTAAAGTTTGAGAGGAAATCCTAATGTTGAGTTCTCCTCAATAGTCACCCAAGCAGGAAAGGGAGCCACTAAAAAGTAAAACATCAAAGTCCTTAGTTGGGTGCCCCAATAATAAAGTTTTAGATTGGGGAGCCAAAGCCCCCCTCTTTCATATAGTAAGAACAATCGTCTCAGTTGTAATCTGGGCTTTTTTATCATTCCACATTCAACATGTTATTAATGTTATGAAAAAAGCTGTCAGGTAAAGGAAGTGGAAGTGATTGAAATGGATAGAAAAACTTTGGTAAACCAACATTTGAATTATATTTATGGGACCAATCATAGATATTGGCATCCTCGTCCATTAGTTTAGCATCTCCCTCACCCCATCCACAAGGTAGTCATAATTAATCGAAAGTGTCTGTTTCACATCAAGACCAATTTTAATACCAAGGTATGTAAAACATTCTGTGGTGGTTGCAAGTAATGCATCTATAATTGGCTGTAATCTTTCTTTTTTTATTCAAAAACATTAGAGCAGATTTTGAATTATTTATTTCGTAGCCTTATATGTTCCCAATGTTTCAATTAAATTCACTAATTTGGGAATACTATTTTCTAAATTTGTTTAAAAAACAGTTATGTCATCCGCGTATAAAGCTATGCGATGTTCGCATCCTCCAATATTTATAACTGCAAAGCCTTCACAAGCTCTTAAAAGTGATAATGGACACCCTTGTCTCGTTGATCAGTGGAGAGTAAATGGCCTAGAGATATTATTATCGGTCAATATTTCACCAGTTGGATTTGTATACAAAAGCGTTATCCACTTTAGAAAATTTGTACCCATTCCAAATCGTGGAACATGTTGAAAAGACAACCTAACTCGATCCTATCAAAGGCTTGGTGTGCATCTAAGGATAACAAAACTGTATCTGTAGAGTTGTGTTTTTCAAACAATACCATTTTGGTTATTACCAACAAGGTGAGGAAGATACAACTCCAGTCTTCTGGCCAAGGCCTTGCAAAGCATTTTAACCCATCAAACCAATAGGCCGGAAAGAGGAGCATTCAGTTGGTGATTTATTTGATTTCAAAATTAAAGTTATTATTGCAAGTCTCAAAGATGGAGGGAGTATTCGTTTTGTATAAGATTCCTTATACATGTCCAATAATGGGAACAGAAGTTTCTCCTCAAAATCATTCAAACGCTCTGATGTATACAAGGCCTCATAAAAATATTAAATTCTATCTGGCTGCAATTCCTTCCATATTTCAACCAAATTGAAATCCTTACAGGACTGCAACAATATTTTCCTTGTTTGTATATGGGTAGAGTCAAGGCAAATAGAGCGATCCTTTGTGGGCACTAAAGTGCAATTAAAATCAACACTGATAATGTTAATACCTTGCAAGGTAGAGGGAGGAAGATCTTCTGAAAAAATCTGGATTCTCATCCTTTGGACCATAGATGCAAACTGGATTCAGTGCACACAAGGATATGTTACCCTGAATAATGATGTACCTGCCATATTGATCACATATAACATTAGTGGTTTGGAATGGTAAAGATTTATGTATAAGTATGAACACACCTCTAATAATTACTGTATGGAGCACACAAAACCTGACCTGGCAATTTTTATGCAATATATCAACTTCTGTTGCTCTTAAATGTATCTTTTGCAGGAAGACTTCCTGGAACTTAAGCTGTCTGATTCTGTTAAATACTTTGCTTTAGTTGGACTATTCCTCTCAGCCCTCTAACATTCTAACTAGGGATTTTTATTTTAGACATAATGGTGTTTTAATCTTGTTAAAAAAAGGTGCCTTGACAGCATAAAAAAATAAAAATAAATAAAAATAAATAAAATTAAATAAATAATTAAAATAGTAATAATTTAAAAAAAGGCTCCCCTAAGTCTCCACCCCACACACTTTCCCAACTGAAGTGTCTTTAAATCTGAACATTGAACATCGTTTCCGTTATACCCCATCTTTCGCTAAATAAATGAGGAGCACTGATCCACATTTACATGAGGAGAAGTTAGTTAGTCTACCTGGGTCTTTGGGCCTGTCACCAACCATGTACCTGACATACAACAATCATAACCATTATTTTTCCCCGGATATCCCCCCAAAAAAACGGATTTGTCTATATAAGAATTCTAATGATAAAATTAGATTACATTTACCTCCGATCTGACCCATATTCCCGTCATCCCTTTGTGTAAACTAAAGGAATCGCAGATAAAGAGAGTGAGAGAGAAGACAAAATCAACCAAAACTTTGTCATTATAATAACAATAATACTAATTATAATAATAATGACTTTCTCAACGTTGAACTCAAAAATCGGGGAAACTAATCAAGACCGTTCCAGGTTCACCGTTTGTATTGATGTTGGCTAAAAACAATAAGCAATAAACTTATATTGTCATTAGGAGAAACAAAGACAAAACAAAACGTAAGTGTCCTGGGGCATTTATAACTCTCATTACCAATTTCATCTGTCCATCTCACTTTTACTGGTGTTACTTGTCCAACTATGAAGAACATCATTTATTCTTTAGGTTGAATTTCCCAATGAAATTCCTCTGCGTCACGTGGAGAAGAAAAGAGGAATATCTTCCCCTTGTGGAGCACATTCATCTTACAAAGATTTAGCTTAAATCCACAAAATTTTCCCATCTCGTTGAACAGCTTTCTGACTGTGCTGAACTCCCAACGTTTCCGCATCGTTTCAGCTGAAAAAACCTGTAGCAGAGTGATCCTAGCTCCATCCTGCTGGAGACTCTTTTGTGATGAACTACGAAAGAATAAATACTGAAAATAAACCTTCAACCTTTTGGTAGGAAAACTAAATAATTTCATGGGTAATTGAGCTGATAGATTATTCAGCAAATACAATATTTAACCAAACAGCAGGAAAGACTCAAATAAAAATTTCTCATAAATTCCTAAAGCTATATTCAAAGTTTGGAGATTATAATACACTGTTTGTTTGGGGAATCTTCAATGTTTGCCATGTATTTTCCCATGGTTATAATTCAAATTTAATTTTATATTTGTATTTGTGCTGAACAATAGTTAATACTACTCTTTATTTAATGAACACTTTTGTTTTTGACAGCTCCCCTATGACTGACATTGAAACATAAAAAAGGATTACCATGGTCTGGAGGAAAGCACGTCTCTGAAGTAAAAACTGGAAAAACAAAGTACTGATTTATATGTTTTGACAAGACCTTGTTTTTTTATTAAAGAAGAAACTGCATGAAGAAAAGTTGGTTTTGATTTCGGGAAAATTCCATCCTCAAAAGTACTCCAATAACTCTGGCGTACCATCAAGACACAAAAGCTTTGCTCAGTTTAATATCAGCACCAAACCATGTGGTCATTATAACCCAAACCCAGTAGTCAGTATTCCTAGTCCCCCGCAGCTGGAGGATTGTGGGAGCTGGGCTGCCAAACAGATGGAGACATATATGGAAAACTCAATCATACATCAGAGCCCTGACGAAGCAAACCCTCATCAGATTGGATCAGGGTCCTTATGCATGAGTCACTAGACTTTTAAAACCCCTTCATGGAGATCTTCAACACTCCTCTAGTGTTGATGATTGGCATAGCCAAAACCCTTTTCTCAACATTACGCTTCCTGTTCTATTCCAGGAATGCAGGAAGGACTGGACACATGTGAAAGAAGTCTTATTGATGGGCTCCATATGACGTCCCTGTGAGAAGGTGAGCTTGAAAAAAGAGAATAAGGTTTTTTTTCTGCGGAAAGTTCCTAAAACATGATCTTTGACACTGCATGTACTTTATTATGTAGTGGCCCCTTTGGCATATATCACATGTTAAATTTACTGTATATTTTCTAAGTTGAATTGAAACTTCTATAAGCAAAGGCTCCGTCAAAACTCTTTGACAACCTCCAAGTATAAGAGAGCCTATACCTCCTATCAAAAGCTCTTGGAAGGCTCGCTGTGAGTAGATGCCATCAGCAAATGCTTCTCGTTAATCTTAAACTGAAATGTGTTTCCCACCAGTCAGGATAACAAGTCATGTCAGCTGCTTAGCAATAAGTCTCACATTCACATTGGAAAATTGGGACCACCACAGCAAAGCAATTTTTTTTCTTGTAGTTACAGCAAATAACTGGAGTCAAGTCGATTTGGTAGAAAAAAGAAACGTTACTGGAGAACGATGCTTATTGTTAGTGGTTATAAACAACTCATTCCACATTTACTGACACATCCTTTCTTGTTCAGAGTTCCTTTCTTTTAACTTTTTAACTAGTGGACATTCTGAAGACATAGACGTTCAGACGAGTTGCTTTTTTCTTGTAAAAATGCCCTAGTATGTTCTTTTGTTTTTCACATTATGAAGAATGGTTGAGAGAAACTGGATTGTAGGTTGGATCAAATTTGTAATTTTTTGAACAAACAATTATAGATACAATTCAGAAGTTCCTGTACAACTTCATTACCTTAAAAAAATAGATAGATAGATAGATAGATAGATAGATAGATAGATAGATAGATAGATAGATAGATAGATAGATAGATAGATAGATAGATAGATAGATAGATAGATAGATAGATAGATAGATAGATAGATAGATAGATAGATAGATAGATAGATAGATAGATAGATAGATAGATAGAAATTCTCTTCCTTCCTACCAATTTGAATGTTAAAACTGGCAACTTGGTTTGATATTTGTAATTTTCTGTATCTGCTGTGTTGACATGATTTGACCAGATGTTGATTTGTGTGTTTATATGTTTGTATTCCTAGTTGATTAAGTTTATTTTTGTGTAGCCTACAGACAATAAATCTCTAAAGCAAAAAAAATTATAAGTTTCTAGAATATCACAGTAACAATCACATCTAGAGCAGGTAGGTTTATGCAAATTATGTGATTTTTTTATTTATTTTTCATTATTTTCAGTGAAAATTTTTTGGCACCAATACAAAAATTATGATAAATTGAGTTGACAGTCCAGGCTCAGACATCACAGCTTTTGGATGGGAACAGAGTTAGGTTGGGGCGAACTGTGGCCCCCCCTTGGTGGGTAAACTCTGTACACTGCCGCCATTCAGTTGGCCCCGCTCACAGGATAAAGTTAGGATTGTTTGTCAGTGAGTTGCAATGCCAAGAATCCTCAGTGCTGTGTGCAAGTGTCTCTCACACTTCTGCCTCCCTAGCAGCCGTTTCCATCTGCCGTGACACGCAGTGCCCTCTGATCTCTGAAGTCCGTCAAGTTTCCGATTCTGTGTCGGCTGCTGCAAACTTTCTCAACTACTAACACTTACACCGGCTTGCCCCTCCTCTTGCCTTTTAAGCAGAAACAAGATGGTCTTTTCTCTGCTTGCATCTTTTACAGGATACCTCATCTGCAAGCCATAACATCCCCTTTTCTCTCATGAACACCCAGGCATGTCTGACAATTCACACCTTTTGGCACTTAAGTTTCTAAATCCAACACCGCCAGATCCCCACATGTGTTGGTAAACTTAGAGCAAGAACTTTGAAACATATTCTGCCTCATGTAAAAGCTCTGCAAAATGTAAAATGTTTGGGAAAATAAACATTATTATTAATAGTAAATCGATACTAATTACAGGATGTTTTAATGTACTATGTAGAAGTACCATGAATTTTATTTGCCATAAAGTTAACCATAATAAATGCGTGAGAAAGTTTTCTAATATTTTCACATTTTTTAGAAAAAATACAAACCAACTTAGTCCTGTAAACCGAATACTGTTTGTGCTGCAGAGAGTAGAGTACAGCAGTAAACTTAGTACACATCCCTGTGGTGCTCCACTGTGCCATGTACTCCCTTGAATGCCACTGTCTGTGTCGTACTATTAAAGGAATACAATATTTAAATGCTATACCACTTTGCTATGATAGATCATTATTAATGCTTGTACATGCCCTTTTTTTTAGGTATATTAAGGGAGATGGGTTATTTTTCTGAAACCATGAAGTGCCTCAAGAAGACTTTCTTCCAGCTTTTCGGAGGCATTTTCCCAGGTTTGAATTTGTGATTAAATTGTTGACATTCCTCACCCCAGTTTCAAACACACATACTTAGATAAAGCCTTACTTTGAATCTGCTCATATCACTCAGTCGTTAGTGCAGACATGTGTTTCCCTTCTGCACCTTCAGGATGATGTCACATCCAGAGAGTCATGTGCTCCCACAGTCCTGCTTAATTTAAAACATTATTATATCGTGACTCAGGCAAGCATGATCTTGATCCCAGTAAGTCTTCAAAGTTTGGCTTGAACCTCTTAACCAACCATTTATTGGATGAATAAGTCTCTTTTACTCTTTAGTGTGATTTAATGTTTTTCCTGGTCAGGGATATGGTAAAAACAAGTGCAAATTTAGTTCAGACTTGAATCCGGAGTCTCTGTTCCCATTAAGATCTCAGACAACCACAGAAAATTGTGCTTCCATGCAAGGGTAAATAAAATTTCCCAGTTCTCAGACTGTTATCCCTGGCCTAAACAACCATTTCGGTCATCTGGTTATGGCAGCTTTTAAGAAGCCACATCAAACCATGGTTTAACAATGTCATGCTATGTTACTGTTGATCACAAGGCTGGAGGTCTATTATATATCCTGGTTATAACAGATATTAACATTTTAAAAGAGGATTTCATGTTAAGTAGTTTAAGCAAATTTTTGATTTTTAAAGATTTTTTATAATCCTTTTATGAGATTTGAATTGCTTATCACATTGAGTAATAAAAATGGAACCAGGTGTCCATACCATATTTATACAACACACACTTTAATGTTCACTTATTGTTTAAAGAAAAATCTTAGCCAAAAAGGAATTTCTTAAAGTTCTTTAAAATTTCATTGAATGCTTTCATATGCATAAAATTTTATGTAATAAATCTGAGCTTTAAATTCTGCTTTCACAGTTGGTGGTCTTTAAGCAAGGCTCAAGAGTACTTTGAACAAAAAAATAAACAACTTTACCTCATTACTCTGTGGCTAATAGCAATCAATGTCTGTAGTGTTTCAATGATGGACGTATTAATATATAATACAACAGTTTTTGTATGAACAAAAATCTAGACAAGACAAGAAACTGGTCATAATAGTAGCACAATATGGTAATTTTTTTAAATATTTTTTCTTTCCCACTAGTGGCTTTTATTAGCAGTGACCAGACAGGAATGTTTTGTTACTTTTCCTTTTCTAGACTATTCTGAAGTACTTACATTATTAGCTTCGGTTTTCCTTCACAATAGACGCAGATTCTTAAGAAGGTTGATTTAATGACACTCCAAAGGTGTTGGCAGTGCTTTATGGTATAGAAGAGATTAAATGGCTTATGCCCTCTGCTATGAGAAGGCACTCTGCAGCTCTCTCTTTCTTTCAGTTTAATCTGACTATGCGTGCAATAGAGAAGCACAAAAGTACAAGAATTTCAAATTCAAATATTTTAGGGATAACTGTACTTTACTTTGGCCCTGGGACTGTTCCTCTAGGGCACTAAAGCTGTGACCAGGACCAATACCCTGCATTTAACAGATTTACTCTGGGATCTGGCTGTGCATATATATAGTCTTCAATAACACCACATTTTCAATTCTGACTTCAAACATCAGTATGGAGGATTCAGCATGATCAAGGTCTAAATCTGTGCCTGCATGTGTGGTGGTGGGGGCTG
>JAVLVB010000117.1:590855-602815 GCA_032876305.1 Orestias chungarensis | reverse complement strand
TATATATATATATATATATATATATATATATATATATATATATATATATATATATATATATATATATATATATATATATATATATATATATATATATATATATAGTTATATATATATAGTTAATATATATACAGGGATTCCACAAATCCAGAGCAAACACAGGAGGCCCCCACACTTGGAAATCAAACCCCCCATTTAAGCCTCCCAGAGATCTTCAATGGACCATTCATCTTTCCACAACCACAGGCAACAGACATCTGCACTTTACAAAGTTCTTAGGCTCATCTTGAAAATATCAGAGGGGAGTATGAGATGGAAAAAATGAGCTGGCCGGGGGAGATCCTGTAACTGCTAGCTGTTCATTTTGTAATTCTAACTCTGCAGTTTCTTTTCCAGCTAAATGCAAACCTAAGTATCAGGGGAGATGACACGCGATCCAGCCACAGTTCTGGTTCCTACAGATCATTCAAATCACATTTACAGAGAGAATATGTAAATACTGGCTGTGTATTCTATTCCTTCAAATTATGAAGGATTCTATTAATCCCTATGTTAATCCGAGAAGCAAATAATATGAGGGAACATATGATAAAGGGGGAAAAACAGGACATTAAGTCCTGGATGTGTCACAGACTGATAAAAGACCACCAGACGTCGTTAATGACTTTCTAAGGGAATAATTTAATCATAGATGATTAATTCAATGTAATCTGCGATTACAACCAAATCCACTCAGTTTATAGACTTGATTGTTAGTGTTTTATAGGAGATAAATGAAATGTTTATGAGCTTGAGTAAAAAGATGGAGATACCTGGACAATCTGTCGGGGTTGCACCGACAGAGTGGGGAAGTTTCCACGGCCGTGGATGGGAACGGCTTCCCCGAGGATCGAGTCCAGACGCTGCACCTGATCCCACGACAACACGCAGAACCTGCGGGTCTGATCCTGATCCGTAGCTGTAGACATTTCACTCCCAACTCAGTTCCCCCAACTTTGGAGAAGAAAGAAAAACAAAAAATCGAAGAGTCTTCTGCCAAAATAAAAAAAACACACACACGAAGATCCCAGTATTCCTCGGCAACTGGAGCAGGTGTGGTGAGAAACTGGAGGTGGAAAAGAAAAGACAGTTGTTAAGGTTTTCACCGAGATCTGCAGCTTCCTCCTGCCTACGTTGCTGAAATCCGGTCAGAGCTCAGAGCGCGGCTTCATAAGGAGGAGAGAGGCTCCTTATTAGCATGGCTCGCTCTGATTGGCTGCTGAGTTTGGTCATTGATTGTGGACGTCCTGTATGAGAACGAGGAGAGCCTTGGGAGAGAGGAAGCTGGTCGGCTGAGGCTGCAGCTGCATGCTGGCCACGTACTGATCATCAGGGATGTGAAGCAGCAGGACCTCCAGAATCAGACTCATGAAAAGTGAGAACTGAGATAAGACTGGGATCTGCCAGAAGCAGAGGCTGCCAAAAGTTATTTCAGGCCCCTAGCAAGTCTGTTTAGAGTGGCTTTAACATGCTGTATGGCTTCCCTTTGTCTTTTCTTACTTGTTTTGCAGCTCATTAGTGTCCCTAGTTTTTTTTGTATTCTTGCACAATTTTGTAATCTTATACATTTAAAACGAAAACATTATCTTACTTATCGATGTCATGTTCTTACATAAACAGCTTCTTGACATGGACTTGTTTTTCTTTTTCCCTCAACGTAGAAGAAGCAAATATTACTTCGTAATAAAATAATATCAAAAACAACAAAGACATGTAAGGTAGAACCAACTAGTATAACTTCATAGCTCTTATAGACACAAAGGCAGATGTTTTTGTATAGACAAAATTCAAAGAGGTTTAAGGGTTAAAAACAGGTTAAAAGCGCAGCGTATTCCCCGAATCTATTAATGCTGAAAGGAAAACAACATATTACATAGATTGTCTTTTTTAATTTATCCATTCATGAACAAATTACAGCGTGGATTACGTGCTTTTTAAGCTCAGACACATGCAGCCGACAGTATTTAACAGAACATCTTCATCTTTGACTGTAGACTGTCTCACACGGCCGCACATCCAGTTGTAAGGTCATTTTTCCTCTCTTCAGGAAAAACACAGCTTCTATTTCTTCTTGTGATCAGAGATGGCAGCAAGTGCATTCAATAGAAAATGCAGGATTTTTGAAGGAAGTTGATTTTTTTAAGGGCCTTTATATTTCCCATGTTCACAACAGACTGTTTCCAGAAATCTATTCATCCAGACAAATACACAACTGTTAATCTACCAGACATGTAAGTGGTGCTATACATAGAATATGGTGAATGAGCATAAAACCGTAATGTTAAACAAGAAAACAAGAATAGCAAACAAAGTGCAGGTGTTTTTTTTTCTTCTTCTTTTTGCAGTACCATGTCTTCTGCTATTGTCAGGAAGTGAAACTTAAGTGAGAGCTGACAGCATCAGAGCGTGACATGACCTTGACCATACCAATTCAAACCTTGTTGCCAGTTTATCTCTTTGGCCTGCGCACATAGAAGATGGAATAAGTGTTTTAGGCTTTAGTCTTTCAGCTAAAGGCTGAAACCGACTCCGTCAAACAAAAGGAAATCATCCGTCTCGTTGGTTCTGTTGAAGCGAGCGACATGCTGGGAAACATTTACACTCTGCAGGAATGTGCTCTGGTTTTACAGGTAAAGTAGGAACCAGTTGTCTCCTTAGCTAAAAAAAAAAAAAAAGGTTTGATGTGTTCGTTCCATGAATGGAAAATGAAAATCAACGAGAACAAAACACTGTTTGCTAATTAAATTTGCTCAGTGTTGCCTGCGATCGTATAATCTTCTTTTCCCTCTCGGGTTTCTCTGCTCCGCGACCTTATCTGTGAAGCAGGTTGTGTTTTTATTTTGTTGTTTGTTTTTATTTTTTTATATATACTTGTTTTGGTGGAGTCACAAAAACAGAGAAAAAAACACAACACTTGTCAGCTTTTCTTTTACCGGAAACGCAGACTGGTTCGAGGCGGACTGTAAACGCATGTCTTAAGTGTAAAATCCCTGTCTTATATGACTGGAATGCGGTCGAATCGGTCTTTGTCTCACTTCGTCTTGTTCTAAATGGAGCCTATTATGAGCTTAAATACTCTTAATGTCCTATAATGATGGGCCTGACACATTCATAGACATTACTCAATGGTAGACGTTACTCCCTCGATGATGAGACGGGACACCACATTGTTTCTGTTTATTACAGCAAAAAAAAAAAAAGCCCAGATGTGAAATTTTACCCTTTTCAAGAAAGGTAATAATTAAAAGAACCCCCACCCCCACCCCACTCATCTTACACTTCCACTAAGCATGATTATGCACCCGTAAAATGTTTACAACAGAGCAAAGTTCATCCTGTGTTGTCTCAGCAATGCAGCCATTAAGCAGACAGACAAAAAACACGTGCTTCTGTGAATGTCATTGCGTTCTTTCCAAAACACATGGGTGTGTGTTTTTCTGCTTCACGCATGTTTTTGGGCTTGTCTCCACAGACCCGCAGCTGGGAGGTTAACAGCCCTCGCAAACCTCTGAGGGGTCAGGTGGTGATCAGGCTCTTGGCTTTTCGGTCTCCACAGCAGATCACTTGAAGCGCTGTGATGTCAACACTGCACTGTTTCTGTGGCAACATCATCCACGGTTGTTGGAAAGCCAGGAAGCGGCGTCTCGAGCGAAGGGTCCTGCCGAGCACATATGAGACACATCATGCGTCACGAGATTATAAATAACCAGCCTTATGGCAGTTGTGCACTCTGGGAGCCGAGCCAGCATTTACCTGAACAGAGATGAGAAGAGAAAAAAAAAAACATTAAAGGGGGGGTGACGGAGGGGGTTGCAGATAATTGTCAGTCCGTTTGACATTCTCAGGTTCCCTCACAGCTTCATGTAAAATGGAGCACTGGTGATTCATAGGCAAGACGGTCATTCAATTGGAAAATAACTTATCCCAGCTTCCAATTTCTGTCAAAATGTTGATTTCAGGGTATAACTCTCTTGGAGCCTTTCTTTGGTGTAAATCCAGATCAGTAGCTGAAGCTAACAGCTAGTCTGAGATTGGCATTAACCAAAGTTAATTTAAACCATTGTCACGCTTACACTGGGTTGATTTTTTACATCTGAAATGAGAAATAAAGGTAGGGTTCCCCTTTAAACTGCCCAACTTAAACATATGCTAAAAAAAAGAAACACATAGGAAACATTTCTTATAGGAAATATTAAAAAAATCCAAAACACTATATTGGTCAAAGTGAAAATGTATTTTTCTTTATACACTGCAGAGTTTTTTTTAAAGACTTTTACTCACGCTTGTTTTGTATTTAGTAAGGATTTTATGAAAGAGGAGATTTTTTTGTGGACACTGATTTCTTTTTCCTGTATAAATAGTTATCCAGCCCTCTTTAAAAATATGTGACAATGGTTTAGAGGTTTAGAAATCATTGTTTTGTGACCTGCTGTGATGTTTTTGAGCTGACCGTCGTTTTAAGATGGAAGAAGCTTTGTCTGACTCCTCTTAGACAAGATGATCTACTTTTTTGTACTGAAGATCCAAAAAACAACAACGTGGTTCTGCTTGTAATTTTTTTTTTCTTCAAAAGAATCTGATTTCTGCCAAGACGAATATGAAAAAGTAAACAATTTTGTAAAGATTTTTGTTTTGTTGGGTGTTGTGGTTTTGTCGTCAGCCTCTGTAACAAACCAAAATCCAAAATCCAACACCGGCTTTTATACTGAAAACAAAACCTAATTAAGGGACCTTATTTCCAAATATTTTTTTCCACTTAAACAGGTAGTACAAGCTGCTGGATGCCGTGTTTATCCGGAAAGTAGACATTATACTAGAACAACTAAGACTGTGAACCTTGTAGGTGCGGTGACGAAGCCAGTATTTAAACACACCTTCAATAAACTTCCCATTAGGCCAACTTTTATGCCGGACATGCCTGTGAACAAACAAAATTGGGACGTCAGTTTTTGGGTAAACAGTATTCAAGTACCATAATAACAAACGGTGTTAATCCTGAAATCATTAAAAGTGAGTTGCCTTTTTAGAACAGTCTCTATCTGATTAGCGGTGAGAGGAACTGGAAGAGTGCAGCGGACCAGTTTTTCTATCAGCAGCACAGGCATGAGCAGACGTCACAGCAGGTTGTAAAAGCATGGCTGAAAACTGATACTGACAAACAATAAGCGCTTGAGTGTCACAGTGATGAACTGTGATAGCTATCCGTCTGTCACACTGGATAAGTTATGAAGGTTATTTTCTTACCCTTCTGTCAACTCTCCTACAATTTCAGTGAATTATTCCCCCCAAATTACAACACCCCCCCTCTCTCTCGTTTTTGACACCGACAGATGTGCTACCAAAGCCAATCAAGTGTTTGCTATAATTAGAGTTCATCATGTGAAACTTTCGAACAGCTGTAATAAAAGTGCTGTAGCATTTACAAATTCAAGCTATCCAAATCTCTATTCTATTCAGCTCTGACTGCGAAACATGACAGACGCAGATTGGGCAGAGTGTTCAGCCTGGACATCACAGGTGCTACCATCCAAAGAGGGAATGAGAGCTTGATAAGAATCTGTTTACTTTGCTGGATTGCTCCCTATGACAAATCTATGGGACTTGAGGGCCAAGATTACGCAAGCAGCCGTGCTGCTGACGTCAGACTACCGTCGCTGGCTGCTTGATTTATTACAGTAGTGCTTTGAAGCACCGATAAGAGAGTTGCTGAAAAACATACAAAAAAACAAACAACAAAATACAGAAGAGACACAGCATCACTTGTTAGATGCTCTACAACCTGTGTGAACATCTGCAACATGACTGTCATAAAAGATATTAAGTATAAAATTTAGATTAATGCAAACAAATTTGGTGGTTGGCGTTTACTGAAATAGATTATTAAAAAACATCTGCTGTTGCCTGGTTGTAGAGATAGTGACCATGATGCCACTATCTTAACTGATAAAACCAGGATTAGAAATATGGCTTGAAAAAGTACTTATTATCGATTACAACCAAGAACGTATTTCATTGGGATCTTATGTAATATATCAAGTAACATTAACACATAACTGCAAATTGGAAAGAAAATAGATTAAATTTTTTTTTTTATATTTCACAAATAATGAAAAAAAACTTTCAATTAAATTGTTATGCCTGTTTTTTTTTTATTCCAGAGTGAAATCTAGAGCAAGTACCTGCTTTGAGAAAGCATCTAATCTCTGGTAAATCTCTCTACTAAATCAGGTCCCTTGCTTTCTCATTTAACCTAACCAAAAAAATTCAACCGTTCACTGAAAACCTGAGGAGCATTCGAGAACATTAGTAATCAAACAGTATCACAGAAACTGAGGAACAGACAACACAGGTCAAAGACAAACCAACAACACAACGAGCATAAAATAATTATCGACTATACCCGACAGTCTGGTGTCATGATAAAGAGGTGTTGGACTTTTTGTTTTATTTCCGTTTCTGTTTGAATTATTTCTTTGCAATTTATTCACTTTGATATGGTTTTTATTATTATTGAAAAATGTTACTAGGTCTTGGTGTATTATTATCTGAATACTAGATAAATTTTTCCAGAGATGGTTCTTTCTTTTCCCTCTGGTTGTTAATTCAATATTTCCACTCTTTCATTGTTTTAAAAGCTATCAGATTTTCCATAGTTTTCATCTTCTTGCTCTGTCTATTTTCGTTATCCTCAGTTGCTTCCTGATCGCTGTATGGTCCTGTCTGTGCTGCCTTTCACATTTTCATCAGGGTCAATCTCCAATCCTCTTTGTATGTTCTTATTATTAAATTTTTTTTACATATGCTTTCTAATCAGGCTGCATAGTGGCGCAGTGGTAGAACTGTTGCCTTGCAGCTAAATCCAGGTAAAAGTCTTTTAGCAAGGAGTTTGAATGTTCTCCCTGTGCATACTGGGTACTCCCTAGTTCCCCCGGCTTCCTTCTACAGTCCAAAAACATTGTAGGTTAATTGGTTCCTCTTAATTGTTCTTGTCTGCACAAGCATTGCTTTTGTGCTGTCTGGCTCTGGGTTGCCCTGTTATGTATTGGTGACCTGTTTAGGGTAACCTCGATAACCAGATCTCCAGCAGTGGAGATCGGCACCAGCAGACCCTCGCAAACCTACACAGATTAATGCGTTGGCTAATGGATGGATGCTTACTACTCTGCATGTTTCTTTACTGCACTGTTTCTCAATCCTGCCTGTTAGAGACTCCTGTCCTTTATGTTTTATGTATTTTGTTTTCTAAACAAACCTGACTTGAACAAGTGAGTGATTTAAAGTCGTCTCCAACGCTTGATAGAATGCAGGAGTTAATGGTATCAGTTCAGTTAGGTATATTGGAGCATAGTTATCAGGCTCCTCTCCTGTGGAACCAGTTTCCAGCTTTAGTCCGTGAGGCAAACATCCTGTCTTGTTTCAAAGCTAGGCTTAAAACCTTCCTGTTAGATAAAGCTTATAGTTAGGAAGAGATACAGAAGACAGCCTAATCCGGTTGGGGGAAGAACTCAGTCGAGAGAGACGGTTCTCCTTTGCTCCATGACAATCTGACCACTTCCTACTCTGCTACTTTCTTCCTTAGTCCAATCTGCTTTAGTTACCATTATTTCAACCTTGTTAAGCTTTTGTTTTCTCTTAGTGTTCTTCTCTCCATAGTGGCGTTCTGTTAGCTGAGACGTGGCAGCTGTCGGTCATGAAACATGGCTGCTTTTACTGAGCCACTTTCTGCTGGAGGTTTCTTCCTGTTAAAGGAGAGTTTTTCCTCTCCACAGTCGCTACATGCATGCTCTGAGGGATTGCTGTAAAGTCAACGACAGCACAAGCTATTTGTTTGGTCTGCTGATTCCAGAGGAGTGAATGGTGTAAGTTAATGACTCGATGCAATCTGGGGGGGTTCCTTAGATTGGAAACTTTTTCAAACATATTTGTTATGATGTATCTATGATTTTTATTGATTTTCCTTTAAAGTGCCTTGAGAAGACGTCTGTTGTAAATTGGCACTATATAAATAAAATGATTCTTGACATGTCTAAAACATTCAGGGCTGCCCTTGCTTACTATGTTCTGCTTTTTCATTATGACATCTGGGAAGGAGAGCTTCAATGGCAGGATTGAACAAAATCCTGATAATCCTGGAGTACCTGGAAGGATTCACAGCAAAGATTTGTCATGCATTCCACAGATCTGACCTTTTATGAATGAGTGGCAAAAGAAATCGCTAAGAATGCTTAAGGAACACCCTGAACGTCCCATCCTTAACAATAAACCTGGTGATGGCAGCATTATGAAGTGGTCAATTTTTATTTTTATTTTTTTTTGTAGTTGTTAGGAAGTTTTTTACAGTTTATATGAATATGGGTGGGAAAAATATTGTGCAAACCTGAAGCAATGGATCTATAGCGATTAAAAAAAGGAAATTCCTGGATGACGTAATCAGATGGAACAACAAAAATATCAGTTTCTATGTACGAATACCATGAAAGACTTTTTAGCTGTAAGAGCAGAATCTTGATTCCGCTGGACTGAATATTCAATGTTAATTTATTTGTAAAAAAAAAAAAAAAATCATTTTGAAGCCAAGAAAACTCTGCGGTAATCTTGTTGAGGTTGACGGGATATGAACAAGTTTTCTGTGTTCACAAGTTAACTGCCTCCATTTGGATCTGTGAGTAATTTTAGTTACGAACCTCAGTTCCTTATTTCATGTATCTATGTGAGCTCTGCTGGGCCACGGTCCCCACAGTAACCTAGAAGAGGGGGTTGTTGCATAGTTGGAGTTCTCCGAAGCTCAACGGTCAAATATAGACCATGCATTATGTAAGGCTTGTCTTGCTTAACAATCTGAACGGCTATAGCTTAAGTTGTGCTAAGGTTGTGAGGAATGTTTAAATAAACAAGAAAATCCTTCAAAAATAGCTTTACAGATTGTGAGACCTATTATTTAATTTTAACCAGGAAGACTGTATATATTTCTTGTTTTCTCTTTGTCTTCCAAACCCCATTAGTCACATGCATGGAGTATCCCAGTTCATGTGACTTTCTCCCCACCTATAGGGAAGCCTGTATGTAAGGAGCTATTTGTTTAGGCCTGGTAATAAAACATCCAAGCCTACTTCTGCATGTCTGTGGCTTAAATCATGTTGGCTCTAGATTCACATTAACAGATGTGCGACCCACCTTTTCAAACACATTTGAAAAAATAAAAATAAATAACACAAAAACATTTAAAAGACCAACACAAAGTAACTCAGAGTTGAGTCAGTCAGATGTCACGGTTTTCACTACAGCCTCTTAAAATGTACTAATACCAATGCAGTGTCTGTACTGTCTACATGGAAGAGGAGAAGAGAAGAACTAAAAAGACAGAATACAGTGATTCATCCTCAAAACATACGTGCATTTTTAAGCAAACCGGTTGTATTTTACAGGTAAATAATCCAGAGTAGGGATGCAGCAAATGTCTAACTAAAGTATAATTTAAGGAAAGCATCCATGCTGTTTTTCGTCTTCTGCTTCTAATCTGTTTTCTTTGTCTGCTGTGTTTGGTTTCACACTGACTGGAACTATTTAGCATGCAAAAATCAAAAGACATTAGGTCCACATGTAGTATAGTTCTTATGGGAAAGGAAATGTATTTACGTAACTAGGCCTTACGGTAATTGTCTTACAGTGAGATGGTTCTCCCTCACCATTGCTGCAATGCTGTTGCTGCTAAAATAACAAAGAATCACATAAAATGGACAGGTCCTGTACTTTTCTTCAACATGTGTGCCTATTGGGGATTTTTCATTTTAAACAAGATTTTATTTGGAGCATTCAACGAAACTGAAAAGGAAGGCCAACACAGCAACAAGCTCTGATTTTTATTCCCATAAATCCCGATTGCCAACCCTTTCTAGAAGCTGTTAAGATGAAGGTCGAGAGAAAAGGGAGTCCCTTGCCAGAGAGCAATTTTTTTAGTTCTTTGGACAACTACAGGGTTAAACAGAACCCGACCAAACCGGTCTAAGTGATAGCGGCTGACATCTGAAACAGCAGCATTATCTAACACATCTGCAGGGTCAAACTCTGTTCATAAAAATCATGAATTTCCAGCTGCATATTTTTAAAGCAGCCAGCAATTTTTTTTTACCAACTAAAGAAGAATAAATGTACCAGACTATTAAATGTTTATGAATTTTGGCAAAATAGGTATTTAAATGAAAACAAACCTTGATCGTTTCCTCTGATTTTTAAAAGGCTCATGAGACTTTCGGTGTGAAAGCCAGAGATTTATGTGGGATGTAACTGAAAGCAGACAGAGGTAACGCTGCACATATGGCGGAAAGTCTTTCTGAGTTACACATTGGTTATGTGTCTGCATGAATCAGTTTGCATCATACTCCCTTAACATAACAACATAATATCAAGCATAATAAGCATTGGAGCCAATTTACCCCTTCCTTTTTTTCCCCAAAAAAAAAAAAGGCTTTTGTGCTGTTGACCTACAACTGAAAGAAGCCCAGTAAAAGTGCACACATAAAATAAGGCACCAAACCTTGCCGACCGCTCAGTGGAAAACAAAGTTTAAAAAGCCTGAACTAACTCTGCAAAGATCAACAGCTCGAGTGACAATCCATTGCTACCAGAACTGTCCATTTTGTGATCTGGTAACCTTAGAGACAGCATGGCAAAAAAATAATAATAATTCTGCCACTGAAAGTAAGCATTTAGATTGTATTTAAAATTTGCTAAAAGCCAAAACTGTGATCAAAACAGAAGACAAAAAATATATACTGTACATTCACACGTATTCTCCATCCTGTGTGATGAAGTTTCTCTAATGGTAAAATAAATACTTGTAGCTGTGATAGAAGTGGAACGTGGTGTTTCTACAACAACTCGAATATGGGGCCTAAATACAAAAGCCTGCCACACATTTCAGAATTGTTTTTGTGATACGATTTGAAAAACATTCCACTTCCCACTGTTGGATGTTATTTGGTTGGTCTATTACAAAAAGCTTTCGAGTTTTTTCTTTTAAAACACAATAAAATGTGAACTTTAGCAAGGTGCAATAATGTCTATGTATTAAACTGAGACACGTAAAAAGAAAACACTTTTCTGTTGATAAAGCAGTGTTGCTATTACAGGGGAAATTATGTCATGAGCAACCAAAGCATTTCCCTTTGATTAATTGAGCCATATCACACAGCATAATGGCTGCTGTGATAATGTCTGCTCCTTTGGTACCCTGGTACACTAATCTGATTGTCTGGCACATATTCACGTTTCCATGGTGGGCTCTTTCCACTTCAACACACAGAGCCAACATCTTTCCATTGCAAGACTCTAAGCGTCCCACATCCTTTTCATTTGTCCACTTATCTTCTCTATGGGATAAACATGATATAAACTAATGCCATTTCAAACATTAGGGTGGAAATGCTGAAAAATGTTAAACATCTTTTTCTTCTTAATGTGAAGAATGAAAGAATAAACCCGAACCAACCGGAACAAACTGCTTGATCAATGATCAGAGTCTGAGCTGTGTTCTCTGATAGGTGACCGTGGAACAACTATCTGACCCGGCTCCTGTAAACACGCCGCCCAGGTTAGGCTGACACAAGCCACTGGGCCCAAATACAAAGATAATCAGATCCACCCTGGTGACACCCAAAACCAAATTCCACGAAAAACCATTGTACAAATATGTGGATCAGGACAGGGCAAACGTTTGACACAGGTGCATGCACTCTGCAGGCCTTCAGTACACAAGGAAATCTTTCCTGTTATTTTATATCAGTTTTAAAAGACAAGAGCGGCAGAACCTTTGGCCTGTTTTGAAGGTTTGTTGGGTTTTGCTGTAAAAACAGAACGTTGTTTGAAAAGATAAGATAAGATAAGATAAGATAAGATAAGATAAGATAAGATAAGATAAGATA
>JAVLVB010000117.1:538527-590755 GCA_032876305.1 Orestias chungarensis | reverse complement strand
AGCCCACACCACTCCACGAACATGTCCACCACACTCCTGTACTCGGCCTCCTGGTCCCTGCTGATGCAGCCCACGATGGCAGAGTCGTCTGAGAACTTCTGCAGGTGGCAGGACTGTGAGCAAAACCTGAAATCAGAGGTGTAGAGCGTGAACAGGAACGGAGACAGTACTGTCCCCTGTGGGACCCCCGTACTGCTCCATATGATGTCTGATGTGGTGTCTTGCATTCTTACATACTGTGGGCGGCCTGTTAGGTAGTTGTTGATCCAGGCCACCAGTGAAGCGTCCACCCGCATGTCCAGGAGTTTGTTGCTGAGGAGAGCTGGTCGGATGGTGTCGAACGCACTAGAGAAGTCAAAGAACATGACTTCGAGCATATCTCAGTATAGCAGGGTTTTGTTACGCCATGCTCAGTTCTGAAACATCAAATGTTTTTTTTTGCTTGTTTTTTCAAACGTAGTTCTACCACTAAAGGCTGTTCATTTTTGTTCCGTTTGTTATTGTCCTAAATAAACACTCAGTAGCACATAATTGTGAAGCGCAAGAGAAGTTGGTTGCCATTCCCTAAATATCTAGTATTTAAAAAATCAATAAGTGTCACATCGGTCAGATCCATCCTTCGTCACGCAAATCCTTTTTAGAACCTTGCACCGCGGTTGGAGTTGTAAGTCTTTTAGTGTTCGTCTCTGCCAACATCACACATTTAAAGACCGACATGTTTGCTTATTGTTCTTTGCGAATCTGGACACAGACAGCTTGTAAGTCTTGCCACAAAGTCTCAACTGGAAACGGTTCCTAGTAAGACAAATGATTGTGCTTTATTCTCAACCTTTCCTGATGATGGTTTGAAGATGTATCTACGAAATGTCCTGTTGTAAACAACTCTAATATGTTTTATTTTATTGTGTCAGGTTAAGATGGCTTTGATTAAAATGAATGCCACATTTTCTGGATTTCTTTTTCTAAAAAGTGTTTTTAAAATCTTTTTAAGTACAGTAATATACTATTGTTATTGTTCTGTTGCAGAAAATCCAGATAAAAAACACTGCATGCTGGTTTGCTCTGCTCAGAACAGGCCCCTTCTGCTCCAGGATAAACTGAATTCTGATGACACAGCCATAGTGGGATGCATCAGGTATGTCAGAGAGGAGGAGTATCAATGTCTGGTGGGGGACTTTGCTCTCTGGTGCAGCACAAACCCTGATCAGGCGGGCCAGCTCTGTGGTTCGAATGAAGCTGGACTCTCTGGTGATGGTGGCAGAGATAAAGACACTAAACAATCTGTTGGACATTATGGACGATACCAGTCACCCTCTGCACAGCGTCATCAGCAACCAGAGGAGCCTGTTCAGTGACAGATTGCCCCTTTCTTGAGTGTCGGACCAACAGACTTAAGAACTCCTTTGTCCCCCACGCCATCAGACTGTACAACTCCTCACTTGGGGAAGGAGGTGACACAGGACAGAAGGGAAGGAGGCGGACCTGCTAGCCACCTATATTTTCTTAGGTGTTTAAATTCTTATTTTTCATTCTTGTCTTTTATTTTATTTGTATTTTTTTGCTATTCATATTTACAATTTTTTCTAAAAGGTTTATATTTTATTGCACTGCACCCTTTGTATTTTTGCCTCTTGTGTGCCACTGTGTGTAAGGTACAGGTAAACTGAATTTCCTGAGGGATTCTTCCAAAGGAATAAATAAAGTACAAGTCTATGTCTAAGTTTAGTTATATCCAGTCTTGCTGTCCGGCAGAGAGACACACTTTTAGCTCACCAGTGATGCTGACAGCGAGCTCTGACTTTGAGTCACCTGTTTGGTTCAGTGAAGAGCTTCGCTTCACTTCTGCTCTGCTGAGACCAGCAGAGCCATGAGAAAAAGGCTTGTGAGGCCGTGACACACGCCGCACATGACAGCACTGTCGAAAGGAAAGAGGTACAATGACTCATGTATGCAGTGGATGGCAGCCAGAGGTAAAGGGAGGGCGAGTTGTTTTCTTTAAAGTACTTGAACCTGTTAGCGTTCAGTGAAAGTTTTGCCCGCGCCGCATGGGTTCAGCTTTATGCCTTAATGGAAAACTTTATGGTTTACTGCTAAATGTCACATAGCAGTTTCTGCAAAAAAAGTCAGCCTTTGATTTGAGCACATTAAGCAAAAGTATCACATTTGTAGGAATTTATTTTTAACATGAAATCTTGACAATATAACTCTCTCTCAGCTCAGCCAGGTATTTCATGGAGAAACAGCGATTTTATGTCCAATGAAACACCTCTGTTCTGATAATCCAAAATGTTTATATACAGGGGTTGGACAATGAAACTGAAACATCTGGTTTTGGGCCACAATAATTTATTAGTCTGGTGTAGGGCCTCCTTTTGTTGGTATGCTGACATTACCATCTTGGGAATGACATAAACAAGTCCTGCACAGTGGTCAGAGGGATTTTAAGCCATTCTTCTTGCAGGATAGTGGCCAGGTCACGACGTGATGCTGGTAGAGGAAAAAATTTCCTGACTGAATCCTCCAAAATACTACAGAGTAGCTCAATAATATTTAGATCTGATGACTGTGCAGGCCATGGGAGATGTTCAACTTCACTTTCATGTTCATCAAACCAATCTTTCATCAGTCTTGCTGTGTGTATTGGTGCATTGTCATCCTGATACACAGCAACACCTTCAGGATACAATGTTGAACCATTGGATGCACATTGTCCTCCAGAATGGTTCGGTAGTCCTTGTCAGTGACGCGCCCATTTAGCAAAAGTATTGGGCCAAGGGAATGCCAAGAAAGGGCAGCCCAAAGCATCACTGATTCACCCCCATGCTTCACTCTGGGTGGTACGCTTCTTTGGGACTTCTCCACACCGTAACTCTCCCGGATGTGGGGAAATTGGTAAAGGTAGACTCCTCAGAGAACAATACATGTTTCACCTTGTCCACAACCCAGGATTTGTGCTCCTCGCATTATTCAAAATGACATTTGGCATTGGCACCAGTGACCAAAGGTTCGGCTATAGCAGCCCAGCCATGTATATTGACCCTGTGGAGCTCCTGACATATAATTTTGCTGAAAACAGGAGAGTTAGGATGCACATTTAATTCTGCCGTGATTTGGGCAGCCTTGGTTTTATGTTTTTTGAAAACAATCCGGGATAGCACCAGAACATCCCTTTTAGACAGCTTCCTCTTGCATCCACTCTTGGATGTGGTTTGTCTTTCTTGGTGGTATGCTGACATTACTCTGGCTACAGTGGCTCTTGATACATTACAAAGACTTGCTGTCTTAATCACAGATGCTCCAGCAAGACTACACCAACAATTTGTCCTCTCTTGAACTCTGGTATGTCATCCATGATGTTGTGTGCATTGCAATATTTTGAGCAATCTGTGCTCTTACTCTGCTAATTGGACCTTAAAACTCTGCTCTTACTGGTCCAATGTGCAATTAATGAAGATTTGCCACCAGGCTGGTCCAATTTACCCATGAAACCTCCCTCAGTAAAATGACGTGTTTCAGTTTCATTGTCCAACCCCTGTATATACCTCAGTATCATTCAGTAGTAAATCTTATTATAATCTCTTAATAATTGAAATATATAAGGCATAAATTAAATATCTGAACATGCTTAAACATTAAAATTCGTAACCCTCGAGTCAAGACTGCTTTCAAATAAATCTACTTCAAAAACCCTCCAAACTGAGCTCTTTCCTTGTAAAACACAATCCTTACGCTCATCCTTTTTACATCGCCTTTAAAAAAAAACAACTGAGGTCTCCTGTGCCATGACTGGTTCCGTTTAAAATCCAACACATCTGCGGTGAGACGTTGAGCCAAAGGTTTGACCATCTGTGTTTTGTTTGCTTGAAATACACAGGTTGTCATGCTGACATGTTTGACTCCTTTGAAGTTAAATGATTTAATATGTTCAAAAATATTGAAGAAATCCATTCTTCTTATCATATTTCAAAGCAGACTTACATATGTGGAATGTACCTTAAAAGGTGGGTATGGCTATCTTAATTCAATGTAAGACATCATTCGTGCCAAAAAAAACTAAAGCGTCTGTTTCTTTTTTTTACGTCTTGTGTCTTTGTTTCATAAGGCCTGAAAAAGAGTAAGAACAGGTATTGTTAAAAATATCTGTAGGTAAGCAACACCTTTACAAATAGAACTCGCTTGGCATGGAAGAAATCGTGCTGTCGGCAAAGCAAAAGGTAATAAGTTATTCGTTCATGTGAGATGATTCTTTGTGTTCTGCATCTCCCGCTTTGGAACAGGTGGAGGCATCTTTTCATTCCTGCACATGACTTCATGTTCGGGGCATGTTCATGTTCTCTGAGCACATGTGGTCAACATGCAGGGTCTCATCATTTCCCTTGATTCTGAATAATGAACTCTGCATGACATCCACTCTCATTCTGTGTAAAGTTGTCAACTGGTGAAAAAAAAACACACAGGAGTTTGTCGATTTGTTTTGATCGGTTTGTTGGTGATCGGGAACATTTCTGAGATATGAACAAGCTTTCAACAAAAACGGATGTTTATTGGTTACATGATACAGTCGCACTGCTACACGGCACGTCACAACCAAGTTCGTTCGTCCAAGCACTGCTTGTAACCTTCTAGAGAACCTACAGGCCTCATGGCAGACTGACAAATGAGCTACGCCAAAGTGAATCTTCACAATCTTACAAGATATGAACACAGTGAAAGCGCAAATAAAAAAAATCAATATAAATAAAATGAATTTAAAAAAAGGCATTTCTCCTAATGATGTCCACCTTGCTAAATTAACATGGAACCACATTTACTGTTCATATTCTGCCCCCTAGTGGTGAATTTCACCTCGTGCCATTTACTCTGTAATACCATGGTCAAGTTTTCGACTTCTGAGATAATATTCATGTTAAAAAACATGTGAGTGGAGACAAACTGATAAAAAAAACATGTGTACACAATAAGTCAAAAGCATTCCTGCAGAAAACATTAAACATGTACTGTGTCAGCCAATGAATACTACTAAATGAGTTCCCAAAACAAATGTTGACACAGGTGAAGCTAATAAATGCTACAACATGTCCAGAAACAATAAAGAAAAAATGAATAAATAAAATGTTTTTCAAAAAACAAAAGGTTTTGAGACAAGGTAAGTTACGATTTTGTGAGATCCGGCAATGTTTCTAGGAAAACCTAAGGACCCACCTTTGTTGTTGGCCTTTTACAAAAACAATGTGAAACAATATGGCTTTATAATTATTGCACAAGTGTTGTTTCACTAATATTTGTCCACATTTATCAGTGGATTATCTACAGTTAGACATGCAACCTTTCCAGTATTTGCTGTCAATATGACTCTTAGGTTAACCAAAAGCTACATCTCAAAAATGACAACAGTTATGCACAATTACTCCACCTTTTATGTGATGAAACAAACTATAAGAACTACAGAAACCTCCAAAGGTGGAGCGTTTCTGGTTCAGTCTGCAGCTTGATGCTCTTTTCAAGAAAGCTTTTATGAGACATCATGCAAGTAACTCACAATATTGCAAAGTGTTAGCATTGCCACAAACATGTGTTGGGGTCTTTGCAAAAGTACCTCAGAGAACTGAAAGTTTTTGTAGGATCTAATAAAAGTACCCTGGGATTGGGTGAAAGCAACGCAGAAGTTAAGAAGTTAACTTGGGATCTCGTGAAATTTTGGCATGACTTTGCAATCTAACTGTGATTCTGACAAAAGCAATTTAGGATCTTGCTAATTTTTGGGACAATTTTGCCAAAAGTAACTTAGGATTTGAAAGAACGTTTGTTGGGTCTTGCATAAGTAAGTTCTCAAGATCTTTTGCATGACCTTACGTCACCAAAAGATAACTCAGCATCTCACAAGTCTCACAATCTCAGTAACTAGGGATCACAAGGAAGCAAGTAAAAAACTATAACAGGATTTAGCCAGAGTAGCCAAGAATCCCACAAAGCTTTAGCAGGATCCCACAGAAGTAACTTGGGAGTCTTTCAAAATCTTTTTTTTTTTTTTCTCAGAAGGATTTAAAAAATGTGAATATCCAAGTATGAAACCAAAACCCTGGTTACAAAAACTAAGCAGCAACAACTTTCATATGTCTACATGAAAATTAAAAACAAAGTTTCCCGTCACTGTCACCTGCTAAATTTCTTGTTTCTGGCCTTTATTAACCAAAATCAAAAGCCTGCCAAGTAAATGGAAACCTTTGTTTGCATATGAAATCAGCATGAACTTAAACCCTAAGGTTCGGCTGAAAACGTGCCGGGACATTTCCAGCATTACCTAAAAAACGTGAAAAAATATCTCTATATTGTGCTCTCAAGTGGTACTAAGATTCACCTCCGTGACGGAAACATAATCATAAACCCTCACAAGGACGTTTTTGACACAAAATTCCAACATGCATCATGATGGCCTCTCTGACGGGTCTTTGTGTCCGAAGCCCCTGCCTGGTGATAAAGAGCAGCGACGTGTGAAGCCTAAGGAGCGTACAGTCCGTCGAGTCTCCTTCTCTGCTCTAGTGGTGACTGGGAACGCTCAGTGTTGCGAGATAAAACCAACATCGGGTCCACTGCCCAGAACCAGCGTGCTGCGGCTAAGCGTCGGCGAGGGGGAAGCAAGGCGAAAGGCCGGATTCATCGAGTGCAGTGAGTCTCGACTGTTGCTTTTGCTGAAAGGGGGGCAAGGGTCAACCACAGCCCGGTGGGCGATGTGTTGCGAGCAGCCAGAGGAGAGTGAGGGCGCGGCGGTCGCCTGGGCGCTGGAATCCTCCTGGACCAGAGGGGTGGTCTTCGGGGTCCCCGAAGGGCACAGGCCACGAAAGTCAGAGGAGTGGAGTATTCTCTCCAGCACGTCCTTTGTGCTCTGAATGCACTGCGTGAAGAAGAATATAAGCAAATCAGGAACAGAGATGGGCTTTAAGGAGGAATGTTGTGAGGTCAAGAGTTAAACTCAAGCAGGATTAATTTGGAGGAAATTTCACAGTAAAGCCAAAAAGAAGCCTCAGGGCGAGACAATGAAAAGATGCACATGGAGAAGCAATGAAGGAAGTGAATCAATGGCATAAAGTGACATTAGAGGACACCCTTACACAAACCACGATCACAGAGAGGTGGGAAAGTTCTCCAAAATGCAAAGAAAAATAAACTTGTTTGACCTCATCTGTGCTTCAAAAAAAAAAAAAATATATATAATAATTCAGTTTGTTCTAAACTTCTTTCTTAAAAAATAAAAATAAAAAACATAAAGCTGAAATGTAATATACACACAAGTAACATAACTTTTTATTTATTTTTTTACATTTTAGAAATTAGATGTACTGCTGTTGATTTTAGGACACTTGGTTCAAAGCTAAACATATATTTGGGCCAACAGAATCAACAAATAATTAGGAAGGTTTACCTTTATTGAATATAATCTATTATTACCATGTCAAAAATGGTAAAATTCTGGTTTAATTGCACCAAAACAAAAAAAAATTTGCTTACTGGAAATTGGATAAAGGTTGACTTAACACATTTAACAAACTCATTCAGTGAGAATCATTAAGAGTGAAAAAAATATATCAATATCAAAAATCAAAATATCAATAATTTTTATTGAGTAAAATATAAGGATTTAAGCATTATTAATTATATGTAAAATCCTACCAGAATCAAGAAAATTATTAAAGTAATACCTCCATTAACAACACTAAGCCATATCTTACTACACAGAAAGTTTTCATAACAGTTACCATAGGTGGACGTTAAATAATACGACTTCTTTTGAAGATAGCCTCATTAAATATTTAATCTTGGGAACTTTTAATGGATGGTGGATCAAGAACACAAAATAATAATAATCTGGTTTCAGCAGAGGGTGGATGCATCTCAATAAATGTAAATAATTTATTCAACTTTAATTTAAATTTATTTCAATACTTCAGTTCAAAATGTGAAGCTAAAAATATACATTAATATTTTTCATTTGTTAATGGAGATTATGGCCTGGAGCAATTAGAGTCTTACATGAGGCCTGCAACTCCGCTGTGGTTTTAAGACAACCTACCCGTAGTTTGATGTAAAAATAATACAAACTAAAGTAACTGCATCAGACTCTTATGAGATTTGCTTCAAAGCTGTGGTTGTACCTGTTTGTGCATTTTTTCTACCAATCATTTTTCTTCCACTCAACTTCCCAATAAATATTATAACATTTCTATATTGGTCTTAGTCAGAATTATTAGGTTTTCACCAGCTTTAAGCAACAATCATTAGGATTAATGTAATTAAATGCTTGAAATGGGCTACTATGTCAGGAATATATCATCATGTGAGATGAGATTTACTTTTCAGTGATTACATTTTTCTAACTTATTGCTATGCATGTGTAATTCAAGGAATTATCAGTCAACATTTTTGATAGATTTAAGAGTTTTGGGACCAACATTTAAGATAATTACAATTTTTGATGTCACAGAAACACTACTAAGAAAAGTAAGAAAGCAGCAAGCAACAAGTAGAAAGGTTTAGGTTGGTCAGTGAAGCGGCTGAAATATCTATTCTGTAAGTTTCAAAATACATGAATGCAAAGATTTAACCTTTGTTGCATTTTAGAAAACTTTAAGACATAAGGTTTGTATTAATAAGCCAATTCTTCTGGCTTAAAGACTGAGCATGGTCAAGCATGCACAACATTTCAGTCAACCAGAGGTTTGGCCCTGAACAGCAAGGTAGATCTTGCAGTGAGTGAGCGTTAATGAGAGGAAACATGATCGGCGGTGATAAGACATGCAAACTCATATTTAGACAATGGTGAGTGAACCGACACCATCGTCTGACAGCAGTCACAAAATCTGCACAAAAGCTGCATTCGGGACAGTTGGTGGTGAGGAATGTAGGCGTTATAGACGTAAAGTGATGAGATGGTGGGACTGGGTTAAACATCGATCCCTACTCTTACCATCAACTGTCTACCTGCAGCATTAACCTTCAGGCTGTGCAGGACAGAGAAAACTCCTGACAGTTTTCCTCCTGGCAGTGGGGGGGGGATACAGTACACAACACAAAGGGCAAGATTTTTCATGTTCCACAGCTAGTCATGGTAAAAATATTTTTAAAAAGAAAGTTAAACCCTCTGTAAGTTCCAGAGTTTACTGTAGAAAGTGCATTATAAACTAAACAAGTGAAGGCACTGAGATCCAGTTAGAAGTGTACATACACTCATCTGAATGAAATATGCATTGATTTGGGGTTTTAATGAAGGATTTAATATATAATTGTTTCTAGAGGAAACAATCCACTGATCTGAGTTTTTAAAACAGGAAACCGTAACAAAAGTTTAAATATAACCTAAAGTGAACCCAGCACATTTAAATAAAAACGCTTAATAGAATTTATTTAAACAAGACAGGTTAAGATGTTTTTAATTGGTTGTTTCCTGCCATAGATCCAGCTTTAAGGGGTTGCTAACACATTTGATACGTGCTTTTCTAAGATGTGAGAGCAATATCAAGATGGATAAAGAAATTGTTAACATGAAGCCTCTTTAAGTTTGGCTGAAAATTACAGGTAAAAATCTTTAAGAGAAATATCTCTGGTCATCTGAGACAGAAACTTATCTGTCTGAAAACAGTGACGAGAAGTTTTACTGCTTTTCTTTCAAGGAGTCGAGATGAGAAGTTTCAAGAATAGAAGCGGTAGCATCATGCTGAGGGGCTGTTTTCATGTCAGTGGTAATAGTGAGTTGAATAATTAGATGAAAGGACAAAAACAAAGGAGTTAAAATACAAACTAAAACTGGTTTGACAATAAATAAGTCAGGGGAAGATCAACCTTAGAAAGGTTCCTACTTCTATTTAAAATAAAATCTATACACTGTACCAAGAAAACCACTTAACCTTTACCTTTTTGGGTAATGAGTGTTTCAGTCAAAACCAATTGAAAAAAACGGTTTTCTCTGAAATCTACTAACAGACATTTATGTAAACATCACTAGGTGTGATTTTAATCCTCTTTAAATAGACAATTCAATTCCACCAGGCGAAAAAAAAAACAGGCATCATTAAAAGTAGAAGTGAAGAATAAAAGACCTGAAAACAATATAAATATAGTTAAATATAGTGATTAGATCAGTTTACATCTTCTCCCTGACCTTCAGGGTTTTGTTGACCATTAAAACTCAATATATTGTGTGCTAATAAGTAAGACATTTATGCAAACGATGAGTGTATGCAAACTTCTGATCCAAATTATAAAAAAGACAGAAACCGAGGGCATGATTTCCTTTTACGGTAACTGTAAATAAAAGTTACGCAAATGTTTATCACATACAAGTCGTGAAAACATTTAAAACTGCAACAAGTTTAATATGTAAAAAAAAGAACAAGGCCTAACTAGAACAGACCAAAACTCAAAATATAAAAATAACATTTATTTAACAAATTAAATAACAAATTTTTATGAATATGTTACTCATAAAAAACAAAGCAATGAACAGAGCAAATAATAAACTATTTCTTATGCTGTAAATACTCCACAAACCAAATTTATTCAAGTATTGATTCGTAATAAAGTGCCAATAAACAAATTTGATATGCCCTGCTAATAAAAATGGGTAACAGAATACTGCTGAACATAAACTATCACCACAACATGCAATAAGGGGAAAAAAAAACAGCAGTTTGATAACACGCAGCACGGATCAGAAATGTTTCTTTTAAGCAGATTTTTTAAAAAGCTGAAAGAAAGAACAGTAGGATAACATATGTGCTGCAGTCTGACAACATGCCAGCTCAACTTCACTTTATGACCATCAGTAAACTTTCTCTGCTTATTTTTAACTTTAACCAAAAAAACGCCTGCTTAGGAAACTTAACCTCATGAGCTTTGATTTATTTAAACCAAGCTCTGGTAAAGTTATTGATGTAAAGAATTGCAACAACTTAGGAAAAAAACAAAAAAACAATCAAAAAATCATTCAAAGTCGACAACGATACTAACAGATTTGTAACCGCTAACTCTAGAGTAGGTTGAGGACTGGACGCTGGAGAAGGAGAGATGGGGCGGGTGGGTAAGGCACACTGTTGGAGGACTAACAACCACAATGGGAGGTCTGGGAGGGACATCGAGTTGTTTCATCATACCATGTTCGCGTCGCTTTTGGGGGTGAACGGAGGCAGTTCCATCTCCGAGGCCGAAGCAACGGGGATCGCCTCTTCGGGAGGGAAGAACCCTCTTCGATCAATGAGGCTGGGAATGAAGCAGACAATGAGGCGGGTGTTCCAACGTGATTATGGCCGAGGATAAAAAAACAAAACAACAATCGCTCACCTCGGAGGCATCGGGCCGCATAAAGTAGCACAGCAGTTGGTAATAATGTTGTTGTAACTGTAGGGGTTCCCAGACTCCTCTGCACGCTTACTTGACCAGGATCCCTTGATCTGTCAATAAGTTGCAGAATTGTTACTTTTTTCAGAAGGACAATTTAAAAAATGTGATTAATTGCAGTTGAGTGAAGATTATTATAGAAAGCATCTTTATGAAACGGGTGACATAAAGATTCTTATTTTAAATGGGTATCTCTTTCTTTGATCTGTTGTTGCTGTGAGAATACCATAAGACAGCATGTTATTTTTATTTTTTCTCACAACGTATATGTTTATTACTCACATCTTCATTCGTGGTGAGATTGGAGGCCACTAAGTAGGTGTGGAAGCCTGAGAGGCCCAAAATAGACCAGATGGAGAAAAAACAAATCACCAATACCACCACAGTGCACAGCGAAGAGTCAAGGCAAAATATGATTGATTTCATTAAGACACATGTCACAATATACACAGGTATTATATATTACAAACTATTCAGTACACAAGCTGGATGAGGTAAACATACAAATCCTATAAATTGTATCTGCTGAAGCAATATGCAGAGTTCGCTCGCTGATTGAAAATACTAAAATAAAATAAAATTCTGAACGATATTTGTATGTATTGTCAAGCACCTTTACTTAAATTACACTGATTTCTCTTATTCTGTAATAATTTAGGCACACAACTCACTCCTGGTTGACCTAAAAGTAAAATGATCAAAAACCTAAACACATTCTCCTTTTCACTAAAATCACCATAAAGAGTAAGAAAAACAGCCATTAAAACACAAAGGATATCTTGCAGGGCTCTCCTGAATGGCTTGTACAATGCCTTTCCCTGCTTGAGAGCCTGTAAAGTAAAATTCAAATGTACGGATAAAGATTTGTGGATAAAACAGTGAAATACAGTTTCTTCTTTTAAAGTATGGAACTACTTACAGAGGGTGATGTGTGTGATGACGCAGCCAAATATAAAAGATGTCAGAAAAGACAGAGAGATGATGAAGCTGTAGAAATAGCGGTAGTTGCGTTTCCCGACACAGTTCCCCACCCAGGGGCAGTGGTGATCGAACCGTTCTAACGGAAGAGGAATAAAGAAAAAACGAGAATATATCAAAGACTGGCAACATGAAAGCAACTTTTAAAGAGATTAATAATAAAGAAAATAGCAAAACTTTTAAATAAATCATTGTCTGAATTCAGACTTTCATTGAATTAACCTTGGTAACATAAAGCATATGTTTAGCTGATTTCAAAATGCAACCAGTTACCAACAAAACAATCTGAAGTGATAGCAACACGCTTCAGTGTTAAAACTGTTACTGAATGAAGAACACAATATTTTCAGTATCGTGGGAAACTTAGAGAAGCGACAGGAAACAAAAAATGTGAACAAAGGACTTAAACATGAAACACTATTGACTGATGTTTATGATCATGAATGCTAATATAAAACATTTTAAAAACTGTCACTACATGGTAGGGCTGAACGATCAATTTTCAACTGTAAATTGCGATCTCAGACCACATCATTTTAGGATCGTCAAAGTCGCGTTTTTTCTCGGTGACCCAATAATTTCGTCAAGAATAATACTTTCGTTAAGAATTTTACATGTATGTCCAATGCCGGTGTAGAAAGCCTCTGTGTCAGCTACCAATCAGAAAGCCGCACCAGGTCACGTGCTCTCCACTCCGGTCAGTGTGTAGCTTGTCATTCAATTTCAAACATGGCTGAAGTGGGAGCAGAAGTGGAGCCAACGAAATTAATATTAAAGAGAAACGGCATTTGAAATCTGTTGCCAGCAGTGACATTCTTGCATTCTCTTAATGGAATTCATTGAAACTTGATTTAAGGAAAAAAAATTGTGATTAAAATCAGAAAATCGCACTTTCAATTTTTTCTCAAAATCGTTTAGCCCTACTACATGGGTATGTTCAAAATGTTCGAATCCTGTCTAACTGTGTAACACACTGGTCTCCTTAACAAACAAAAAGAGCCTCTGGTCATATTTTAAATTATTCATGATCGATTACAGCAACGTTCTTCTGTAAAGTTAAAATTAAAAAGATCAGTGATTTAATAATGCAACACAAAAACTAAAATACCGGCTTTTAATGGTAAATATATCAAAAGTAGATTGATCTAAAACTGGACTAGCTTTTGATTTGGTGCAGGCATAGAAAGAGACATCTTAAGTCTCATCCCGTTTTGAGAAAAACCTTTTATTTTATGTACAAGTTATCGTGAACACACGTAAACGCTTCCGTTTTGCATGTCGTTAGTTATTGTTTACAAGACAAATCAGATTTGGCTGAAATCCAGTAACAAAATAATGAATACATGCGCCTGTAAACTAAACGTTAACGTGTGTTGTGAAGTGACGAGTCTCGTGACGAGCAGGGGGGGTCCGACAAACTCACTTCCTGTTATTTGGCCATCTGTTTGCGACATACACAACTATGATTTCCCAACACCAAGTTAGGGAAGCGACTTTAATACCAATTCTCTTGAAAAGGAAGTTACAAATGATTAGCCAAAAAGCAGCAAGAATGATTATTTGGCTGTGATGGAAATGATAAAACTCAATTCTGAAAAAAAACACAGAATCCTTTTTTTAGGGCAAGTGATGAGGATCCTGCCAAAGGTCTTCTTACCAACACAATTGTCACACAGGCTGCAGTGAGAGGTCCGTGGGGGGCGGAACATCTTACAAGTGAAGCAGTACTTGAGCTTTACCACCTGCTGGTTGATGAGGATCTCCTTGGTTCGAGGAGGCGGGCGATATGTTGAGGATCCTGAGTTATCTGTGAACAAAGATGTAAAACGGGAACTTTTCACTGAGACTTAAAAAACAAACAAACAAAAAACATGTCCCGAAACAAGCTGAAGAAATGATCAGATTGTGGCATGTGTAGTTTTGAGCTCCACCATCCATGACACGGCTCTGTAAGCTGCTTAGGTCCTGATTTCTACAACAAACCTGTCCCCCATATGGCAAAGCTCTGTTGCTCCATCTGACCCACTCTGTGCAGGCACTGCTCTCACCTATCTGCTTCTCTATGTCTGCAGCTTCATCCACACTGGCCCTGGGTAAAATGCCCGGATCCGTAAAGCTGGTTCTCAGCAGGGAGGCGACCACAAACAGGAAGAGCACCCCTCCGATCACAGGTATAAAGACGGTCAGATGCGTCACCAGGAAGGGGCAACTGTTGGAAATCAAACGCGTATGAATCTCAATTATAACGCCATAAGAAAACGCACACGTCTCGTGGGTTCGTCGGTGGAAGCAGCGCAGTCTGCAAGTTACTCACTCGAATGCAAAGAAAAGGCCACTAGTGACAACAATAAGGCCCAGTGTTAGAGGGAGGATGCCGTTCTGTCTGGCCAGGATGAGTCGGCCGTCGCAGAAGAACCTGTTTTTCCCCGGGAAAGCTTCCCATTTCCTCCGCGGGCGCTGCGCCTTCTTCTCGGCGTGGCTCTGAGCCGACAGCGGGGAGACGGACAGAGCCCGCGGGTCGATCTGCTGGTACTCGCAGTTCTTCATCGTCTCGGCGGCTCGGAGGTAGCTAGAGGCTCCCACAAAAGCGTCCCCTTTTCCACTCTGGACACCGTGCTGACAAGACTCACTCACGGGACATGTATCAGCGGCTCCCTCTGCTAGCCGCTCAGCCGTCCATCCCGAAGCTAAATTCCAGCTAGCTAGAGTAGCAACGGACGCGATCGTCTCCGCGGGTCAGCTTTAACGGCTGAACGCGTTCACAACCTGACGACGGAAAAACCGACATGTCTGGGTTGCTTAAACGATTGAACCGTATATAAATACCGACGAGACGTTCTGTCAAAGAAAAAAAACACAAACAAACAGAACAACAACGGACTTTTACAAAAGAACGAACACGGTCAGGTCAGCGGGACTCGGTCTCCCTTTTTCTCTGTTACTACCAACCGACGTACGTCACGGGGAGCGTCGACGCTGGAAACAGACGCGTGTGCGCGAGCCTACGGGGCTCGTACGTCGACGTCGTCGCCATCTTTTGCGTGGCATTGTTGGTTGGAAATACCAGTATTGCTCAAGCTGGCTGACAGATTTTACTTGTTTTTTTTTGGTGTGGTTTATGACAAACTGTGAGCAGAACAACGAACAGTGGCTGCGTTTATGATTACGTGAAATTAGAACCAAATGGACTCCATTTAAAAAGTAGCTGACTGGATTTTTTTTTTTTAAGAATGTGTTAATGAAGCGTTAGGAGGCACTTTTCTCCTTGCATTTATTTTTAAAATGTGAAACACGTTTGAAAACCACAAATCCATCGCATCCCATTATAGCTCTGGGTAGATATAACCTCAATATCTTTTATCCACTTCAATCAAAGCAACAATGCTGCTTTTAGATCATTACACAAGTCTGCTTTTATTATTGTTGTTGTTTTTTCCTAGTTTCCCTCATTTAAATGCAATCCAGCATATGCATGGTTTCTAGCAGCCTCCACTTTTTTCTACATCTCTGATGGGGAGAGCGTGAAGATGACGCACGCCTTACGTTCGTTTGGAGAGCGTGAAGATGACGCACGCCTTACGTTCGTTTGGAGAGCGTGAAGATGACGCACGCCTTACGTTCGTTTGGAGAGCGTGAAGATGACGCACGCCTTACGTTCGTTTTCAAACAGCGTCGTTCAGGTCGCGTCAGTCTGTGAATTCTGAGTCTGCAAACCCCAAAGTATCTTTTTTTTTTCTTTCTTCACAGAACCGGCTGATTTGAATGAGTTCAGCACGATCCCAGTTTGTTAAGCCTGAGGTGAATGCGTGCAGCATGCAGGGGGCGTTCGTGCGGATGCTGTCAGTAAACGGAGCAACACCTGCTAGAAGGGATCCGGCTACTTCACGCTGCTGGAGCAGCGCCTCCTCTTGCAGGCTTACGAAGATCATGCCCCAGATTTTAGGGAAGAAGAGCAACAAGGCGGCTGCAGCTAAAGCGAGAGAGGCTGCGTGGAGGAACATCGCGGCCAGAGCTTCAATTCAGCATTAATCTGGGTTTATTTCGGCATGCAGGTGTGGAAAGTAATAATAGTAAAAATTTGAATACTAAAAAGTGGCATTTTTAATTAAACCAGGTTTTGATTTGGGTGTAATTCCTCAGGGGAAAAACGGACTTGGATCCAGCTGAAAATGAAGTCTAAAAATATGATTCAGAAAGGTAGGATTTGAATTCCTATAATTGATAATTCAGCAGTTAATTCAACATGTTATAGACTAATATAATCCCCTACTAGAACATTTGATTCTTGATGCTGAAATTGTTATTAAATCATTTTGTTTTACAGTAAGAAACAGAACCAACTAAAAAACATATTTAATTAGGAATGTACGCGACAGACCAGCAAAAAGTACTACTTCATTGCGAAATGCATAAAAAAGTGAATTTTCAAAAGGCTTTATTAAATAAAAAAACAAAAAAATGTGGAGAGCAGTTCTATTTTCCACTCTCATTTGTGTGGATAAAGTCCAGTATAAAAAAAATGGCCTGTAGCTCTCCAGTTAGTACTGAAAGCATCTAACTATCAGTGTGAATATAAGACTTTAATCTGTTCTCAGCCTCTCTCCAGTTTGATTCATAATTGTAATAGCCAAAAAATGTCATGTCTTAATTTAAAAATAAATAAAAATAAGCCGTGTATCTTCTCCCTTCCAAATTATGCATTACTTTGTGTTGGTCTGCCAAATGAAAGGTGGATTTATTTTTCATATTTATGTTGGATTTACTGATCCAGCCCACAGAAAACTAGCGGAGGCTCACAAAATCAACAGCGGCCGGCTTATACCGCCTCTGACGGAGGCCGAGGGTCTTGCCATCAGCCAAAACTCTCCCCAACTGCTTTCTGAAGGGCCCTTTGCAGACAGCTCATCTGAGCAGGGAACCAATCGGGACATAGGTAAACATGTCAGGTGTAAGAAAACAAAATCCCATCCACGTACGTGTTCAATGAGAATTATGTTATTCTTCCCCAACAGTTACAGACAGCGTTGTTTACGTCATCGAGCCACCAGCCACTGCAAAAGAGCCTACAGCTGTAAGTTCTCTCCTTTTGCTTCATGAGGAGGCTGAAAGGTTACTAAAACAGGATTTCTCCTTGGCATCACATGAGATCATGTCTGCCGCCCCCAAGAAGGATGCAGAGATTCACACTCAAGTAGATAGAAGTACTCTGTCCAGTCATCTTTTATGTATTATCGCCTCAATTTTTTCCTCTTACGTGTACATTGTTGCCTTCTGACAGAATAGGGCTGGCGTTCCTTCGACCTCCACAACACAGCTTGACGCTGTGAGATTTTTTCCAATAAAGATTCTGTTGTTGCAGGACACATGTTATATATATATTAATCGATTTTTTTCCTCAGTTCCCAGTGAGTTATACAGGCATCACCTCATGAAGACCATTGAGAAAGCAGATAAAGAGATGACGTATTTGGATCGCCAGATCAGGAAAGCCGACTTAGAAATTCTGTTACTGGAGCACCAGTCGAGGTGAGAGCAATTTCGCCACAGCTCAAACACGCTAGTTGTTGCAACCGCTTTACAAAACCTGATATAAGACTTTTTCTTCAAGGGAGAAGACCAAATGACTGAATAGCATAAGCCTTGATAAGAGATTGTTGTATTTGCAGAGAGGTTCTCCATCTGCTGCAGCGTTACGGAAAACTCGGCTCACAGGAGTCATTGGTGGTTAGCCTGATCTTCCAGTGGATCTAAGAGCAGGTCGGTCGAACCTGAGCCGCAGCGATGTTCCAGCTCGCGGCTGGGGACCGAAGACGTTCCTCTGTCCCCCTGGCAAGTTTTGGTGTAATTCGTCTGTGCCTCCCGTGAATAGTTGGAGGGTTGGCTTGCAAATCTGTCGCTCAGAGTGTACACACAAAGTTTTGTATACAAGGATGCGTACCATTATTTAAAACCTACTTATTACAAACTCATTGGACAGTTTATTAGACACACCTCAAAAGTTCCTGCCAAACTCAAAAGCAGCAAAACAATGGATTTGTTATAGATATAGTGAGAAAAACATGGAAGTTTAAACCAGGCATCTAAGACTTTAGAGACTTTAAACATGGCATGGTTGCGTTATGGTAGTCTAGAAACTGTGGATCCATTGGGATTGTACAGAAAATCATGCTAAAAGGAGAATATTATCCAGTAAAGGACAGTTGTGTAAGAGACAGAGCTTCGTTGAGGTGAAAGAAGAAAGGCAAGCCTGGTTTGTGTTGATAGAAAAGTAGCAGAAGCAAACCCAGAGTATCCCTCCATTATGAATAAGATATGTAACATATTGCTGAAGACACAACCTTAAAGCATATGTGCTACAGCAACAGGCACTCTCTTAAGCTTAGAGCGGACACAAACTACTAATTTGTGAGTTGAAATCTTCAACAAAATAATAAAAAATTTAAAAAACAATCAGCCGCTGTTGAAGAGTTTTTACATTTACAGGACCCTCAACCCTCTGTAACTCCTTTACAAATGAAAAGGAGAGTCAGAACGTTAATTTATATGGAAAAATTGAATAATAGTCTTTGTATTAGAGTTAGAAGTCGAATGTTTAGCTGATTCTATTATTGCTTGCGGTTTGTATTTTATTTACCAGAGTGATGATTTAGCTTAGAGGTATCCAAACAAAAAGTGACTTCATTGGATAAAAATTTCAAGGATGGCCAATTATTAAGCTCAATTTTGAAGTTTTAAAAACCTTAAATGTAAAGCCAATTTTCCAATCTAAGATCATCTTTACTGACAAAACACGTTTTTGAAGATTTGCATCATTGACTCAAAAAGTTAAATGTAACCTATAAAAAAAAGAAACCAAGCTTTTATTTTTGATAGTTTGAAAACACAACAAAAACAAAAGCCATTAAGACTGAATATTTGTTTTAAACAAACGTGCAATATCACGGAGGAAGAGCAGGTCGTTCGAGTTTCAACAATTATGTTCTCAAGTATGGTCATGCAATCACACTTACCTATGATGCACAAACAAAACTAGCTTGACTTGTTAAAAATGCGGCGTACCTTATGCCATCACAGCGTCTCTGGACCTGTGTGACGCCATAAAACATTTCAAGTTTATCTTACAGTTTGTTGTTAATCTGACATTAATAAAACTTTTTATTTTAGGCCTCCATTTTTGCCCCTCCCCCAAGAGAAATTGTACCATTGCTAATTTATATTAAAAGTTAAAAAGATTGCAACAGGTGATGTGCCTGAGCGACAACCGTCATGAATACATTGACTTACACTTCAGTCCTACGAAGAACTATTGGAATTTATGTTCATACTGTTCTAGTAGTTCAAGTCCAAGGCAAGAAGTTGCAATGCAAAGCAAGGCCTAGTATCCAGTATGAGAGGAAGTAGCCCAGGATGCTCTGGGTGGTGGGAGAGCAGGCTTTATAATGCAGCAGCAGTGCAAGGATGGGGTTCCGAGGTGTGTGCCTGAGGCTGTTCTTGGGATCGGCCTGCAGCTGAACGTTGGGGTGGGACGTTTTCCTTCGATGGAGAAAGGGCTCGTTGAGGAGGAGGAGGTGAGCGCTTATCCAGAAGGGCACAGGAGATGAGGATGCCATGAATCGGGTAAGAACCTGAAAGCCCCATTAAAAATAATTGCCGTTAGAAATATTCATAATGAAAAACCTGATTAGGAAAAGGTAATAAGAAGTTCTGGTTTTCTCACCTGCACGTGCATGCACAGGGTTCCAAATATCAGGAGCACAGTGGAGTGAACAACATACACAAAGACCTTAGGGTTAAAGAAGCCTGGTGTAGGTTTCTCCAGTCCAGTCCCCCAAAGTCCGAGCCTCAAACACAGCTCAGGATTAGCCTGAAAATATGCATAGGTTGCCATGATGGCAAGTGTAGCCATGGGCATAGCGAGAAGGAAATTTGGTATCTGCCTCAGCTCGAAGTAACGTAGGAAGCCCACATCCCAGTACACGTCTTGAATGTGTGAATAAAGCAGGGGAAGGGGTCTCATGCACCAGAGGGGCGGTGGACTGTTTTCGTCTGGCACCCGGTAACCCCTTCGCTCACCCAAGGACAAAAGGGCCGGATGGATCTGCTCGAGGGAGGTGGATGGCGTGCAGAACGTCCTGTAGCCATAGTACTGGAAAGCACAAAAGGGGAGGGCAATGACGGCAGTTCCAAAGAGGGAAGTGAGGAGGAGACGGAAGATGACCCAGATGTAGTGGAGGACTTTACTGTGGCCTTTAGTAGTTGCACGATACACACAAATCTGGGAAAGCGCATGCAGCGACGGGAGATACAGAAGAAAGCCTATATTAACCAGCCCGTTTGACCGGGCTGCCGTGGCTATGCTGAGGGCCAAGCAGGCTCTGAGGGTGAAGCCTTTCTCGAGGAGGAACAGACCGCCAAACGTGAGGGCAGCAAACAGGCTCTCGGAGTATCCTGCCGTCATGAACACGTTGGCCGGAGTAAAGCAGTACAGGAGGCTGGAGAGCAAAGCGAGGCGTCTGTCCTGAAGCACCACCCTGCTGAGGGCATACAAGGCAACCACACTCAGCAGGAAGAGGGCACTGTTGCCCAGAGAGACGGCCAGCAGCAACCGGCCCCTCACGCTGAGCCAGCTACTGAGTGGCAACAACAGAGTCTCTGCAAGGCCCCTTAGCACAATGGGGAAGAGGGGGAAAAAGGCAAAGTTGTGCTCGTACAGATATCCTCTCTCAGCAATGAAGAGAAAATGCTCAGCATCCCAGTGGGAGAGGCCACCAAACAACCAGTCCACCGCAGGGTCCAGGTACAGGGCCTCTTCTGTCCGAGGGGGCCTGAAGGCGTCGGCTTCATGATCAGGGATGGCAGCGTTGAGGACAGCCTGATGAGGAAAACATCGACTTGGTTACACGCACAGCCAAACATTAATCACATGTAGACCTGGCAGATTTCCATTGAGAAACCAGAGATAAAAAATATAGTAATGTATGAACATCAATCAGAAATCCTTAACTACAGCTTACCAGCATCTAAAGTTAGAGAAGTGCCTTTTTTTCACACTCAAAAGAGACTATTTTACATCTTTTATCGAACCTGGACTAAAACAGAACGACTGAAGCTTGTTAGGTTTCTGCGAACCATTTATTTTACCACAGATTAGTTCCTACATATAAACGTGCTCGATATAAATGATACAATTCTTCCACTGTAAATGATTTCCACCTTACCTGCAGCACCAGAGAGAGACCCCTGGTCACCGCGGCGAACTCCACAACTGCTCTCACATCCATAGTCTTCGATGAGACGGACGAACTGTGGACAAACCATCCGCTGCTGCTACAAACCATCCGCTGCTGCCATGGTCACCGACAGACATTAGTAAGGGCTACACAGTGTCAGCCAAACGGGCTACATTTACGTTCAGCTAATTCATCCCACTGATAAACATGGTGGGGGTCTAATTCAACCATTTCGCCATTCATGTACGAGCTCTGAAGGGTACCTGTACATCTTTTGTCCTGAACACTGCAGCAGGATTTTTTTCTTTTTCCCCTTCAGTGAAAGTTTAACTTCCGGTTCGCACGAAAAACTTCAAAATAAAAGCTGAGAGACTCGATGAGAACTTCATCAGGTCCCGCCACTAAAACATTTTCCGGTTCAAACCTTCTACTACATTGTGGTTTTATTCGCGCTATAACCTTTAACGCGAACTACAGTAATACGTTTGCTAATAAAACGGTGAATCGTGGAAAAAAATGAAGTAAATACTGAATCTGTCCTCCCTTTTTGTGAATGCGTCACCCGACGTGAACCGGAAGAGGTTTCGGACCGCTTGGGGGACCGGGCTAATGTCTGGAAAGAGTGGGTTTTCTTTAAATATCTCACTCGGAGTCGAACGTACATAAACACACACTAAATTTTACTTATTTTAATTTATTTATGTACATTTTTGTTGTAAAACAGCGTAAGTCTAGCTCTGATTGGCTGAGAGGGATAATATGCCAACATGCACAATGAGTACTTTGAGTATTTTCTCCTACTAGGGGCACCAGAGTCGAAGCAACTTACCAAATACCGCATTAAGAAATTTCTTTGTAAAACACAATTGTTTTTTTGCCATTTTGTAACAAATTCTAAAGTTAGTATACACTACATTCATTTTTGACCTATGCTAAATTTGCTCACGTTTAATACAATAGGTCATTGTTTCAGTTCTGATAACCTGTAAGTCAAAACACTGGAGTAACTTCAAAAAGTGAACAAAGTTTTAATCATTTGTTCACGCATACCTCACAAGATTTGTTCTTTTTATCCTTTTTTTGTTTGGTTTTTTGCTTCACAGACCTAAATCAATAAGAAATTTAAAACTGCAATTGAATAAAACAAGAAAACAGCTTAGGAAGATTTGATGTACATTTATTCTTACCACGTGGAACATATAGTATAAAGATTTCATACTGAATAAATGATATTCCTTGAGCCAAAAAGAGGGGAAAGGGAGGAATTTACATGTTTGTCTTAGCTACATAGTCTGAAATACAAATATGCAGAACTCATGACTGGAGAAAATTTGTCACATGTGTACTTCATCTAGTTTATTCTCGTTTGTACCAGGATATAACAAGTTTGAGCCGTGTCTGCCATACTACGGAGCTGTGGGGGAAACCAGAGGAGTGGGCCTAATCGGCGGGGACTGGAGGCTGCTGGAAAACCCACGAGTCTGCCTCCGTCTCGCACCGATGCCGAGTGTGAGAATAGTGACACGGACAGAGACGGACAGAGAGGAAGGAAGTATAATGTACAACATTATATATACACCACAGCAAAGCTGTATCTGAAGTTGAAAACCAGTCCTAAGAGGTGATTTCTTTTCGTAAGGGTATTCATACAATCAAGGGATAAGAGGAGGTAAGGGTGTTGTAGGTTCTCGGTACTTTGGGGAAGAAAGCCATTTTCTGTCCAACACCAAACTAAAATGACCTCAAAACTCTAGCTCATCAGCTTCTGTGTGAACATAGTTTACAGAATGCTTACACTCAAAAGAGCAGTACAGCACAGAAAATGTCCTACAATCTAATGCACACTGCACAGGCCTCCCCGGTGAAGATTTTATTGACAGCGCGGCCTACTGTCGGGCTGACTGGTGAGGATCCAACTACAGAAACTACAACCAGTGGGTCACTTGTCAGTCTGTTTTGCCTCAGTCACAGACTCACCAGGCCCTCTAGGGGAGAGCTGGGGCACACTGCATCTCCCAAACTCACTGTAAATGAGACAGCAACTTTGGTTACAGTTTTTGTTTTTCAGCTATTTATTTATTTAATCATTTATTTATCTTTATTAAAAAGTACTCTCGCCCACCCCCCCTCCCCCTCCCCAAGTGCAGCACAGTCTCGTAATGATGGCGCTCTCGGCTCAGTGTCCTCCATGTTGGCGTTCGGGCTGCGAGCGGCGTCCCCTCTGGCTCGCGGCCCACACCAGCTGCGTGATCTTCCTCTCCTAAGGAGGGTTGGCCTGTGGAGGGCGCGCCCAGTGGAATCGAAAGGATTTCTTTTTTCATTTTTTTTTTTTTTATAAATTAAAGCCAGTCACATGAATTGTAGTTGCCCAGTTTTACACGAACAAGCCATGTTTTTCCTTTTTTTTGTTGTTTTTTTCCCCAAGGGAGGAAGGGGATTGTAAAAGAAACCCCTCAAAGAAGTGGAGCCAGAGCTCCCTACAGCTGTCATGACTGGCCGATTAAAAAGAGTACATCACAGATAACGTGAGAAACCAGCGAGTTCATTAGGGGAGATACGGAAAGGTCGAGGAGTCGCGACTCGTGTAGTGTAAACTCCGAGTGGTTTTCCTCCACCTTGGCTAAGGCGTGCAGAGCCCGGGCCGCTCGCCGCATCATGTCTGGGCTCATGGGCTCGAAGGGCATCCCTTGTAGGTGCAGCAGGGAGCTCTGGCTTTGTTGTAGCTGGGTGGCAGCCAGAGAGTCCTCCAGGAAGCCGAGCAAGTTGCCCACGCTGCCCTTCTGAACAGCGATTGCTCGGGCGGCCATGGTGTCACCCTGGGCCAGGTTGGCCAGTAGGACGACAGCCATCTCTCTGCAGACCGCGACCTTTCTGTCTCCGATTAACCGCACCAAGTTCCCATACAGCTTCTCCAAGCGTCTGAAGGGGGGAGTGGCCAAGATGAGGTCCACGTTGTTATCTTGAATGCTTAGTTTGCTTAGAGTCTCCAGGACGAGTCTCTGAGGCGACAAAGCACTGTGGGGGCCCAAAGTAGGGAAGGGGTCCTGGGCCTCTGCTGAGGGACACACCGCCCAGTGGAGAAGACCGTCCAGCAGTGGCAAGCAAATGCTCTCAGGATAGACAGAGAGGTCCAGTTGACCTGAAATGTTTGCCATAGTGACCAGCGTGTTTTCCCTCAGGATCTCCAAGCAGTCCCACCACCACTCATCCTTCTGGCCCACTCCCTCGTCCGAATCCTCGTCTTTCTCATAGGTGAGTGGAGCCTGCTTGCGCTCGGGGTGCCAGTGGTGCAGCAGGATCAGACGCCCGAGTATGAGCAGCAATCCGGGATGTTTGGACATCTCGTGGTCATTTCCCGGCACAAAGGAGAGGCTGCGAACAATGTTGGAGACACAAATGCAACGGCGCGTCAACGAATCCTGCCAATCAGAGAGCGTGATGAGCGGCCCTTCATCTTTACTGTGAGGCTCGTCTTCCAGGATGGTGCCAGTCTGCTGTGCCTGCTGGGTGAAAATACTTCCAGAAGCCAGAATGGGTCTATTATTCTCTTGGTGACTTTTAGGCCCTTTCTGGGCCAACTTCGTATCTGAATCAGGCTGTTGCGCCTCCTGATTGCCAACTCTTGAGCCAGCTTTCTGAGAGTCTGTTTTTTCCGACACATCGCTCTGTTTTGGCCTTTCTTCATCTCGGTTCTTTATTGCTTTTTCCTCGGTCGGCAAACAGCTCCCCCTTACGTCTTCATCGAGCAGCCTGTGCCTTAGTAGAGGTGAAGGCAAGGGTATCCGTTGTCGGGGCTCCAAGAAGTTTTTGCGCGGCTCGAAGAGGGTCTGGATGTGTTCTGTTGAATCTCCCCCTCCTGCGCTCCAATGAAGTAGCCCGCTGTCAAACTCTTGTACTTTCCCGAGATTACTTAGCTGGGGAGCCACAAACGGGTCTCTCTTTCGTACCACCTTAACGGGAAACTTGTCAAACTTGCTGGCCTGTTTGGGTCTCTGGTGGGGCGGCAGAGATTGCCCTGATCCTGACTGCTCAGACGAAGAACCCTTGCTCTTCCTCTCTTCTTGCGTCTTCTCATCTCTACTTTGCGAGCACGGCTCTTGGTCTTTCTCCTCCTTCACAGGAACAAACCGCTCCATTTCATGTTCCTCTTTGTCTTCATCATCCGTTTCCGCTTGTTCCGTGTCCTCAAACCGAAGTTCTTCTAAATTGTCAAGGTCTCGTTTCAAGGCATCAGGATCGAGCAGAGTCCTCTGAGCACGGTCCCCAACTTCATACTCCCTCAGAATTCCGAAGATTTCTATCAGGCAGCGTCTAAAATACTCCACCACCAACTCCAGCAGTCCAGGTAACTGGATGAAAACACAAAGATGGGAATATTTAGAATTGATAGCAACATATACAATAAAACAAACCATAAGCAGATCTCAGACAAATGAATTTCCAAAGAACATTTACATAATGGGAGAAGTGATAAAATTGTTAAAGTAAAAGCATTTTGTATGTAATTAAATCCTTTTATCAAATCAGGAATAAAACTGTAAGATTCAAGAATTCATACGTCCCAATCATTGTCCTTAAAAGGTCAAAGAGTCTCACCGTGTTGAGATCAAAAGTTGCTATACTGCTGTCGTCATACAGCAGAATATTGATGGTATCTAAGGCCCATGTACTCTCAGCCAACAACCCAGACTTTAATGACATCATGACTCTCCAGGCTTCTGGGGTTCCTAAAACATTTGGAGAAAATATCGCCATTTGAAAAGATATTCTTAAGAACGAGTTTAAGGCAAAATGGCTAAACTGTGTTAGATTTTAAACAATTTTTGTCGTACCGATATCTTTCATGGCGAGTCTCCGCCGTGTCTTAAGGACAGGAAGCGTTCCCTCGACGGAGCCAGGGGGGAAAGGCATGTCTCTCCTTATAAGAGGCGACTGCACCGGAGGGGGCACTATGTGAGACGCAAGCACCGGGGGGCCAGCCTTTTGCATCTTCATTACGTGAATGTAAGGAGATTTGTTAGGCGATGTCCGAGCCTCCATAGGGCGGGGTATGGAGGCGGGGCTCGACACCTGTGGAATGTGGTTCTGTATACCCTGACTGGGCGGGTAGTTGGACTGGACTGAACGAGGCATGGGCTGTCCGGGCCCGGCTGGACCGTAGGGAGGCTGCCGAGGGCCCATCTGGGGCCCCCACTGGCCATCGTGATTCATCCGCTGGTCTGTTGGCATCATATCGTCAGGCCGGTTCATGCCGTGGTAGCCGGGTCCCTGCGTCGGCCCTCCAGGACCACCCTGTCTAGGGTAATTCTGGTAGTTTGCATCTCGAGGTCCCTGCCACATGCCCCCTTGAGGGCCCTCGGGACCCGACTGCATCATCTGAGGAGGCATGTTAGGTTGAGAGTTGGGTCCAGTTGTTCCCTGCATCCGTTCTCGACCAAAGGGAAATGGGAATTGATTGCTGGGGGCAGGTGGACGGCGGTCAGTGCCAGGGTAGGGCGCGCTGCCGCTGTACTGATTGTACGGCTCCTGCTGTCCTGATGATGGCGCAGGGGCGCCAGCCTGCTGCAGTTGCTGGGGTGCTTGCTGTCCACCAGGGAAAGAACTGCTGTACTCTGCTTCATGCCGTTTTGATGGGGGGTATCCTCCTTCCACAGGACGCTTGTAACCCTACATATAAAAGCATTTTTTAAATAATTGTTGATGCGCTAAATTATATTTTTTCTGATTACAGCATATCGACAATTGTGTGCTTAGGGATGGACAGCTAACCTGCTGTGGGTACATTCCAGGCTGCTGATTGGGATAGGAACCAGTAGGAGGCGTTCCTTGACCAGAATACTGATTTCCATAGGAATCATGCCTGTAAACATAAAACCTTGTCAGTTTGATAAGTAAAGACCTAGGTTGTATACATGCAGACTTGATTTCTTCATAAAATACACCAAGATAATAATTTAAGTTTTTGGCCACACCTCTTAAACTTTCTACACATCTTAAAACCCATTTATATACAAAAGATCCTTCCACATTTAGCTTGGAGATTACCTATATTTAAGAGTGAGTGTTGAAAAGGTCACATCAATATTGAAAATATAAAACTTGCATTTGTGAGTTGAATAGTGTCAAAATTTTTACAAGATTTTAAAAGTCATTTAAAATAAATATGACCAAACACACTTATTTAATTTAACATTTTTAAGTCACCTTTGGGTTTCTGACTCAATCTAGGACTTTAAAGTGTTGTTTTGCATAAAACAACATCAGGATTCAATAATAGCTTGTTCGAGGCCAGAAAGTCTGCCAAGCATCCTGCCCCAAGTGTTTTTTTTAATTTACCGTGGCTGTTGCGGTGGGAAGCGATTTGGAGAATACATCCCCGTGTCGGCGTTGGCAGGAATCATCGGGTTTGACTGAGGAGGTCCAGATCCCATGTTGCCCTCTGGGCCCATTCCTTGCTCCGGTCTAGGAAAAGGAGGACATTGGACATACCAGGTTTTTGCAATCTCAAAATAATAATTTTTCCACATCGTAAAAAATAACCTTAACACTAATCATAACAACGGTTTAGGATTTTTCTTTAAAGCGTTTCATTCAGCCCATTTAGTAAATGTACAAAACTAAAGAGCATCAATAAAAGTAATAAGGAATCATTAAAAATAAATATAAGTCAATTTCTCTCCTGTTATTGTTTTTAACTTATATATTATTACTTATATATTTATTTTAAATTAAAAGAAGAGATGCTTGATCTTATAAGAATATGGATAAAGTCATATTTCTGTTAAATATTGGACTAAAGACAAGATCTTTTCTATTTGTTCTGGAGTTGACGGGCATCATTTAAAACATGTCGATTTCTTGTACACAAAACAAATCTTTTCCTTAACCCGACGATGGTCAGCATTCCCATCCCGATTTTCTAGATAAGACATTTTAAAATGTGTTTGCAGTTTGATCCGTAAAGAAAGACCAACATCCTCAGCGGATAACAGGAAGACTAAACGATTAATGCCAAGTTTCTTTTTTTTCTCTCTTATGACTTGTTTGCCTGTATATCATACAGGATAATAATAATCATAGAAAGTAAATATTTAAGAATTACAAACTGAGACCTAGCTAGTTGTGCTAATTGCTAATAAGTAGGGCTGCAACGAACGACTGTTTTCTTAATCGATTGTCTATTATTTTTAGGATTAATCGTGTTTTATTATTAATTTTATTTACCCTTTACTTTCCTATGTAAGCTATTAACAACTTATTTTCATTAGGAAATGGAAAACATGAGTATTATGCCATTCACTGGAATTTTTTTAACTTGGTTTAAAGGATCAAATGACCTCAAAGGTATAAAATATTTCTTCATTTTCAGGATGGATAAAAATAGAATTCAATAAACTTATTGAGTGTACAGCACATTAAGAAAAATCTGAGCCCTTATGCTGTACATTTAAATGAAAAAATTATTTTGCCTTTATGCTGAATGTTCAGCTGGAGACTGACTTAAGTTGGGCATTATTTTTTACAAATAATTTTAACTGCTGTCTCTATCAGCATGTTTAGAACAGAGTTTGTAAGTGGTTTAGATTGCTGGGGGTGAGCGTCTTGTTCCACATCTATTTGGTAATTGTTGCTTGTTCATTTCTACAGAAGAAACACAAAATGACAAAATATGTACACACAGAACGTAACAAAGCTGCAGACACACCTGCAAAATATTATCAACTTAATTCATTACCAATATTTAGAAAATTTATTTTCTTATTAGCTATCGGTTATATTACCTCGCTGTTTCTTCCTATCCCGATTCAACTCGGACATGTTTTCGTCTCAGATGTTCACTTAGGAAAGTCTTTAGGAAATTTTCGTGCTCCGCCATCTTGCTAAGGGCAAATGTGTTTTTGCCGCCATGCGTATTGTACGTTATGCAAAACAAGGCTAACGATAGGCTAATTTCTTCTTCTGGTGCTCCGACGGTAAATCACAGCATTGTTTAGCTCATTACTGCCACATATTGACCTCACATCTAACAGATTGTGTTAAAAATAGTCCGCTTACGGTAAAACACGATTATAAAGCAACTAATCTTTGACTAAATTAGTTGTAAACTATTTTACAATCAACAGTTACATTTAGTTTTATAGCTACTACAATCTCACACACGGTCTACTGTCTCCTCAACTTAAATTAAACCATAATACCCATTAGGAAAGGGGGTAAAATAATAATTTGGAGGCAATTATTGTATCAGTAATTCGCATCTAAAATAAATTAAAAACCAGTTAAATATATGTACGGATTAATTCTGAACTAAATTGACGACGTTACATAAATAAATGGTTGACATTCATCAATCTTCCTTATAATGCCACGTTTAATGATTCTTACCTCCTCTCATAGCCTGGTCCATAGGGATACTGTTGTCTGGGCCCCATTGGCATTGACCCCATGGCCCCAGGCGGTCCTCTGTTGAATGGAGTCTGTTGTGACGGCTGCTGCTGATCACCCACCACGTTGTTAGGGCCCTGGTTGGCAGGCAGAAACTGCTCCCCGACTAAAAATACAGCCACAATTGCAGCAGATTACACCCTGATGACTGCCAAATGACTCTCATGGCTAATGATAAAATAAGTCTACTGAGGGCTCCCACCTTTCCGCATGTTGCTAAAAGGGTCCTTGTTGGGTTCGTAGGACCCCATTCGGCCGGGCAGGTCCGGCGTATTCATGCCGGGCTGATAGGTGGAGTTGGGAGTCATGTTCTTCCTGGGAAAAGCAGAATCGCTTCCGTCTGAGAAGGGGTCTTGAAGGTTTACACTGCTCCTAACAAGACATGGTGGCACAGCCATAAAGGTTAGGCCAACTATTAATTTGTTAAGAGTTTGGATCCACTTTACAGATACTGACCTGGGGCCAGGTGGCATAGGGGGCATTTGGGTATGAGGGGTGGAGGCCGGCGTGGGGGGTTTAAGGTCACCCCCCTCAGCCATGGAGCTGCTGGTGGACTGGGGCGTTTGGGGACCCTGAAGAGAGCCCGACCCAGCTGTGGAGCAGAGGGACGCTTCAGTGTGAAAGAAGAGAGAGGACCAGACAAATACAGTGCAAGACTTCAATTAGGAAATTATGTACTTTGTTTCTTTTTCTTTTCAGGAGATGGTTCATTGAGTCACATTTTTTATCTGAGAGGTTCTAACCTGGAGACGGGGGCTGGACTTTAGCAGCTTGGCTCTTTTTGTTGTCTGTGAAGATCTCAGGAGGAGGATCTTCACCACGCTCGATTTTACACTCGAAGGCGTAAAGACACTGGATGTACTGTTTTTTCAAAGAACTGGCGGCGCTGCTGGATGTACCCACGTTTAGGGTGGTGGATAGATCACGCCACTTCTTATTTTTATTCACCTGTAACACACACAATAAACACACATTAAGTACAAAAAAAACCCAAGACTCTGAAGAGTTCAATATGTTTCATCAAGGTTTCTGGCTGTTGCGTCTACCTGCATCATTCCTCCGATCTCTTTAACGGACACGTACAGCCGGAAGAGGTCGAGAGGTTTGCGCCCGACGGCAGGCAGGTTGGTCAAGCCCATGGCTTTCTCGTCCACAAAGGCCAAGTACCGGTCCACCCACAGCTTCCTGTCTGGTTCCGGTCCCAGCTCGTACAGACGAGTTATCTTTTCACTCGTGGTAGTGGATGAGTTGGATTTCTGTTTATCGACCCCCCCCCCAAAAGAAATCATATAATTTTAACAGAACAAAAGACGGTGCACACGTCCTGAGGCTACCAATAAAAACTCTGACTTGTGCAAGACTCGCCAGCGTATTACCTTTGATTTTGATTCGGGTTTTGGCGTTCCACCCCCGTCTACTTTGTTATTTATCTTGTTGTTCATTTCTGGACTAGGAGCCATACCTGCAGATGAAAAACAGGGTTTTGGATTAGTTACAAAGTTCCCACGTTAACACAAACTAATAAATAAAGCCAGAGTTTTCGCTGTATACATTACCGCTTGTGTTATTGGCCATGTTTGGCCCTATAGGATAAGGCGATCCACCTGGCGTGTTCATCATTCCAGGCATGCTGTTCATAGGTGGGCCGTACGGTGGACCGGAGCCCATAATGCCTTGTGGCATGTTGGGGTACCCGGGCATTCTGCACACAGAAAACAATGGAGGATCGAGCATTAAAGGTACAAATGTGGGCACATTTCATATTTATGACAGTCACAATCTGGTTTAACGCACAGAGCAGCAGTATTATGGATGAGTGAAGTAAACAAGGTTATCACTGCTTCACTCGGGAATGGCTTTCCTTTTTTAATTGATTTTTTGTTTTATTCGTTTCCTGAGTCATACGTTTATTAATCAATGCAGTAGCCCCTCTAAGAATATGAACTTTTGTAGTTATATTTATAATTTGTGAATTTTTTACTCTATACTTTTGCAGACCAGTTTTTTTTAGAGGTGTCTGCGTTTTCCAGTCAATCAACTTCAATGGGCGGACATACTAAATCCACTAAATTCAAGGTTAAGAAATCTGTACTGTACTTGGTCACCCATAGTCTATCTAATATTCCCAGACTGTTTAACTCTAAACCAGACGATTTCAATTGTCCACAGACTCTAAACCAACCTGTTGAGCATGGAGTTGCTGGACGGGTGCTGCATGGCTACAGGATCCTGGGGCTTTCTGTTCATTCCTGGAGGTGGGCACATTCCCGAACTGACCTGGGGTGGTATGTTTCCCATGTTTGGAGGCACGTTTGGACCCATGCTGGGGCCCATAGTGGGGCCGTAGGGACGAGCTCCCATTTGATTCGGAGGCATTCTTCCAGGAGGCATGCCGGCGTACGGCGGGCCTCCGCCCTGCCCAGCCATGGGGTTCATGGAGCCCATTCCTGGTCCAGGGTAGTTGGCGTTGGGCATGTTCCCATAGGCAGGTTGGCGGGGATAACCTAAAAATAACCAAGAATCAGAAAAGAGATTTTCAAAATCTGAGAAGTATGGAACGCAAATGCAGATTTTCTGATTTATTGTGTATCATTTTGCTTTATATCTCTACCAGTTTTAAAATTATTGTTCTGTTACAGTGATCCAAGCTTAATCCAAACTGGATGGAGAGTGTCTTTGCAAGGCTGTTCTCCAAGTCTTGCAGATGCTCCACACAGTTTAGGTCTTCACTTTCCCCCCAGGCCTTACTAACTTTATTGCAGCTCTGGCTCCATGTTTAGACTCTGCCCCAGTCTTATGTAATTTGCAGTTAGTACCAGCTTTTTCTGCTTCAACCATTTTCCCATCAGTTCTGATCAGCTCCTCTGTAACTGCCTTAAAAAAAACATTCCCCACAGCAAGTTTAAATGGGGGAATTATGAATACAAAATTCTGGTCAGAGTTTCTTTTTCTGCCAAATATTGCATGGCAAAAAAAAAATAAAAAATCATGTTCACAACATTTAATGCAGAAAAAGTATTTTAAATGGCCTTCTCTTTCCGTTTCCTGATTATGGATATGAGTTGTTTGAAGCTACCGTTAAAAGGTCCCTACAATACTTTGTAACAATTTACTGTGGCCTTCACGGAACAGCTATATTCATGCTCATCATTTTCCAGACTCCAACATCGAGATATTCTATCTATTCATTTAACATTTAAGCTCTGATTTTTCAGCACGGTTCCCTGGTTCTTAAGCATCTGAACCTAAATCCTTATTAAATTTCCAGAACTGATATTGTTTAGATTTCAGACACTTTAAAGCAAAAGCTGAGAGTGTTATTAGTTAATCTATCAGAAAAGATTCCGCTAGTTTTAAGAACCAAACGTCCATTTAAAACCTTCTGATCTGGCCTTGAAGCAATGAAATGGATCCGTTAAGGGATTTTTAAACAAAGGCGCATTTATCCATGTGCTCAGCCAAAAATCAAATTTCTGATGATTAAAATAGTAGAGGAAAGTAACGTTTCAGCAAATCAGTAAAAGTTTGCACAGTACTTCTCAAATAGATTAGTATATTTAAAAAAATTTAAAAAATGTTTCCTTCAAAGCTAATCTAGACATTACATCTTAAAGCTGAATTTAATTTGGTTGCGCTTCAATGTATAACATTAAAGGAAGCACACTTTATATCTTTTGTTTCACACACAACAGATATTAGCTTAAAAAAAAAATCCTCCATTAACATCACAGTTATACTCTACGTTGGGTCAGTCAATCAGATAACTAAATAAAATAAAATACATTCAGTGGTTGCAGGTTCTTTTGGTTTAAGTACTACTGAAAGGTCCTGAAAATCCACCGAACGAGCCTTTGCCACAGTTTCAGATCTCCTGACATGCAACATCAGCTGACTCTCAGCTTCACAGCTATAAATAGCTGCCATGGATTTAGAGAGAAGGACCACCAATAAAATGGTTTGGAACATGGAGACTAGAAAATCTCGTGTACAAAAAGATCTAATGCAATATTTAGACAGTTTTACTTGCAAGCTAAAAAGTATGATGAATCTGAAAGAGATGTTTATTTTATAAAATAGAGGCCATCTGAAACGGCTGTCACAGTTAAAGTTGGGCAGAGAATTTGAAAGTACAAACCTTGGGGACCGTATTGTCCTCCCTGCTGCCCATAGCTACCCATGGAGTTGTTCTGCTGGTAAGGTGCCATCCCAGGATGCATCTGCCCACCAGACGACTGGCGAGGTGACAGTGCAGAGGATGACTGCGGGGAGACGTAGGGAGGCATCTGAGGGTTTCTCTGCATGAACCCTGAAACAAAAACAAGAGGAGAAATGAGCAACAAAGATTATTTTTGACATTTTAATTTAATTTGCACACATTTAATTTGCACACAGGATGGCAACAAACCTCTGTCCTGCGCCATTGGAGACTGGCTCATTGCCGGGTGCAAAGTCCCATCTGAGTGAACGCTTGATGGCCTGGGAGGCATCTGGGTCCCTGAACAATAATCATTAGATTCAGTCCCTTTAAGCTCAGGAAAGGACCAACGGCTTGATTCACATAGTTGGTCTCGTGCACTCCCAAAAGCAGATTGTAAATGAAAGACTTTTTAAATGTATTTAAAAATAACATATTCAAATATATTGAATAATTTATCTGAGGGCTGTCAGAAACTCAAACATGGTAGCTGTTTCCTATCTACAAACACACAAAACAACAACACAAGTCTGCGTGGATGTTCCCTTTGAGTGAAGACTCAAAGATGAACAGTTCCAGGATTAATGAGTTACTTTAAAATAAAGTCAGGGAACACATAGATCCAACAGTTTAAGCTAAAGGGATCTGTATTTTCCACAGCATGTTGAGACAGGCCGGGTTGCTCCATCCTATACTTTCGTCCAATTCTTTTGAAATTTTTTCTTCCGTCCTCCAACATACTAGATTCGGAAATGTTTGCAGATGACTGGAAAATCTCAGAGTAGAGATAAGGATCAACTCTGATAAAACATCTATGTCACAAAATATTCCCACCATAGACCTGCGACTGCGAGCGGCTCCAGATCTGCCTCCGGCCTCTCTCAAATTACAAGGTGACAGCGAAATATTGTGCACATCTTTTAAAAATGACGACACAGGCAGTGCAGGATGACGTGGCACTACAATGAAGTTCTGCGAAGAAGTCTTTCCTCACAGTTTGCTTTGAAACAAAGATGGCGGACAAACGCATAGTCAGGGATGTGACAACAACAGGTCAACTTTAACCCATCTCGCCATACCGGTCGGTCCTTTTACCAAACACATTTTGATGTCTAAACAGTGCTTCAATCCTAAAAGATTTGTCCTTTTAAAATATGAGCTTCACAGTAACTACTCTTTCACGCATTTGCCTTGGCATGTTTACTCCTAATATAAGCAATAAACAGGAAAAAGCACAAAAAAAGCTGTTCTTATCTCATCTAACAGTTTCTAAGGAGAGGAAAAATAGAAATCTGTATTGGTAGGTCAAGGTTTTACAGAAAAGCTGCAACAAATGTTCAAACAGTGCATTCCTCTCAGTAAATTTTATAAAAATTGTTACTACATGTGAGGAAATCCTATTAACATTTTGAATACCACACAAGCCACAAATCGCCCTTTTTCCGCCAAAAACTGAGCATGCACCACTCAAGGAACGATAGTTACATTCTTAGACAGCTAGCAGCTGCTTTGCTCGTGAAGTCGCTGCATGCTTTTAGCAAAGATGTAAAACCTGGTTTGACGCATCCTAACAGCGGCAAAAACAAAGTCCCTTACTGTTTTCACACCATCAGAAGCGTAGTGGTGGCGCTAACTTCTAGTCACATGTTTTTTTAATGCTTTTGGTTTAATTTGAGAGCATTTTGTTTATGAAGTAGTGAAGGAGATTACAATCACCCCTTTTTTTTAAAAGGACGGAAAAACGAAAGGCAGTGTTGTGTAATCAATTTAAACTCTCATGGTTATTTTCCAAGGAGCCAGACACGCTTACGCTGTCTTTGAAAGTGTTCAGTTTTTTCTGTCCAGTCCTCCTAACCAACTGGCAGAAATAACTTTTTAAGCAAAGTGAAAACTAAAGCGCATAAAAAGTAACTTGGAGGTTTAAAATCGAGCCTCCATGATACCTCCATATTATTTCAACAAACAATAAAAGCAGAGGTGTCCATAAGTGTGACGTTTACAATTATATTCTGTGGTGTGCGACCAAAATCAAAAAGACTAAAGAAAAAAAGTTGCTTTAAAAAATGAACTATCAGTTCAAAATATTACAAGAAAGTGTGGCACTATAGAAGCCAATAAAGATAATTCAAGAAAACAGGGAACAAGTGGCCTTTACACAACCACCATACAGGTTGAATTACTTTTTTGGAACCGCTACAATGAGAGTGTAATAACCAGAGTAGGTAAGATGTTAGGAATCTGTTATAGTCTTCACCTCCCTGCAAGCTATCAGCTCACCTGGCAGGTTGGCGGGTGACAGCGGACCTGTGCGGGGTGTGCTGGCAGGGGAGCCAGCTGGAGAAGGTGAGGGGCCTCGGATGCCTGGCAAGTGGGGGGATGTGTGCGGAGAGAAGGGCGACTGGGCGGGGTTGCTCTGCTCCCCCTGGCTGCTCGACACGCCAGAGGTGCTTACGCCGGGACTCAGGGCGCCCTCAGTACCTGTCGGCAGGTCGTCAATCGACCCGGACAGGTCCTAAAAACAAACAACAAGACGGCCTGTTAAAAAGGAGCGTCTCTGATTCACAGTTGGCACGGTTTTCTTTCTTTTTGCATCAGCATCGACAACGTGATGCGACTCCTCCTCTGTGTATCCACACGAGTGGCATAGATTCAAACACTACACATGCTCACACAAACATCCACGGAGGCCTTATTTATCTTTTTCAGAGAGAAAGTGAGTGTGCATTATTGCCAGGCGTTGTCATGGTTACCAAGGTTTGTAGGATGTGAGATAGCGGAGTCAGCATGTAGCAGCAGCTACATCGACCACGTGATCTAAATAAACAAAGAGACTCCTTTAAAAAAAACCTAATCATATAAAAGGCGTTCTTCTGGTGCTTTTTCAAAAATAACAAATCATTAGTACACAAGCGAGTGCATTTTAAAATCACGTTAAGGTCGAGAAATTTCTGCGGAAGATAACTTAGCGATCAGTTAATGGTGTGAGTTCATGATTTAACATCGAGGTCAAAGATTACTGACTGACACCAGGTCAGGCTGTTCTCTGATACTCCGTCTCTGTGTGTATTTTTGTTCTCTAGTAACACAGAGAACAAAGCAAAAAAAAAAGAAAGAATACCAAACAGTTTGATAGCAACATTTAGAATACTTGGAAAGCACAACGGATCCGACCTAAGAGACGTCGATTACTCAAAATACGAAGGAATTGTGATTGCGGGGTCACCATGTCTTTTTGGGAGTACATACGAGGGTACAACAACGGGCCACAACTTTAACGGCTCTGATTTTTTTATGTGAAATCAGTGCAATCAATTTCAAACATTTACCCAGTTAAGTAAAAGATAAAACGGAAGATGTCGATACAAGTTGAAATCTTAAAGTACATTTTTCTAATTTAAGAACACACAAGCACCATCACCATTAGTTTAAAACTGTCCGCAGCTTTTGATCTGAGGGTTTAGCTTAGTCTAGGACCATAGTTTTTTTTATTGCCATCCCAAGCTAAACACTGTGATGTCCCGACTCCACTTTGAATGAATAACTATTCACAGCACCAGCACAAAGACCTACAATATATCAATTTAAAATCCGAATCCAATAAAATCTGCTCCATAGACAATCCCAGAAATCAGCAATGAACGTATCAAAACGCATCTGTTCTTGTAACGAGAGCTTACTTTGCTTTCTACGCCCAGGGAAACCTGCTTTGCACACAAACTGCATCAATCTGGCAAACAATAGACGCAGATTACAACTAAACTCAATAGGTTTTGTTTTTTGCATCATTTCGCTGCCAAATTCAAACAGAACCGGCCCCAACCAGAAGAGACATCTATGAAGTGGAGCTTTTCAAACATTGAGTCCATTTTCAGATAAAAAAGCTTTTGGTGCAGACAGTTTCAAGCTGTTGCTGAAAAGTAGTAAAATGTAATTGTGTAATAAAGCTGCATTTGCACAGCTACAAAACATCTCAATAAACACACAAAAAAAAGCTTTTTTACGCCCCAGCAGAGGATTTAACAAGTATTACTGACCGGAAGGCTGGATGGACGGCCTTGACCGTCCTCTGGACCAGATTTAGGCTGCGAGGATGCAGGGGCGTTTGACTGAAACGAGTCCTGGGATATCTCCTGACGCAAACACAGAGATGTAGGCTTAACAGAAGAACATATACAGAAGGACACGAGCATAATCCAGGGGTCAGGGGCCGTACCTGCTGTTGTGGAGGAGGAAAGCGCTGATAAGGTGACTGCTGTGCTTGCTGCTGCTGCTGTTGAGCGTTAGGTGGGTACACCGCAGGTTGACCCTGTGGGTGTTGGCCGTGTCCCGGTGGCTGCTGTGGGTGGGACTGCGGCTGCTGTTGCTGTGAAGAGGTTTGCTGGGGGCCCTGTGAGGACCCCTGGTAGCCGGGTTGGCCCTGTGATCTAGGAGGAGCCTGGGAACTTGGCTGCTGTGCGGTCTGAGGGGTAGGCCCGTGCTGCTGGCCGTACGGAGACTGGCTTGGCTGCGTAGTAGACGCTTGAGAATAAGGTGGCTGAGACTGCGGGGCGCCTTGGGAAGGGCCTGGCAGGGCACCCTGGGACTGAGGGGGCATGTGGGGCGGCTGATAGGGTGGCCCCCCTTGGTTGTGTGGAGCTGAAGATGGAGGGTGTGGCTGCCCAGGATAGGGCGACTGCCTTCCGGGCTGACCAGGTTGGGACTGGGAGTAAAGGGATTGTTGCTGACTCTGATGAGGAACCTGACCTGGCTGGTTGTAATACGGCGCCTGGCCCTGAGAGCTGTACCCTCCTGCTCCCTGCTGGCCATAAGACGCCATCTAAAAGAAAACATATGCAGGGCTCAAGTTTAGGCACCGAATTAAACAGAAAAAATAACAACTAAGTTGTGAAAGAAAATATCATTCTGGCTGGGGGGGACGAAGTTTATCTGTGAATACAAGGCTGAAAAGCTTTCTCACATTGAAAAAAAACAATGAAGGCTGTGGAAGAAAACCCTTTTTCATATAAATGTTATCACATCTACTGTAGTGTAATTATTTGCCAAGTCTTGACTGGTTTCAGAAACGCACATGTGCTCACATATGATGTTATTTTTCAATTTCGACTACTAATTAAAAATATTTCCTTGAACGTAGAGTATTTCCTTTAAAACATTTAGTTTTCAGCCAGAAACTCACCAGTTACTTTGCAACAGTGACCATTTGCTGTAGATTATAATAAATAAATAAACAACCAGGAGTAAAAAAAAAAAAAAAAGATAGTAAATGTATAATAAACGTTAATACCTGTGGACCGTAGGGCATCGCACCCATTCCTCCTGGTGTACGGCCTTGCATGCCTACCGGGTATCGTTGTGGACCTGGAGGGCCGTAACCCTGGCCTGGGTAACCTGGCCCAGACTGGGGACCTGTGGGGGGAACCTGCTGGGACTGCTGACTGTACGGACCGCCTGCTCCATAAAGTTGACCTCTCATTTTTACCATTGGATCTATAGGACCTGGAGGCTGAGAATATCAGAAAATAAACTTCATTATTTATACAAAACAGGGGGGGAAAAAACACTTACATTTGTGTGGATTTTTTTTATTTAACCATTTTCTTCAAAGACATGTAAATACAAGACTGCAGCGCTGAGCTAATAGAGCGGTGTCAGTGAATGTGCGAGTTGTGCTTTTCTTCACCTCGTTTCCCACGGTCATTACCCTGATTTTTTTTCCCTCTCGTTTCAGTCTGCCATAGTTTCGGAAGTCAACAGAGCTATATATATATCTGCTTTCAAATGGAGGGCAGTCTGCCCAATACTAAACATATCCCAGCTGTGCTCCTGTTTTGAGCCTAGTCCAAGTAGGTTTTTTTTTCACCCTCAAGAGAAGGCAGTTTGGCTTCGGATGAATGACACCAGAAATAAGGGAGGGACTTTAACGCGGCAAAACAAGAGTGAACCTCAAACACAACCCAAACTCCAGCGATCCACATTTCTCTAATAACTAAAAAATGACCCTTCATGCTATTTTAATTTCTGCAGAGAGGAGCGTGCTCACCTTACAATGCTCTCTTTGCGGAAGGAACACAACGTGCCCCGTGTCAGAAAACTTTAAATCCACAATCATGAGGTGAGATAAATAAGAGCAGCACGTGGCTAATCTGCATAAATCAGACAGGAAACTCCCTTGGTGGCTGAGAGATGGTGAACTGCTCCCTGATTGGCTTGGGGTGGGGAGGGTCGGGGAGGAAGAGCCTGCATACAAAGTCAAACTTGTGCGGCATGCCAGACACAGCGGTCAAAACAAGGTTTAGGACCAGGCGTGTGTAAAGATCCATCAATCACTCTTTACAAGGTCAAGACCGATTAAAGCTGCCTATGGAGGTCCGACCAGCCAAATCAGACGTTAACAGATTCAGGTCTTGTCCTTTTAAGGACTGTAAGATGAAAGAGAAAAGAAAGTATTTTGATTGACGTTTGAGTTTTGAAAGAAGCAGAAAAATAAAGACATAAGATCAATCCCGTTTTGGGTCACAGCATACAGGCCAAAATCAAAAGGGGGTCTCCTAACTATTGATATCAAACCATGGCAAGCTTAAAAGCGTTACCACCTAAAATATGCTAATATTTTCATCACATCACAACTATTGAAAAAACTCCTCTTTAAAAGAAGCCAAAAAAGTCCCAGAGTAAATAACAATTCTCTCTGGCTTTACTGAATAGAGCAACACAGATCTGCTCACATATTGCTGCACTTTATAAAGACTACCTCGAATATTTTTCCTGCAGTTTCAGAATATTTTGGTACATCTGACAAAAAATATATATAATAATCAATGTATGTGCATTATATTAATCTCTGTGGTCTTTCTGTTGAGTATCGGCATAAGTCAAATCAAACACTCCAGTGTATATTTAAATAAGTATCATACATCAAAAAGACTGCATAAAAGATTAGAAATTTACATTTCTGTGTAACCCCAAGGAAATTAGAGGTAAACGTCAGGTTGTTTTAATTAAGAATATTCTGTCAGTTTTAATAGTAACAAAAATAGTAGTAATAATTAATAAGCTTTAAGTTTAGTAAAGGGACTATTACTAGTCAATAACCGTCAATAGCCATTGACAAAGCAGTGTGTTCATTGGGGACTTCTGAATGTTTAATATAAACATAAAATAAGCAGTTTCTGTAATTTCTTTTTAGTTAAAACCCTTCAGAGGTTTTAATCAGATGGATGAAAATTTTCCTAGAAATTTGGGAGGTACAAATCGTTGACCACCTAAATTCGATTTAAAATCAAATTTTAATATAAAAAAAGATTCAATTTTTTTTGCTTCAATCTGTAGGTGGGAGGGACCTAATTAAAACCAAAATCGTTTTCTGTTTTTAATCTAAGCAAATGACATTCATGATTCTTATGCAAATATATTTTAGCACACCCTTAAAAGAAAATCTATTTTTTTTAACTACCTCCTCGTAAAATCACTCTGAGTTTCTTCTATTGCTCGTTTGGATAAACTTGTGTTCTCACATATCAAACATTCTTTATTAAATAGAGGCTATATCCTTACTTAAACCTGAAATCTCCATGCCATATTCACGTAACAAACGACTTGTGGCTATTTAACAATTTTAAAGATCACAGACATTTATTTTTTTACCCTGATTTAACATTAGTCAGTGTTTATTCAAAGTAAAACTAAAAAAAGGGGAAGTGAGAGGAGGAGAGAAGCAGAAAGGCCTGTGATGACCCTGTGATGAGCTAGTCGAGTCTCCTTATCAGCAACTGTTGCCTTGCATCACATGTAATTATAAATGGCCATGAGCTGCGCGATGAGGAGCCAATCAGATTTCAGCTCGCATGTCAACCCAAGACCAACTATCTCCTGGCTTTGACAGAAGGATTTTACCTCCACAATTCAAATCCCAGTGCAAACGGCACAAAAACGCCTGCTCTCAAGCCACTCATGGGGCAAACGCTGTCCGTGTACAGCAATAAGCCCCAACTAATCGATATATTGTCAGAAAACAACCTAAAGAGTTTACTGTCTTTCTTTAAATCCCCGCGGAGATAAAAACATTTTAATTGAGGCACCAACGGGCCGCTTTACTGACCGTTAAGGGCTCGTTCTCGTTTCTTCCGTCATGGCCACGAAATTACGACTGAACGGGCAAAAAAACACAAAACAGCACAATTGTGAACGACCAGGTCCCGCTAATATGCGACTAAGTTACACCAGCCGTGGAGAATCACTTTCCTGAGCACACTGGCTTGTAAACACGAACATATTGAAAGAGAAAGAGCCGTTGCTCCTGTTTTTCTGCCTCCCTTTTCAATGTCGGGCCTTTCTTGGCTTCCAATAAACATCATTTCCTCAACTTATACCCAAACCGAACTCCGGTCTGCTCCTAAAAAACGTGCCTTGAGAAATAAAATTAAACAATTTGTTCGGTGGTGTGTTGTAAAGTCAAGAAGAAGGGAAAAAAACCACACACACACACACACGAGAGAGAGGCAGCCATTTTAGAGTCTTTGCGAACTACTATCAGACAATGGCTGGCCTGCTACGTTGAGAACTAGCTCACAGGGAAGCAGACATGCTAACGCCTTGTAGCTGTTCAACGCTCGGCTTTACCTGCGTCCTGGCGAGAGGCTGCCCGCCACTCCCCGGGCTCATGGGCGACGGGTGGGGGCTTCTTTGTTGCCAGCCCGAGTTGCTACCCGCGTACTGGCCGCCGCTGCTCAGTTCCGCTGGTCCCTTGCTAGCTGCTTCCTGGCTACTGTAGTCCCCGCCGGACGGGTAGTTCGGGTAGCCCCGCGTCGAGCTCGGGGAGGTCAGGAGCTTGTTGAGCGTCGGCGTGGACGTTGGCTGCGGGTTCCCGATGTTGTATCTCTGGTTGCTGTACGATCCAGCCATCGCAGTGGGTCCCCCCGTCGGCGGCTGCTGCTTGGCCGGCTGGCTCCCGGCTGTCGGCGCCTGGGCGCTGCGAGGCGAGTTCATGCCGTACGCCTGGCCCGGGTGCGGAGTCCTGTTTGGGAATGGGTTGTAGTTGTTGAACTGGTGGTTGGAGAAGCCATGTTCGTGGGAGTTGGGCTGATACGGGTCCATCATGTTGCTCGCCTGCACGCCCGGAGCCGAAGCAGCTGCCATGCCAGGGCTTTGTTGTCCGCCATATTGATGAAAAGCGGCCCGACCGTAGTGCTGGCTGTATCCGTACGAGGGCGGAGGGAAAGAGGGGCCGTGGTGATGCCCGAAGCCGGGGTGGTTGTTCCCCTCCGGTCCCACGGAGTCGTTCTGGGTATTATTATTAACCCTGGGCGGGTTCCCGTTCCCGTTCTTCATCTCTGGTTCCCCTCCTCCCGCTGCATTTCCACCGTCGGCCCCATCCTGGTGATCCCCCCGGCACGGCGAGCCGCCGTCCAGACACGGCTGCTGCTTCTTGTCCGACAGCTTCTCTCCGTGGACCGCGTCTTCCTGCGGGTCTCGTTCCGGCTTTTTGAGTTCGGAAGGCGGACTAGAGTTCAGAGTGGCGGCGCTCGCGACCTGAGCGGCCATGATAACCCCCACCCACCCCAACTCTCTCTCCCTCTCTCTCGCCGAGTCAGTCACAACAAAAAGCTAGCATTGAATTTAAATAATTGTTGGTTCAAAAACAAAAACAAAAAAAAACATCAATCCTTGAGGCGAATCATTCCGATCCCTTCATTCCGGAGCGAATCCGGCTCCCATGTCCCCCTGGGTTCGGCTCCGCGCGGGTTACAGGGTGATAGAGGGTCCATACAAAGCGTGGAGAAGCGATAGAAATTGTTGTGGGAGTTGAGTTACCGAGCCCGGGTCGAGGCACTGAGCTAGCCCAACCAACACGAGGCTTCAGACACATCCAGCCATTTTACCGAGCCGCGCGGCTGGCTGCGAAACACGAGGCGGATCCTCCAATGACTGGACGGGAGTCCCCCCTTTTCCTTTAAAAACGTAACTCTACATAGAAAGAATTGGATAAACTGGGACAAAATAACCTGTAATCAAACGCATTTAGTCTTTAAGAGTGTCAATATCAAGATTTTTTTTTTTTTTTATCATTGAAAAGCTCAGTTGCCTTAGACTTTTTCATCTTTTCATGTCTTTCCTGTCCCTCTTTTTATTTTTTCAGCACATTTTAGTTACTGGTAGGGCCAATAAGATCTCTATCATGTACGTGGCTTCAGTAGCATTAATTTTCAATCTGGCTGGCCAAATGTATTATTTGGATGCGGAGGTTAAATGCAGAGGACTTGAAATATATCAGTGCATCAGACTAGGTGTTCAGCCAGTCCTCTGTCCTCGATTGTGATGTTTCCATGTATCGGTACTACGATCAGGGCCCGATTTAGCCACATGTAGGCCCATGGGTGCCCAACATCAATAGTTGCCTTCACATAAGCTCCTTATTATTAGTTCCTTATAATTTACCAAGAAATGTCTTCATCAAAACACATGAAAAAGAGCTAAACTGTTGCGGTAAGTATGCCAGAACAGAGCAGAGTTACTGAAATCCATGAAGGACAAAGAAGATATAAATATATACTGTTGCCCCTGAAACTAACATTTCTCTGGTAGGCTTGGCCCTGACTGCAAAGATATGGTGTTAGTCTAGTCTTTTGCTTTGTTCATCCCTGTGATAGTTTTGTTAGACGGAAGTCATTTAGTGTCTTTTTCATGTCAGAACATTGGGTATGATAGACACCTTTAATAAAGGTCAATAGGCTCAAAGCTCCTTAATGGAGTCAACCAGAAGATTTCTTCTGTATTTTAACAATCTGAAGACGAGCTTTAAACCTCCTGTGTGTCATTTGAGATGTTTTACAAACAATTGGTAAGTCTTTGTGTCAGAGGAAGTGTTTTTTTTTATGTTTCCTAATATAATTTTATTAATTTTGCCTCTTTTTATTTGTTCCGTTGCATGTATCTTCATTTAGGTTGCTGTGCTTCACTTTAAAGAAAAATGGGGAAACTAACTAATGTATGAAATCAAACCCTTTTAGTGGTGCAAATGATGATTCTCACTGCTAAATCCATGCGTGTGAAGTGTAAAACCCCTTTAAAGACGCCAAACAGTTTAAATTCAGACAGATTTATGGTATGAGCACCGGTCCGTGTTACACATGTTTTCATCATTTCATATCAGTTGCATCTGTTCAGTTTGCACGTCTCTGCGCTGGCTTCTTCTCTCGTTTTGCATCACGTTGTACGTGTTACAAGGAAAACATAAAATCTCTCTCCAAGTGTTTAGTTTAAACAAACTGGGCTTGTGTTGGTTGTTGGAATGATCAAGAATACGTTCATTTTTGCATGTGTTCGCCGTTATTTTAAATGTTTATAGACAAAGGTTTAGAATGAGAATCTTATAAGTCTGATTATAACCTATGAGGTCCCGCTGTATTATAATATGAGTAATAATTTTATTTCAAACAGAAACCCAATAAGTGTTCATACTGCTGATTAAATAGTAAAAGTATACACAATATTAAAAGGACAGTAACATTTATGTTAAATTTAACGACTGCCATTGTTTTCTGTGACTGGTAATATTTCCATATGTCTAGTGGTGGCATTTCATGTAAGAATATTCTGCCCATTAACCACGAAAGGTTTTCTGTTTAACAAGAAGACTTCAGTTGTACCAATTAAGATTGAGACAAGCGTGAGAACCATAAGCTTATCTTGATTTATTATCATTAAATCAATCTTTTCCAGTCCTTCCTCTTAGTTATAATAGATGTTTGAAGATGTCTGGGGCAGCGGAGTCAAGCATAGCCAAATTCATTCCTTGTTGTAAGCAAGGCAGGAGTATAATATTCCCTTTTCAGCCAGCTGAACAACCATGCGCAGCTACATGTGGGGGAGGGGCAACTTTCCCACACAATTCTGTATGTGGCTGTAGGGAAAAAAACATACTTTTCTGTCACCTTTTCTATTAACTCCTTATAACGAGTTTAAACCTTGAAAAATGGTACGGCAATTTTAAAAAGCTTGTTTTTTAAACCTTGGTGGACCTCGACAGTCAATAATTTGTCCCTTTATGGTTGTTGTTTTTTTGTTTTGTTTTTGCAAAACAACCACGAAGGCCCAACAGCAACCTAATATATTTGTTCCATAATCTGTAATCCTACATGAAAAATTCTTAAAACACATTGAAATCAAGCATCTTGGTTGTCATAAAGTTTTTTTTCCTTTTTTCTATTCATACACAGAATAAAAGAACAAAAACCAGACTCATTGTTTTCGTAAATGCTCTCATGTTTGTTTCTCTTCTTTCCAAGAGGGTTTCGCAAAGAGAGGCAGGTTTTACACAGCAGAAGGAGGAAGCCTTGCAGCAAGCGAGACTACCAATGCACATTCCCTCCTGCTCCCTCCCCTGCTCTGCTCTCCTCTTCCACCCCCTCTTCTCTCAGTCTGTATCTCACTCCAGCAGAAACACTCTCTGCTGAGTGTGGGGGGATGGGCTCTCTCTCCCTCTCCCATAGCCTGCTGCCATTGAACTGAACCAAACAGAAAATTAAAACAGACTTTATCTTGCCGAAATAAGAAACACACACAGGCAGCTTCAAAGTCTCCCAACGACCCGGGAAGACTGAAGCACCAGAGCTCTCTGCTCCACCGGCTGAATGAAGCTCTTTTTTCTTTTTCTTCTTTTCACAGGGTGTGTGCTCTTGCATTGAGCATTCACAAATGAAAAAAGTGTGCACATTAATGTTGTTGTTTGAGGGATAATTAACAAATAAATGTCATGGAGAGTTTCTTTTTTTTTTGTTTTGATTTGGTGTTGGTATAAATTCTGGTTTGGCATGTAAGTGGGGCAAGATAAATGCTTCTGGTTTCTTTTCTCACTCTACACACACAGAAGTCTCTCTTGCTCTCTTTTTTTTCACACACACACACATCTACCTCTAGGGGGGGCTTAAAGAGAGAGAGAGAGAGAGGTAGGAGGGGGGCAGGAAGTACCAATGAGGAGGCATACTTGATCACATGTACAAACACTGAAACACAATTTAACATTCTGCCTGACACACCCCCCTAATGCACACAGAGCTTTGCAGACAGGAAGCTGTCCAGGGATCATTTGCAGCCACATCACACCACACAGGGTTAATGTGATTTCCCACAGTGGTGCGAGGCTCGTGAAGTATTTTAGTCAGGACTACAGTAAAGCTGGGGCACACACACACACAATCACAATCTGTGCCTTTTATGCTGCTTTCCTTGTGATGCCCCAAAAAATTAAATTATGATTTGACTTTTGATTCTATTTTGGTAAAGAAACACCACCCCAGCTGAAACTTTGTGACAGTACAGAGTTTTCAAGCCAGATTTAGACCGAAAACCAGGGGAACATATTCCATCCCAAAGAGCAGACACAGGGCCAGTTGTGCAGAAACACAGATTTAATGTGGCTTCCTCTCCCCGCCTGACTTAATTTTTTCTGCTTCTGGGCCGAAGGTAAAAACCGGAGCGGACTTTCCACGGATCCGGGGGGAGGTTTCTGCAAACAACATGCGTCACCTGCCGGGCGGAGCAGGACCGACACACAGCAGAAACCTGCAGCCTTTGCTGCCTATCTGATGTCGCTTCTGTTGGGGATTACTGTAGCTTTTAGGGGGCTCTGAATATTATTATATTATTAATATTATATTATTATTATAGACAACATCACATAGCGCAACTGATTGTATTATTTAACATGTATAAAAATGCTGGAGCACGAAAGCCACACTTGTTTAAAACTTGATCCAGAAAACAAGGTTTTAGCAATCATCTAAATTACAATCTTATGTTATACTGACCAGTTTTCCCATTGAAAGAAAGCCTCCCCAGATGTTTCCATGATAGCGTTACTTTTCTGTCACACGTTCGTTTGGGTTTGGTCTCATCGGACCAAACCATCTTCTATACTTTCTACTGTGGTGCTACAGAAAACCTAACATGCACAAAAAAGCAAGCGGAAACCATTTAGCAAGATTCAAAAACGTCTTTTTTATTTTATTATACTGCTTACATTACAAAATCCAAAACATTTGCCGTCACAACCTCAAAATGTATCTATTTAGTCCTTTCATCGAAGCTTGTCATGTTACGGCTCCATCAATTCCTCCTCCACGGTCTTCCCGCTGGTTTCAACATACCTCTCCTGGACTCCGAGAGTTCTAGAGGCGAAAACGTTAAGGAAAACAGATCCAATTTCTACACATTTTCTGTGCTTTTCATTTATACATAATCTGCTACCACGCCTAATACGTCTGCTTAGTTATAACACATTCACCAGACGCTTTTAAACTGTAAACGTGCGTTTAGTTTTGATCCTAATCTGCCAGACAAGTCACCGTCACGACTGAGAAAGGATACGAGCTGAACTGAAAGTCGGCGCAGACGGCGGCTGACATCATCGCCTGCAGGTTCCTCTCCTCCAGGTCTCCGAAGCAGTAGCCGTTGGCCTTGTCCACCGCCCGCAAGACCTGAATCATGCTTTCCTTGTCCTGGAGAGAGGAAAACAAATAACATGTGATCCGGGGGGGGACTTCCGCTGTCAAAACTTCAGAGAAACTACTCGCTGACGACATTTAAACCACTCTCGCTGAAACCTTGATCGGGCACCGTGAGTAAGATTTCTGTTTGTTGTTTTAGCGTCTGAAGATATTCTTTCAGAGATTTCTGGAGAACGTGGCGATCGGTCGCTCTCAGCCTTGGGTTTTGTTTAAGGTTCGAGTTTGTGAGATAAACCAAGATACAGTGGAAACAACAAAACGTTGGTCTGGGACAAAGTCTCTCCAGAGCTGCAAAGATGTTGTTCCACTTTTTAAACCGGCGACACGAGTTGTAGTTAATAATAGAGGGACAGGAAAGTTTACAGTCCTTGAAAGTTATGGTAAGATTCTCTATCAGCAGGGAAATAATCAGATGATTATTTATTTATAGGTCATGTCAGGAGAAAACAAAATGGTGCAGAAATCTCAATGAATTTTTAACACTTTTAACCATCTATTCACATATAAAAGAGCTAAGAATTTATTATCAACCTTTGTAAATACAATGCAAGTGAATTTCTTTGGAGAAGATGGTTCTTTTATAGACTGTATGAAACTATAGCCTGTGTAAAAATCAAAATAAGTCATAGTTGTCCACCAATTATGCTGGGAAATAAAATAAGGAAGATGAATTTGCTTGGTTAAATGTAAGAAAAAGCATTAATATTAACTTATTATAAAGTTAACACAATGTAACAAATTTAGGCAAATGGCACAAAAGTCTAAACATGTATTCATACTGCTGAAGTAAGATCCTTCAAAGATAATAGGGGCAACAAATTACTCCACTTAAATCCTACTGAACTGATAATGAGAACACAGTAACTGCTTAAAACCTTTTTCTATGTTTTCTTAATGTTATTTTAGTATTTTAAAGTATTATTTTCCCAGAGGTTTATAGTCCTGAATACCAAATCAATATCACAATAGCAAAGAATGTTTGGATGCATTGATTGGCAGGATGTGATCAAATCAAAAGTGTATTCATGCTCTGGATTTTGTTAAGACATTTGGCCAAATATTCAGACTCTAAAACCTAAGGAAAATGTTGTCTATGTATCAGGGGACGCATCGATATGTGAATTTGGGCCAATGTCTATATCTGACGTTAATATTGGGAGTTATGCCCGATAACTGCTATTCACAAAAAGCATATATATATTAAACATATTGGTTTTTTTTGACCATACAGCCAAGATTGCTAATCTACTTTGGCTAGAAAATTGCAAAAAGATGTATCAGTCAATATCGGCCCAGTTTTACATGTCAGACCAAAAACATGTTGAAAAAGAAACACTAACATCAGCTCTGTTTATAATTTCTGTCACTGCAATGTGCAGCAATGGTATAGCAATTCGATTTAAAAAGGTACAAAAACATAAGACTAGACTCAACGGATCCATCTCAAAGTCAACAATTGAAGAAAGCACCTGTACGTTGAGAGGAACAAAGGACACAAGGCCGTAATCTTGAATAACCTCCGCTAACTTTTCGTTAAGATGGCGAAACTTTTTAAAGAACGGGTCGGCGGCCAAGTGGTCGAGAAGATAGGTCAGGTCCATAACCTCTGTGTAGAAGTCAAGGTTGAAAGCTGTAAAATGAAATAAAAAAAATAAAAAAGTACTTTGAATTTCTTCCGACAGAGAAATCATCCTTGCTCTAGCTTCAGATGCCGCCAGAGAATCGTCTACTCACCCAGTTTGCCGTACTGTTCAATCAGGTCCATCTTGGAGAGGATGTTGACGTGAGGAAGCTCCACGTGCAGCATGGTGGAGAGAGACGTGCACAACACGGAGATGAACTTAGCCGGGTCCGCGCAGTAGTGGGAGTCTACCAGGTGCACGGCTGTGAGCTGAAAATTAAAAAAGGGGAACTATTGAATGGGAAGTATTTCATCTATTTAAATATTTTAATTAGTATACTGTAAACGGTGTTCTACAAAAGCATTTATACAACTTTAAGGTTTTACACGTCTCTTCCAGCTTTCTCCATCTAGAAACTGGGATTTATTCTTTTTTTGAAATATCCGTCTTTGGCAGCTAGTAACGTATTTTCCACCTTACTTTGTCCCCACCGAACACAAGCGTGCCGTCACCACCGTGTTGTCGTAGCAGCTGCCACATTATTAGGCTTTAAATCAAGGCCAAATAATTACAAATCCTGGCTTTTCTGATCAAAACACAAACTGAATTGCTTTCTTCCGAGTTCACAGGCATTAAAACTACTTAAATCTGTGGCTTTCGTTACGCTGTATAATCAAATTATTATCAGACCTTTAAGGAAAAACTTGATTTATACCGAGTTTAAAAAGGTGCAAGCGTCGACATTGGTCGCACCGGATTCAACTTTGGTTGTATTGGGTTAAAATCAGGATCTTTGCATTGCAGGGGTCGCACGATTATTTGCTAGTAGTCTTACTCGGAAATTCCACTTTGCCAGCTGTGAGAAGATGTTCTTCACCGAACTCTGGTGGGTGTAAAGCTCCACCTGTCCAGGACAGTCGAACAGGAAGTAGCAGTCACCGTGTTGCCTCAGCTTGCTCTCCAACCAGTCCAGATTGGCTTCCACATACTCCATGCAGTAAAGAAGTCCACCATTGGGCCCGAGCTTCAGGTTCTCCATGACGTCGCCCAGAGTGACCAGCTCAGAGATGTCCACAGCACAGGAGTAAGGCATGCTCTCGTTGGCTGGGTCCATGTTCACCACCACCACCTTGCGTCCCAGGCTGCTCAGGAAGTCCTGCATGCCCTGGCAGTACGTGGTTTTACCCGAGCCAGGTGGACCTATGACCACCTGGCCGAAGTGCAGGGAGGGTCTGGGTCCCGGCTGGGCGGACATGACGTCAGGATGAAGCCAAGAGGGTCTCTTAAAACTGGGAGCAAGTCTGTCAGAGACGGGGCAGGTGTGGCAGCATCAGTCTGCAGCACAGGAAACACAACTTCAGGTATTAGGAATAAAGAAATATATTAACTATCAACTGAACTTAAAAAAAAATCATAATAAACAAGAAATGAACATATTACCTATCATCTAAACTATAACATAAAAACACACAAACTCAGGTTTATCACATTTGATAGAGAGCAAGTAAAGTAAAGTAAATCTAACAGCAGGTGTTTAAAAAACTAGCTGGATAAAACTTCAGCCAAATAATTAGTACAGCTTTAAATAAATCTTTAAAGTCAACCCTGAACGCATAAATGAATAAAGCCGAAATATAACCGCATCACGTCACGCCGCAACTTCAGCCGCTAGCTAACAGGCTACAGCAGCTAGCTAACAGGCTACAGCAGCTAGCTAACAGGCTACAGCAGCTAGCTAACAGGCTACAGCAGCTAGCTAACAGGCTACAGCAGCTAGCTAACAGGCTACAGCAGCTAGCTAACAGGCTACAGCAGCTAGCTAACAGGCTACAGCAGCTAGCTAACAGGCTACAGCAGCTAGCTAAC
>JAVLVB010000117.1:519638-538427 GCA_032876305.1 Orestias chungarensis | reverse complement strand
AGGCTACAGCAGCTAGCTAACAGGCTACAGCAGCTAGCTAACAGGCTACAGCAGCTAGCTAACAGGCTACAGCAGCTAGCTAACAGGCTACAGCAGCTAGCTAACAGGCTACAGCAGCTAGCTAACAGGCTACAGCAGCTAGCTAACAGGCTACAGCAGCTAGCTAACAGGCTACAGCAGCTAGCTAACAGGCTACAGCTATGAACCACATCCGGGTTATTCGACGCTGCTTTTCAAAACAAGATCAGTGACGTCTAATTTCGTTCATTCCCTTTCATATTTCCACATTTGTCTGTGAAATTTACACCATATTTTGATTAGATAAACAAAACTTACTGCCAGTGTTTAAAAGTTTAATCGATTTAAACGTTGATTATCTCAGTAAAAATCCTAATCATGGGGGATATTTGGAGAGAAGAGAAAATGTGTCTTTAAAGTGGATGTACTGTTAGTATATAAGTCAATTTATCTTCAGTCTATCCCAGTTACATAGATAAGATAAGATAGACTTTAATGATCCCGGAGGAAATTGTTTTGCCAGGGTTACAGAGTATCAAATAACAATTAACACGACACACTCATCTCACATACAACACAGTACAGTACACAATCAACGTATAACAATAACTACACTACTAGATTTATCATATTTGTGGACGTGATGTTTCAAAGTCTTTAGTCAAAGCAGCTCTTTGTGCAGATGCATTGTTCTCCTAAGTAAACCTCTAAATTGTTTTTCTCATAGACTGATTTAGATGTGATCTTCTTTGTCCCAGCTACAGAAGATTCTGCAACAATCATATTTCTCAGCTTGCCTGGGGAGATCAGGCTGCGACTTTTCCTAAACAGAAATTCTCAGTGTAAAGATCCAAAGTAAACTTTTTGTTTCACTCGAGAATGCTTTTTCTTTTTTGTGGATCGTGTCAAACTTCTTCTCACTCTTTCATAAAGCGTAGTTTGAAGAAATGCTTGTTAGTCTGGTAATTTGATACGTCAAAATGTTACATCTACCTAATATTTTGTGGAGTGAAACATTCATTTTGAGACATACAACAGGAAATGCAAACACAAAATTTTTTATAAAGTTTTATTATAAAAATGTAATAAATGTAAAAGAAAAAACAATTAGAAGATGTCATCTTTTTAATCCAATCCTGCCACCTGGCTGCCAGCCTCTGTACTTCATGCTGGTGATAGGTTGGCGTCTCAGTAAGGTGTCACCTTGATCTATGTGTTTGGGTTTATCGTACACGGTACCGATAAGGAAATCTGCTCTCGCCTTCTTTACAGGATGTAACAGCACCTTTTCTCCATGATACCTACAGAAATGATTATTAGGCATGATTAGCATCAGCATTCAATTTCTCCCACTGTCAGACAATCCTTTTAATTCAATCTTGTCCGTTTTTTTTATTTTGTTTATTGTGATTCAAATGTTCCCACTAACCCAAAGCCTCTTTTGCAGCGTGGATGTTGACCCTCGCTCTCCAGAGCTTCAGCCATCCCGACATGGCTGCTTCCCAGACCTTCGCCATCCCTCCAGCCCTGCTTCTCCATCACGCGACGACCAAAGCCCTAGTCACACAAAAGAAATGTGAGGCATATTCCCACACATGAGTCCAGGAACATATGAGCCGCATAAGTCTGCTTACTTTAGTAAACCTCTCAAAGCTGCCAATAGACTGATTGTGCCCTGATCCATCTTCAGTACCATCCCTCAGTCTCTTCTCATAGCGCATTTTTACGTAGTCACGACTATCCATGTCACCTCCATCTGTGAAGGAAAGTTTTAGTATTATTCTCATCATTGGGGGGGGTTCAATTTATTTTCTAATCAAGATGATAATTAGAGATGGTAGAAACGATACCTTGATCATAGTAAACGCTCATGTCGACATCCCAGTCGTCTGCCGTTTGCTCATCAAAATCTACAAGAGGAGAAGTTATTTTAGTGCAAAATTCAGGAATCCTTTTTTTTCTATCTTTATGTGAACGAAATGTGTTCATTTGCATCCTGCAAAAGTACATTTTTGTTTTACATTTTGTCACATAGCAACAACAAAACTAAAAGGTATCTAAATAGGATTTTATGTGATTAATCAACATAAAAGGAAAAAGTTTCCCGGTTTAAAATCTAGCTTTTGCATATTCCTATCATCTCTGACCGGATTCCCTGTTGTTGAAGAAAAGGTTGCACACAGCATTATGCTGCCGCTCCAATGTTTCACATGCCGTGTTTATAACGAGGCGCAGTAAAGCTGCACAATATATTGAACATATATCATCATTGAAATATCAGTGCTTGCAATATTCTAATTGCCAAGGACTGTCTGGAGTGAAATAATTATTTTGTAAGAGGTCAAAAAGTTGTATTTTCCATGACGCCATATTTAGTCAGTAGAGCAGAGTCTCGCTGAAGCAAAAAGCTCACACAAGACATAAGGTCACAAAAAGCACAGATTAGAAAAGGGGGAAAGAAGAAAACAGGCATGGATTGTCATCTCCAGGGTTCACACTCTTTTGTTAAAATTATTTTTCAGGACATTTCCAGGAGTTTTTCAGCTGCTACAGTACGAGTCAAGTTATCACAACATACACTAATAAATTCCAACCCCAAGCTTTGGGGAAGTGTTATTTTCTAGAAATGTACCTTATAGTTTGTACATTTAAGCAAATTGCTTCAATCTTTAATCCGCTCCCTCTTTCTCTTTTGCACTTTCTCCAAAAAATACTTTTATATGTTAAATCACCAAAACAATTTTCCTTTAGTTCATCTGTTTACTCTTGAACTGAAAGTTAGTTCTGGCGCTTCTTTGGAGAAAATAAATCCTTACTTGGGTCGGAAAAGTCGGTAAATCTAGCAACAAAGTCATATGGAAACAGGACATATTACTGTTTTTCATGACTGGAATAATTTTCCAGGTCCCTGATGACAACATTTTCTAATACTGTGAAGCCTTCATGTGCATTGTTCATTTTTCCACTCTATACTTTGGAAGTAGGCCCCATATTTCAGTTTTAGACTCGCGTGATCAGAGCACCTTCTTCCACCATGTTGCAGCATCCTTGGCTAGTGGAAAAACTTTAAACTGGATTTCTTTTGGCGTTCTCTAAATAACAGGTTTCTTATCATCACTGTTCCATAAAGATCTGATTTGCTGAATCTTGTCAACAGATTCAACCTATCCTATAACATTCCTTCCACTTTGCATTACATTGTGTTGGGCTCTTAACATACCAATAACAAACATAGTTGTAAACAGTCTTACCTCCCTCTTCCTCCTGCCAGTACTGAGCGTCAGTGTAGAAAACAAGACCAGAACCTCCTTTTTCCCACTTTAACTCAATCTCTTCCTCAAAAAGCCTCTCTTTGCTTCGCTCCTGGCTCGTCACGTCATCATGCAGCGCCTCGTGGCGTTCCCACTCTTCGCAGCGGTCATCATCCTGCAGTCAGACGCATGCAATATTTATGTACCCCAGCAACACAATGGTGTTTAAATACTCAAAAGTTGCCCGAGAGATCTTAACTGAGCCTACATCATCTGCATTTGACTGGGCATCCTCCTCCTCTTCTTCGTCATTCTGCGTTTCGTCAGCCTCTGTTGTGTGAGCGCCACCAGCCAGAGGTCTGGATTTTGAAGATGGAGTGGTTAGAGAGCCCCGCCGCGATATTTCATGTCCAGCAGCTGTTAACACTGTCTCCTCCGTGGCCGGAAGCGTGCAGGTATTGTGGTACTGGAAGGGCACGTTTCCGTAGCGGCGGCTTGAGCCGGTCTTTGGGAAGATGAGACCCAGCTTCCGGATGAGGCGTGGAGGTAGGCGACAGGACTGGATGAGTTGGAGGAAGACTTTGATGGGCGTGCCCACGTTTCCGCTCTGCATCAGAGCAGGCGGGTTGAGCTCGGGCAGCTTATGAAGGTCAGCTTCAGTGAAGTGCTCCGTTAGGGAGACGCGGTGACATAGCTCATACCTGGTTGTATAAGGAAAGGAACCTTCACCTGAAGGGACAAAGATAGTGTCAGGCACACGTTATCAACATATCTTTCATCTTTTTCCTACAACCATGGTTCTGTTTGAAGTTATATTTTTAAAGCCGTAAACAGATTCTGGCTATTTTTGTTGCAGCATTGAGCATTTGAGTACAAAACTTTTATAAAGATGAATTCAAATATCTGTATGGTTCTTAAAAACCTGCACTTATGTGATTAAGGGCTCATTATTAATTTTTAAGCATCTGGACAAACTTCACTAAGCTCTATTCTAAACTAGCTAAGATTTGTTAACACGTCTAGTCAATATTCACTGAATTCATACAGTTTACATTTTAAAGTTTGTAACCTATGCTGGCTTTTTTTAATTTTTTTAAATGCCAACGATTTACTATCTAAAACAGATCCAGTTTTTTTTTTAAAGGACCACAAAAAGCAGTGAAATTCTTTCTCTTTTAAATTGAAAAATAAATAAAAAACATGAATATGCGTAAATCTATTTGATAATATCAGTAAATTAAATGTAGTCCAATATAATGGACTAAAAAAGCGCTTTTTTTAATATTTTAAATTAAAGTTATGAACTAAATATGATCTCATCACATCAGAACTCCTTCATGGTTCACATATTAATTTTCTATCTCCTACATATTGGAAGAAAATAGACCCCCTCCCCCGTCCATCCAGATAGCGTAGGACTTTATATCAACCTAAGAAGTGAGATCATGGTGTAATTAGTTTATTGCTTTATGGATTTAATGCTTGTTTCCTGCCATTAGAAAATGACTAATACCCTCCATGAACAGCCTAATCAAAGGACTTCCTCCCTTACATGTATGCTTATATCCATTTTATTACATCACTCGCCGACCTTTGTCGTGGGAGACTCGTATTCTCCTGATCACGCAGCGTCTGGCCAGCCAGCGTCCCGCCGAGTCCACCCAGTGGGTCCCCGCGTACATCCTGACGAACCTCTCCGCCTCTCCAGCTTCCACGGAGACGACGCAGCAGCGCGACCCCCCCGCCGACTTCGACCTGGCCGCGGGTCCCCGTCGTTCCGTGGAGTCGGAGCTATCGTCGTCCGCTGGGGGTTCGGACCCCCCGGGCTCTCTCAGAACCTCCGGCCGGTGGCGGTAGTGGAAACAGCGGACGCCGCCGCTCTCTATGAACTGGCTAAAGAAATTTCTCAGGTCCGCGGCACGTAATGCTGCGGGAATGTTGCTGACTGCCAGATAAGCGGGTGTCTCCGACTCTTCGTCGGCCATCTTTTGTTTACGTTGTCGAACGAATCCAGGTGACGTCACTTCCGTTGCCGTGGTGGCGCTCTTCGCGCGCCCCCCAGTGGAACGAGTCCGCCGCTACACAAGACGGACCGATGGGATTTATGGGAAGCTGTTGTGACACGTGATGAAACCCGGAAATCATGCAAAGATCTTTCAAAAAAAAGTTTTAATACGAAAAGTGTGGCGTGTAAAACGTATTATTACGGTTGATACTAGTGTTTTGGAGTATTTCTTCTTTTATGTGTTAAACACCACAGGTTCTGTGAGCCTGGATGAAAAGCATTTGTGAACTTTTTTTTTTAATATTTTGAAACATCTTGTCCTTTACATTAAGGTCTGGATTCTAATGCATCAATGTTATGATCATTGATTGTGTCCCAAAAAATATAATAGAAATCCTACATGATTTAATGACATCTCCAACAAAACAGGTTTTAATCCCGGAAAAGAATAAATGAAATATTTCCCTCTGACAGAAAAAATCACATCAATTTCTACTATAATCTATTTTATTCTATTCTATGTAGCTCCACACATCTCCACACACGCACCTTTTTAAAAGTACACCAGAAGTCTCAGTTTTGTTCTTATTTGAACAAAGCACTTGTTATCCACATGCTCGCAGTGCTTCTTACATAGCATGCTGTTATTCTAAACTCGCTCTCTTATAGGTTTCCTTCAACAATGCCTTGTTGTTGCTTTTTCATAGAACCCGGGTTTGCAGAAAGCACAACACACTGTTGTCCTGTCAACCCATTCCTGAGCTGTGAATCACTGCTGCTCCATGACTTTTGCAGTAGACCTCATGGCTACTTTTGAAGTTTACTGGTTGTGCAGGTTTGCAGGGATGCTGCATTAAAAAGGAATTCAATACATATGAGCAACCATCTTTTCAGATTTGTATTGATACAATACTTAAACACTTGAAAGCCATGCATTTGTTTCTAATTTGCACAGGTAGATTTAACTTTGTGCTGGTTTATCAGATAAAAGCCCAAATCAAATATTTGAAAGTTTGTGGTTGTTATGTGATATGTGAAAAAGTAGTATGATTAATTTGAAAAGCACATTATCTCTTTATTTTGGTGATATCAGTGACTGCAAAACTGGAAAACATGATACATACTTACTTAGAACTTGATTTTCTCAAATCTGAAATAGTATTGCCTAACTGGCAAAAAATGTCAGGGTTCAAAGATTTATACTAAAAAAATATCATATATTGACAGGGACTTTCCTACTGCGTTTTTTCTTTTTGAAGAGCATTTGGACTGATTTTACAATTGTGGGTAGCTCTAAAATTTTAGGGTGAAGGAATGTATAAACATAGAAAGCTCTTATGAAATGAAAATAAAACGAGACTATATAGTATTATTGTTTATTATTTTCATATCTGAAGTAACATGATGGATATCATCAATGTGACCATAGAGAACCTCTATCTTCGTGATGAAATTAAAAATATATATAAAGATATGTTTGTTTTTTTACTTATAAAGTCCTTGATTTGAGGGTTTTAAGATTAAATTTTATGCATGAGTGAATTTAAGAAATATCTGTAATTTGTAAATCTTGGAATTTTGCCTAGCTTATCTCAAAAACAGCTTTTATTTGAAGTCTGGTATGCACAGGCAGCAACACATTAAGAATAAATGCTGCATTTTTGAGTCCAGAAGAAATTAAATAATATTATAATTTTTTATATCTCAAAAAATTTGCCCCTAATAGAATAGACCTGGTTACCACTATCAAGATTTACCCAATACTTAAAAATGTGAAAAGCTGGTCAAAATAGTAATACACATTTCTCAGTCATAAAACAAAGACAGATTGGGTCTCAAGAACACATGAACAATCACAGTTTGAAAAATAAAGAAGCTTTAGACATTAATATTACTAAAGTGTTTTGCAGTGATGAGCTGTTACACCAAAACAACTTCCTAGTATGTCCTGTATGTACCTGGCAAATAAAGTTGATTTAATCTTTAGTATACTTTTAGGATGTATTCAACAAACAGGGGTTACAACAATTAGGTAATCTTGACAAATTTTAGTTCAAACAAGAAGGGATGTAATTTATTAATTAGTACATCAAAAGGAGTGGTTCCAGAATATGTTTTATTGGCCTGTAAATGTCATTCAGAAACAGAAAGCTGGAGCTGAAGGTCATTCTTTTTGTAAGTACATTTCTATTTTAGGCGTGGCTTAGAGTTTCTAGCTACGTATTACTTAATTGGACAAAAAAACAAAAACGTGTAACTACTTTATAATTACCAAAAACTCAATCAGTGACATGGTGCCAGAACAATATAGTTCTATTGTCAACGATGACAACATTTGAATATTTCTAATCAGCTTTTATAAGCAAACATACTTTCCCATAAAAGTTCAACTGACAAATCTCTTTCACAACAGCTGGAGTCTGGATTTAGACTGGTGCTGGGAGTCTAAATCCAAAGGTGGACAGCAAGTAACACGTCAGATTCAGAAGCGCCTCAGTACAGACGAGTTCACGATCGGTACAATGACTGCAAGGTGGTCAGGTCGTCTGACTGTAAAACAAGCACAACTCACCCCCACCCCATCCGGCCCAGCACTGTTCCTGGATGTTCTGCTGTGCATTATGGTCTCATCTGAGCTGTCCGTTTGTTTGTTTTAAAATGTAGATGGATTGCTGTTTTGATGATGATCAAATCTTGGGTTGAACTTCCACTTCTGGAAAGATTTGTTCTAAGATGTTTATGATCAAAAACAGAGATTTACAGTATAACCTTTCCAACAGTAGAATAATGCCGTTTTGATGTGTATAAAAATCTCCAATTGATGGGACCTGAGACGAGGACCCCCTGATGCCTTTTCTTCTTGTAAAAACCTCCTAACCTATTTCACAGAGGGGCTCATACTTGCCGATGATCAATTATTGAGGGCATAGTGCTGCCAATGTGTGTAAAATACTTAGGGTAGCGTGAACTTTGTTTTTTACACAATGCTAATATTAAGATAAGGTTCACGCAGTAGCTCGGATTCTAAACTCCTCATATTACAACAGCTAAATGTGTCAAGAAGGTATTTTCTTAAGACCTATTAAATGGTCAGATTTGAAAGGATGTTTTCAACCTTTCACACGATGAGTGTTTTTTCTCCTTTTACTGTTTCACGTAGAAGAAATGTGGTGAGACAAAGTTCACTAACCCTGAGGCTAACTTCAGCTCTGGCCTTCAACTCAGACCTTATCATTGTATTTTGTTAGTAATTGGCAGTATAACTAAACTTGGTAGTCTGGACCCTGACATAATTTTTACGCTACCCCAGATTATTCAGCCCAATGGTTACTAGAGACTTCTGCTAATGGTAGGAAATGTGTTTCTATTTCAGTAAGAAGTTACTTTTCTTTCTATGATTTTATAACTATAGCGAACATTTTCAAACCCCTCTTCTGGTTTTATAAAGAAATGTACAAAATCACAAATGTCCGCCCCAGAAAAATGATAAAATATAGTTGAATGAGGCTAACGAGAGGGAAGGGGAGACTTGGGTTAGGGTTAGGAAAGTGGTTTTACTTTCACAAGATGACAATGTTGTTGGTCGCAGGGTTAAGGTTTCAGTTTGTTTTGCTTTCTTTCGAATAAACAATAATCCTCTTTAACATATTTTCTTAACCTTTAAAAACAAAGTGTTTTTGTAATCCAACATTTAATTGAAATCCAGATGTAACAAAAGCAGCTGAGCATTCAAATATTTTTGTTTGATATTTCACGTTTTTGGTTAGTAGGCTATACAATGAATCTCTGTAGTAAAATGGATGCAACGATACACTTAAAGTGTTTATGTTTAAGGAGTGACATTATTTTATTTGTTATTTGAAATGGCAAATAATCATTGAGATTTGTAAATATTTAATAAAAGTAGCAGCTAACCTTGCTTGTCTGTATCTAATGATTTGCTTTTCTTACATAATACCTACAACTTTAGTAACATCTATACTTCCAAAGCTGTGTGTTTGTTGTCAATAAAAGTATGTACACTTCATCAACATGTTATGTATAAAATTTTACAAACATTAAATTTGATATTGTACATAGTTTAAATATTGTACATAGTGTTTTCCAAAGGTTGGATTGGACCAACTTTCACACCTCAAAAAGTACATTATTCCAAATCCTTCTTCAACTTGTGTTTTTGTTTCCTTCAAAAAACAGATTTTAACAGCCAGGCATAGTCAGCTGAAAATATCAGGGCCCACCAATAAATATCTAGTTATTTACTAATAAAAGTTTATATTCCAATGAAAATAGTTTATTTCTACATAAACACAAAAAAATATCCATTAAAGGATTTATTGGTCAAGTCCAAGATGTCCAGAGCAATAGGGGGATTAAGCTGGCTAGTAGGATTGCTAAACGTTATTAAAGAGAGCTTGTTGCGGTAGATTAATCCAAGGACTTAGCTGGGCTCTGTAGTCATAAACCAGATGCATGGTTGAAAACGTGAAGGCAGAGACTGCAGACAGATTCCTGAATGAAGCGAGAATTGGTAGACAGGGCACGGGTCAGGCATGTTTAGGCAGATTCTGGCTGACAAAGCCATTGTCTAGGTGTGGATATTTGACCTAAGAAACAGAACATGGTCGTGTTCAGACATCAGAAGCCAAAGAGGTATCGAGAAAAGGAGGGGAGGTCAGGAAATAGGACAAGTTTGAGATTGAGATCTAGATCAGTTACAGAAGGAAGGAACCCGGATATTTACTCACTCTTTAACTTTCAAAAATCTGCCGCTGTCAGCCTGCCAGAGAGCTATATTTAACTGCAGGGTAACTGGTGAATAGCATTAGCCGGAAAGCTGCTGACTGGCAGTCCACAGGTGGAGCAGTTGGGGTTAATTGCTACGACACCAGAACAGGAACACAGAGCAGGCAGACGGACCAGAATCATAACGCATTTTAAATATATTTCCGTTATGGCATTAAAATGTATAATAAAAATTCACATGTCCCAATATTTCATGAAAACACACAGTTAGCCATAGGGTGCTTACCATCTGCTGGTACTCTTAGTGAACATTTGATGAAACCCACTGGTTGTTGTTTTGTCAAGTCACCAATGATGATCTCATCCCTCGCCCACATCAGCACACTGAAAGTTCTCAGCAATGTGATGCAACATTGCTTAGAATTGGATCATAAACCTAACAGAGCAATACGAATATAAATGTGAATATAATTTCTATGAACTGTACCTGGAATAATAAACTAAACTTTGTGTTAATGATACTATTAAAACAGAGGCATAAAATCTGCGATCATGCTGTTCTTCACATGCTATCCATCATACTCAAAGACCCAGGACTTCACTGACCTACAGGGAAAAATAAAATGGGAGGAAGTTAGGTCAACAGGAGTCAGATCTCTGGGCAAGCTTTTAGAAAAAGAGCAAACCAAGTTGTAGGGAGTATGAGCCCCTTAAATATGTGAATATCCAAACCAAAGGATCCATGTATCTGAAAATATGATATAGCAGTTACAGTTCTTGGCCAATATAAGTTTGTTTTGATTTCAAGTTATAAGAAACGTGAAGATTCAGATATTTCTTGGCTGACAATCAATACATCCAGCCCATCCTGGGATGGCACTTCCCCGCTCCCAGAATCCTGCTCTTGTTCCACTTATAGACTGAAGGACATTTTATTTTTACTGTCCTGGCTGAGATAAGTGTCTGTCCTCCGTGCCCGTCTCTGCCTGCTCCTAACCTCTATAAACACAGGCCTTATCTCAGGCATTTACAACTGTCATCATGCTTCATGAAGCCTGAGAGCTGCTGAGGTGCATTATAGGTCACCCTGTAAAAAAATAGGCTCACATTCCTAATAACGATGACCATTTTCTTCGGTTTTCAAGTCACACTCCTTTATACTAGTAGTTTAAAGGTAGTAGTTTCTGGTATAAATGATTACAATGATAATATTTGAAATACAAATCAGTGTGGGAGATATTTTCCAGGGGAATCCTTCAAGGAATGAGTAAAGAGAGTAATGAAGTAAGGCAAACATTCGGTGACTGGTGCTGCCAGTTGTGTCTGGCATCTAATCTCTTTATTGCAGTTTTACACTGTATGACTGACCTTGACTTCACTGCTCCTCCGTTTACCTCTTCTCCTGGAACTTCCCCTCTGTAACACTTTAAAGCCCTTGGCACCATTCCAAACAAATATAAAGATTTTTTTTTTGCTTGTTTAGTTATTTAACCGAGCCGTAAACATTTTCTATGTGCAGCTAAACGTCCTAACCGAAAAAGACGCATCTTTAACAATTTTATTTATGTGAGATGATAATAAAGTAATTTGCTTATCATGCTCTAACATCGGTGCCAGGCACAGGCAGGATAATAAATTAGAATTGTGGAACATTGTATCGCCCATCACAGAAACCATAAATTGAAATTTCCAATGTCTCATTTGTTACATCTGTTGATTGGAGAACAAAAATATCCAGTTGATGAAAAACAAAAAACCCATCTTGAATCAGAATATCAGCAAAAAGTTGATTCAGTTTGCTATTTAAAACAAACATGGAGAGTGATAATGAAAATCATGTATATTGGTGTTTGGGAAACTTTGATTATTAAATGAGAATTACAAAACTCCCAATTAAAATGTTCTGTTCCGATAGTATTTTGGAGATTTTTTTTCAGTTGAAAGAGATCTGGATGAGAGTAAGCCACAAAAAGTAGTTACAAATGAAGATGAATATTTGCTGTATGAAAGCACATAAAAACAACACTGTGTTTTATTAAGTTCAAAGTCGGTCATTCAAGCTTTCCCTCTCCTTACCACCTTTATGAAGATGGTAAAAACCATAGCTTCCATGTGACTGACTGATGTCCATACTGGCCTGGCGTGAACCACACAGATAATCTATGGAGTGTCATCAAAAGGAAATATTTGAGGCACCAGAGCCAACAGTACAGAAAGTTTAAGGGTCACTATTAAAGCATGGTGAGACTGAAATGTGCCACTGTTTTAATTGACGTTTTGTAACATTGTGAGAAACTGAAATTTAAGTTTTTGATAGCCGTTAGCTACTTGGCACTTACAATAACGCAACAAATCAGTTGATTTTTGTTGTTGTTGACTGAATCAATAAACTAAATGAAGGTTTCCGTGACATTCAAATTAACTGAAATGCTCAGAGATTTCTTCACAAAAAACATCAGGATCTCTAACAGAATACGTGGACAGCAAAAGGAGATTGTGAGAGATCCTACCTAACGTGTAACAGAAAATTGAGATCCAAACATGACATTACGCGTGTTATATAGGACAGAGTAAATAAATCTGTTTGATACATTTTAAAATGAGACATTGACCTCGCACTTTCGTTGAAAAAAAAATTATTTGGAGCCTAACGCCACTCAATACATAGCAGGGGAATGTCAACAAACCTATTCTCTAAATTATTCACACAACATTACCTAGCAATACCATGGTTAAATTGAGTCTGATCCATGTTTTCATTGGTTAAAAAACAACATTTTGTTATGTTCTTTAGAAGTACAACTGTAAATTTCTGAAGATTATTATTCATTTAAGGAATAGAGAAACGGCAAGATGATGATGATGATGCCAAAGCTCTCACAGGTTCTGATAGGTTAGTTCACAATGAGGCACCCATGTAGTTTTCATTTAAGGTATCTCCTTAAACACCCTGTGTCTTTCATTTACAAATGAAAACAAATCAATCAATATCTTAGAAAAAAGGCAAATGTGAACCTCCAGATCTCTATCTTATCCGTGGGTAAAATTTACACAAGCCTAAAGGTTTAAACAGTTCATCATCACACTGTTAATGACTGTGTCCCAGAGACTATTGGTCTTAAATGCATAACTCAACCCCAGAATAACAACAAAACACCATATGAAGATACTGGATGAAGGCGATGAATGACTGCAGCATCCATGTTTCCTTTGTACAAACTTTAAAAGCCAGATACATTTTGAAAAATCTGCCAATGAAACTAAAACTGAAGTGCTTGGCTATGTTGACCATTGCTCCACTTGGGGGAGTGGGAAAGGTTGCAAGCTCTAGAAAATGATCCCAAATGTGAAGGACAAGGATGGCAGCATCATCTCATTTGATGGTTTGCTGCAGCTGGAACTGTTCCACTTTACAATCTAGACAGATTTCTCAGGAAAAAGCCTTACGTAGAAACACTGAGACAGTATCAACACCTCAGGCAGTAGGTTAAGCTTGGGCACAAAATGGCCCAGAGCATATCGCCAAGCTAGTTATGAGGTGGTTTAAAAACAAAATGGACACAGCAAAAATCCTGAGCTTAGTGCCATAGTAAATAAATAATCAACACTGAAAAGTAACATGTGTAGCCTACCCTCTAAACCAGACTGGATGAAATTTTTGCAAATGTAGTAAGCTTACTGAGGGATAAACAGAATATTGGATCCACAGTTCAGCCGTTTGGAAAACTGAATCATTTTGGGAAATCTATTGACCTTAAAAAGGAAAACCGGATTGTCTGACGTGATTTTTTTAACAGTGGCTGGCTTTTTTTGCATTACATATTCTGAAACATCATTAGGCATTCATGTTTTCCTCCAGCTTGCTGTGTAACATTGCTGTTGCACTTTACAGTATCTAGAAAGTAAAGAGTGAAGAGGGACGCTGAATACCTCCAGTAAATGACCAGGGCAACGTATGGAACCTAGGACAATGCATCAAGGTCTGATAGATGTGGTGCGTGATGAGCATAACTTCAATTAACTTTTAAAAACCTCAAAAGCCAAATGCTAGTTGGACCTTCTTCCTTTGTATGTTTTTACGTGAAAGCGAAGACTAATCCTGTGTCCTTAAGAGAAAAAGAAAATTGTATTAAAATGATATATATGATATAAATATATTTTCAGCTACTCTAGTGTTTTTTTCTTTTTTTCTTGCTATCTATTGCTGCTGTGAAAGATGTTTGATTCAAACACCAGCATTGATTTGACATAATGACATTTCTTTTGGGAGTTTCAACACCTGATGATGTCCAGCTTTTTCTCAAAACAAGTTAAAAAAAATCTCCCTGTTGCTTCCAGATTAAATGTTTATTTAGATAAAACAACAGTTAATGAGGACATAATGTTAAGGTCAATGGCCTTCTTTTGTGCTCTGGCCTCCTTCCAGCCCAGGTGTTAGGTGGCGGGTGCAGTGACACAGAGGGTAGGCTGATTACCTCTGCAGTCCTTGGTAGCTTGGTACTGCCTGGGTTAATGAAACGGGCTTCCAGATAAGGCCAATCCCTCATGATTTCTATGTGTTACTCCAGCAGCTACTTTTCATTGAGAAAAGCTTATCTGTTTCCCAGGGTTGTTCCAGCAGTCACCTGGCAGAGCACATGGTTGTTTTTCACATAGAGTGTATTGACATTTCAAGGTCCAACAAGGAGGCGGGAGGGAGGGAGACTTTATAAGTAAAAGGGAGACCGGAGGAAGCAGTAACACCCGCCGGGCCAGGCAGAGAGAGCTCAGACGTTCACCTGAACAGACCATACAGCTGCATCTTGAGCAGAGGAGATGGACAGCAGGTGTAACTGCTCGACCAACGGTGATAGGTTTTTAAATCCTATCCTCTACAACATCCTGAGCCAAATGGATACTGCCGGGCAAAGCCAAGACACCTTCAGCAACAGTTCGGCTCCACACAGATGCAACTGTGAAATGCGAAGGACAGTGTGCTTGATGAGACCCTCTGAGATCTGCAAAGATGCGTCGGCGGTCCTGGTCAAAACCGCGCACTTCATAAGAAACCTGCCGGCTTTCAAGCAGCTGCCGCCGAGCGACCAGTATGCTCTTCTTAAAAGCTGCTGGGCGCCGCTCTTCATTCTGGGTCTGGCCCAGGAGCACGTGGACTTCGACGTGACGGACGTTCCGGCCGACAGCATGCTGAAGAAGATTCTCCTGAACTGCCAGGAGAGCCCAGAGATGGAGCGGGAGCAGCCGACCATGGCAGGCGTCAGCAAACTGAGGAGCTGCCTCAAGAAGTTCTGGAGCTTGGATTTGAGCCCGAAGGAGTATGCATATCTGAAGGGGACCACAATATTTAATCCAGGTAGGTACTTACCGGTGATAACTTTGTTAATAAAATAAACCAAGAAAAGCATGCAGCGCTAAAATACATAAATCCTAAAAGTAACCACGTCCCTCACATCTTTATTTTACGAACAGACGTACCAGAGTTACAAGCAGGCCTGTTTGTAGAAGGACTACAGCAGGAAGCTCAGCACGCCCTGAGCGAGGTGGTCCAGCTGCTACATCCTGGACATCAGGAGCGCTTTGCTTGGATCCTCCTCACAGCCTCCATGCTACAGGGCATTACCCCCAGCCTCATCACCGAGCTCTTCTTCCGGCCTGTGATTGGCCAGGCCAACCTGCTGGAGCTGCTGGTCGACATGCTCTTCTGTAGAAACCCCTAGCGGTCCTTAAGACACTAGAGAAAGTTCAATTGACAATGTAATCATCTGTTTGTTTGTTTGTTTTTGTTTTTTTTAGAACATCCCTGCAATGTTGCTCTGAAGCCCCAAAGAATTAACAAAAGAAACTGTCATTGTCCTACATGGGATCAGGATTTGCTTCCATTTTTCAAGAAGCTGAGGTCACTTTAGTCCAAACTAAGCAGAAATCCAACACTAAAGAAAGCTTTGTCATTCTACAGACTGTGCTTTTCTGTGAAAATACTTGATCTTCTTCTCTGTTGCTCTATTGTTTTATATAAATATTGTTCCCTTCATATGAAGACTTGAAATAAATATATTTTTGTACATGAAGCTAGTTGTAAATCTTCATTGGTCCCCGAGACACCCTCACACCGACCATTCCACTTACAGATTCCTCATTTCTGAAATGTTGAGCACAAAGTGTTGCACAACTGAAAAGTTTTAAAATTCTTCCAAGTCTGTCTCAAGCATAAACCTAAAACTTTTTAAGTCCCTTCTCTAGCTTATTGAAAATTATGTGTAAAGACTGAAACAAATCCAAACTGCAAGATGTTGTGTAAATACCGGGATCACAGGTTAATAACTGGGTTGAACAGTGTAAGGATAAACACAATAAATGGGATAAAATAATAAAAAGTAGACATTTCTCACGCTAAAGGCGTACAAACGCCGAGCAAAAACCATCTCGCCACTTGAAACCTCATCCAATAGCTGTAAATGTTAGTGTTTTATTGCAGTATATGTTAAAATACCAACAAAAAAAGTTAACTGGAAGGAAAATATGTGGTTATTGATACGATCTACTACTAAAAATATTGAAAACTTCCTTTCGACATTAAAAAAATCTTTTGCCCACAGTATTGGCTAAACATGGCTACATTTATTTTTATTTTTATGATATACCTCTTAAAAGTTATGCATTAAAAATGATGTGAACTTAAGTGGATCCGATCATAATCTGCTGGTCGAGCAAAAGTGGGAGAGATTTTCTGGTACTGTCCGAAATAGTCCGGATTTTATTTGACAGACAGGACCAAATTTGTTTCATTTGGTGATAATGAATCATAAATAAAAACAAATCATGTTAAAATTGCACAACATCTATAATATCTGTGCCGATCACATTATACCTTAATTTTTATGTCTACACTTTATCATCTTCTGCACCCTCGTTAACATTTTTTCTGTGGATGGGTGTGTTCAGGTTGGCGTTCTGCGTTAGTTTTCCACAAATATTTTGTTCCCAGTTGACCAAAGCCGTTTGCCTGTTTCCCTTGGATAGGGTTCTTGTGGAGTTAAATTTGTGTAATTAAAGGCATCTAAGCAAAGGAGTCAGAATGCATTGGCCACTTCTCGATTTATTGTCTATAGATTTTAAAAGCCAATAATTTATCCTCCACTTCACAATATTTCACTGCTGCTCATACTGTATATGATCCCTTAAGGTTGTGGTTAATGCAGGAAGTCCAACAATGGTCCTATGTCTCCCTCTCATGGAAAATTATGGAAACTTTTTGTCCCCCCCACCAGGTACTGGATCCAGAAAACCTGTCTTTAGTTCCTTTTAAATAATCTTCACTTGAACAATGTAAACTTCCTCACACACCCGCTTGATTAAAAAAAGAAAGTAAAAAGAACAGTTGAATAAAAATATCAAAAGAGTGTGAATGGTGTGATTTACATGGGACAGGCCTACTTAGTACTTGCTCATCCTACTGTTTGGTATGCAAGTTGTGAAACGGTGTGTCTTTACATGACAACCTGCGCAGGTTAAACAGGAATGTGCCGGCGGGGGCAGTGAGCCAGAGGAAGCGGGGTTACGGAGGGAAACTGCAACACAAACAGAAGAAAGACAGAGAGAGAGAGAGAGAGAGAAAAAGAGCCTGAAAATCTTGAATTCGGACACAGAAAGCCGAGATAATTATATGTTGTGTTTTGGAAGCTTTTAGGAGCGAGCAAATTAGTTTTTATGACTCAACAAAACTTCTCTGCTTCCAAAGGAAATCAAAAGATCTCAAAAATGTTCAGGTGCAGTTTTATTATGCACTCTGACAGATGTCCTGTTTTATAAAACAGGCACGTAAATACCAGGAGCTAACAGATTTAGTCAATTTGTTTTACCAGGCATCAGTTCCATAAAAAGAAAAAAAAGAAACCAATATTAGTTTTAAATGTTTGTTCTAACATAATCAGGATATATATTTCCAAAGAAGAATACAATTTAAACATCGTTTTTTGACCCACGATGGGAAAACTCTGTTCTACGCTCAGTCCTCATTTTGCAATAAATAACAAAGACAAACTCCTGGATTTTATTTCCCTTTAGTCAGAACCAGCCAAACAAGTTCTGTCTTTTGCTGAGGGCGGAAAAACCCTGCCTGCTGCAATGCTGACCTCGAGGTGGGAGAGCCTCACAACAATCCTGAAGTTAAAAAAAGGGAAAGCAGGCTACGGAGAAAACTGCATGGAAACGTTCGACGACGTAGGAAAAGTTCAAACCGAACTGAAGTTTAAGAGCAGATTTTGATGTGAGCTGAATTTTGGATTGAGTCACAGGTAATAGAAAGCTTAGCACTCTGAGCTGCTTGTATTACCTTTAGAATAAACCAATACACGTCATAAAAAACAACACCAAAAAGGCATATAAACCAAGCCCAGAAAGTTTTATTTTGTTAAAAACAAATGACTCACTGCATGAATCACTGTACAATATAAAAAAATGAAACCAAAAGGTACACTGAGTAACATTTAATCAATATCTACAGACAAAATATGGCTTATAACAATACAGTCAGTGGGTGAAAAAAACAAAACATGTCCCTTGGTAGTGTAGCGAAATGGTAGGAGACATTAAACTGTACATGCAGAAAAAAATAAGACAGCTTGTATAAACAAAAACAAACACAAGAATGAGGACGGTTTCGTCCGCCATGAGCCTTGATCCTCTGGCCGCCTTGTATTTAGTCTCTTTCAGAATCTAAAACACTGCATTTATAAGAACCCCCATCCCTTTGATGTGGTGGGGGGGGGGGGG
>JAVLVB010000117.1:481946-519538 GCA_032876305.1 Orestias chungarensis | reverse complement strand
GCAAAGGCGCTGCCGACGAGTTTGTCCCCGTGTCATGCTGGTAGGGAGAGTAGGCTGTGGCGGTGCTGGAGGAGTACGCTAGTAGAGAAAGGAAAAAAGAACAAACTAAATTGTTTGTTCAAATACAAAAAAACAGATAAAAACCTGAAAAGTGTGATTTGGAAAAGTATTCAGCCCTCTAAGTTAATATGATGCAACTTCTTCATGTCCAGAGACTACATTTTAGACTGTCTTTGTAAAATGCCACAAGCTCCCATAAAGCTGATTGAAGAGCATCTGTAAACAGCTCTTTGTATGTCCGACTTCCCTTATGGGTTTAGATACGGTCTTTTGATTAAGCTCCTGAATGTGTATTGATGTAAACCAGGCATCTGCAGCTCTGGCAGCGCTAATCCAGACTTTATTTGCTACTACTGTCTGGCTCGCTAAGCCGTCACAACTTGTTCCTCCTGAATTTTTATCCGACAAGTCCTGCAGTGATTCTGGCACTAAAAAAAACCAAACTACCCCATAAGAGTCATGCACTACAAACTGTCTACGTTTTCACGGATTTGATCATGATCTACTGATTGACCGCCTTAAAATATCTCAGATTATTTCTCTTTATTCGACAGATGGGACTAACTTTGTGTCATTTTGTCATCATAAATCAAAACTGACTAAAAACAATTCATGTTAAAGTTCCAGAACATTATCTGTGCTGATCACATATAACTTTAATCATATGCCTCCACCTATGTCATAGTCTGATACTGCAAACCACAGAGCAAGGGGAGGAGGAACAAAACAACTAGGCGTCATGTCCGAAACTTGAATCCCCTTCAGATTCATAACAAAATCAGTTTTCTTACGTGACGAACAAAAGGTTTTCTATCTAAACAAACCAAGCTTCTACTATGCGTACAGAACGAACCATGAAGACACCTTAGGTAACCAAAGTACCCCGTCACTCTGAGTTCTTAGGACCAAAGGTAAAAAAAAAAGGGGGAACAGGTGTTTAGCTTCTGTGTTCTTCAGCATTGGTGCGAACAGTCTGAAAACCTGAGATTTGAAGAAAAAAAAATCTGTTGGTTTCTTTCAATCAGGAAAGAAACCCAGCAGTTTTTACTTTAAAGCCAAAGATTTCATATTTATAGTTTCTTAGCCTTTTAGGTTTTTTATTCTGCGTCTTTGTCTATTTGTGTAACATCATAATCTTTACTTTTCTTCTGATAAAACGTACGTTTAAATGTGTCTTATCTTTTAGTCTGTTTGCCCAAAAAGCACTACAAGCTACCCAGTGTATAAATAGTGGTAAACAAATAAACCAGCTTTGCCTCTAGAGTGATCGATAGTTTTAGATTTCTACTATTTACAACAAATTAAGATTTTTATTTGTTCTGTTGGCATCCTTTTAACATGTTAACCCTTTTGCTTAAATAGTATATGGTTAACAGTTAGTGGGACTTTTATGAATTGGGTTTCTTGCACCAACTACTTTCGTCTTTCTTCATCTTTAAAAGGCCAGATTTGTAAGAGTTCCTGTTAGAATCTTACAACAGACTCTCCCACCTTAGTTCTGAATCAATAAAGCTTAACCAGACTTAATAAAAGCTTCTCTTCTCTGAATGATACTCTCCACACTAGGTTTTCAGTTTAGATTTTTCTCCCATATTTTATTGCGTTAAATGTGACTAGCTAAAAAAAAAAAAATTGTCCCCACAGCATGATGCAGACACCATCAAGTCCCAATGTGGGTAAAGTGTATTTTATTCCACAAAGAGCTTCAGACATTAAATTGAAATTAAAAGGAACCCTTCCGATATGCTGCTTTTTCCACGTGTAACACGTTGGGGTTTGTGATCGTGACAAAAAGTAGAAAAGTTCAAAAAAGGTACGGCTGCTTTAGACGGCATTGAATGTTAGTATACTTTCCAAGGTTGCATTTGATCTGTTAAAGAGGTACAAAGTTTAAGCCAAGCTGCTGATACCTTCCCATGCCTCACTGTGAAAGTTATGGAAACACAATGTGCTGTACCCTCATTCAAAGACATGTAACAGGACACCCAGTCCCTTTAGCAGCCTCTTCACAGCGAGGAGGGGAGGGACAAACAATATATAAAAAAGAGCCTGTTGCACTGTAATCCATTTGTAACCCAAGTTGTTTGCTAAAATGACATACTAAATCAGGGGACAGATATTTCATGTGGCTTAATCTGCTGCTTAAACAGATTGTGTGGCATGACTACAGAGCTGGAGGGGGAGGAAAACAAGGGAGATGAGGTGGGCGTTCAATAGCACAGGTGGGGAGGAGGCTTTTCACAAGCCAGAAAATGTAATATGTGAAGAAAAGGACAGGAATGCAGCAGTTTACTGTGTAAGCTGAGGTGTGTTACTATAAAACGAGGAAACCGAGAAGATGCCTACAGCTGCAGACGGCACAATGGGTTACAGAGGCTGAATTATCCCTCTGAGATCAGGACAGTAGAAACCTATGGTTTCAAGAACATTTTCTACATCCGGGTAACTCAACTCCATTAAATATTATTATTATTTTTAAAACACCCCCACAAAACATGAAACTAAAACAAAATATGACAAGTCTCTATGCACCTGTGGAAAATTCCCCAAATGTACTCACTTCTTGAGCTGTAGGGCCTCATTTTCCTCGCCAGCTCATCCGACGGCGTTTGCTCCGACACCTTCACCTCTGGGACTGCAAAAGCAAACGAAACGGACACCGTGAGGATGAGTACGTTCTCAACAGTTCGAAACAATCTGGTCATCTGCTGCTTCTGTGTTTTGGTAAACCACGTGTGCTTGTCTCAGCTTGCCCCAGATTAACCGATTGTTAATAGGCCACTGCCTGCAGAGTGTCTGGTGTGTTAAGGCTTACAACTGTGAGCTAAACAAAGACTGCAACGTTCCTACACTCTTATGAGTCACAGGGGGAAGACGGGTCAGATATTTCCAATTTTTGGTATTCCGCAACCTCCAGACAGCAAAAAACCTAATAGAAGCTTAAATATTTGGAGTTTTTTTTAATTTTGAAATCGATTTTCTTACAGTCGCTGCTATTGAAGGTTTGGGTCATGGTTTCGTTGCCGCTGTCAGGCAGAGTCCCGTCGTTCCTGCCGTTAGGACGTTGCCCTGTCGACTGATGGCTGGCCTTCTTCTTGGCCTTGCGCGTGCTGATACGGATGACCCCGTGCACCAGCTTGCACTCGGCCTCCTGCTCCTCCAGGTTGTAGTTCTGCGCGATGTTGTAGATGAGCTCGCTGATCTCGTTCGTCTTGCGGAAGAAAGAGGAGTCGGACGTACACTTGGCAAGCTCCTCGATCTGGTGGAAGGCGTAAAGCTCCAGGAGCTTTTTGGTGATGAGAGAGTCAACGTCTGTGCTGTCGCACGGGTCGTCCAGATCGTAGCAGTCGTTGGACAGCAGGCTGGTGTTGCTGATTGGCCGCTGACTTTCGCCCTTTGCGGGCGGACGGGTCCGCTTGGGGGGATTGACCGGGTAGTTCACGATCTCGCCCCTGAAACGAACATCTGGGTAACGGAAGCTTTCACTTGTGGGCAACTTGGCTGCTTTGGTGGGCTTGCTGGAGTCCACAGGGACACCACAGGTCGGGTTGTTCAGAGCAATCCCATTTGAAGGCTCACTGCCGGCTTTGGGCGGGTGGTCCGTTGAGGACTCATTAACAGGCAGACAGGGCTCTCTGCTGCCATAAAAGCCGCAAGTGAGCACGCAGCAGAGGAGGGCCTTGCAGCCACTCCAACCCATAGAGGCACAGGAGCCGCAGGTAGGCCTGCCAGCCGACGGGCTCTCGGCCGACCCGGGAATAAACCCTATCGTCTCTGATCCCCGGGCCGTGCCGTTCCGCTGGCGTCCTCTACTGCAGCCATTCTTGTTCTCCGAATACCGCGGGTGGTCGCTGTGGTGGTCGCGTACATGTTCTCCGTGCGGATCCTTCAGGTCATGTCTGACCGTGCTCTCCCTGTTAATAGTTCGCGTTTGAGCGTAGTGGCCCGGCTTGGAGTTGTAGGTGTGGTGGTTGGAGTGGCGGGACGTCTGCGGAGCCCCTGAACTGTGGCCAGGCATGGCTCAAAGCACCTGGGACCTGCAAGGGCAAAAGAGAGCTTACAGGTTAGATGAAATTAACCCCTCTGTGTATAACTAGGACGGCCCTTCTAAGAAAGAGAGAAAGTCATTTGTGTTAAGATCAAGGTGCGACATAATGTGTTATTCTTTGTATTTATTTATTATTTTTATTTCATTTTTTTACAACCAAACTTGATATTATCATGAATATAAAATGTATTTCTAATTATATTTCCACTGGTTAAACCATATCATTAAGTTTTAGAATATTAATGCTTGTGTTTAGATATATATCTATCTGGTGAGGTCGCTGAGCTTTCTTAGTCCTACATTTTGGATGACATGTTGCAGCACGTCACCGATATTTCTGTTCTACCTTATTTTTTTCTGTTATTTCCAATTTGTTTGGTTCAAATGCAGATTTTAGCCCACTTATAATGTCTAACTTTATTATGTAGTATATTCTATTATATATGATATTTTTCATTTAATCACAAAAATGAAATAAAGTTTTACTTTAACCATTTTCCTTTTGGTCTCGGCATCAAAATGAAATATGTGTTTAGTATTTAGTAAGTGCTGATTTTAAAGTAATCGGTTTTCTGTTGCTTTTACTGCACTTAATGCATTTCTGGTGCATTACATTGCAATCTGTTTGATAAATTATTTTTTCATGGGTTTTTAGGTACTTTTAAGTACCTTCTAACTTCCATAGTGTCTTTTTTTATCATAATTTACTGCACCTAATTTCACGTTTGTGTGCATTTCAAATTGTTTATAACATCTCTAGTGACTTTCCTTTAGTTTTGCTAATTTAAATTTTGTTCTTTACTTTGGTTTTCTAATAATTATTACTTGTTTTATCAGTTTAGCACTTTTTGTTATGCTTGTTTGGATGCTTCCTTTGTTTTGCTCCTCTTGAGTTAAGACTAAATCTGGTGGATTAAAAAGTTAGAGTTAGCTTTTGAAATACAAGCAATCACAGAGAAATGTTAAAACGAGCAGTTTGAAAAGCAACCCTCCAGTTTTAAAACATGAGGTTAAAAGCTTAATGTGTGTGTGTGTGTGTGTGTGTGTGTGTGTGTGTGTGTGTGTGTGTTTCCTTTAACAGCTGTGCAACCAGCACCAAACCAGTCCGGCATCTAACTGCTCCTCATTTCCATGCAGACTTTCCACTCACCGCATAAGAAGAAACAGCTGCGGCTGAGCGGACCGCGGAAGTCTCAGGCAGACTTCGGCTGCTGCCGCCAGCGCCTCAAACCCGGACGGAGCGTCGACGGAGCCTCGGACTTCCAGGTGAGCTGCTCTTTACATCCAACAAGCGACAGAAACCCGACAAACTCAAAGCCCGGAGTCCAGGCGCCGCAAACGAGCGACACCGCGCAGCACATCCGCGCCGCCAGTCCTACTTGAAGCAAGAGAGGAAAAAAAACAGAGAGAGAAGAGTCTCCTGCTGGTACCTGGCTATCACCTGCGGCTACAGCTAAAAGCGCCGCGGAGACACGCCCACAGGTGCGTCATGACGTCACAAATGCACAAGGTAGGAAAAAAGGAGGAGGGGCCTTATGGACAATCTAAACAATGGCTTTCTTAAAATTTCTTACAATTATCATGATTTTGTATTTGTATTCATTCATTTATTAAATATTTACCTTTGTATTCATTTTCTTTTCTTATTTTATTTGATCTGCACCGTTACATCAGAACAATGGAGCTGTTTTTACTGAGAGAAACAAACCAAAAAAACTGATGCTGATATTAAAGACAAATTCCATAAAAATCCAGGCAAAAGTTTGTGTATTTCATAATAACTTTTCGTAATAGATAAAACGTCTAAAGTAATATTACAATTAAAAAAATCCCTCAAATGTATTTCTTAAACTGAAAAATATGAAATAAAACCTTTTATATTGTTTTAATTTCCTTTGTACTGTCCTTTTTTTTTTTTTTTTTGCATGAAATATTTGTATTTTTGCATCCTTTTTGCATATTTGATTTTCTCTGGAAAAAATTGAGGAAAATGACAACAAAGAGGAACTATATTAGAACTATAATAGAAGTTTGCACAAAAAAAATTAACTTAATCTGCAAAGGTCTGCAACCCTGGCAGTGCAAAAAGACATTTTCGAACTTAGTCTAGCTAATACAACTGTTTTGGAGGCGTCAATTTTAAAAGATATTTTGATTTGTGAAAATCAATCACGATGGGAAATGGTTTGTCATTTCTAGAGGACGACCGATGTTTTACAATACAGAAAAACTATAGTTTTGCACAAAATAAAAGAGGGAAAAAAAGAGGATTTTCTGCATGTTTAAACAATCTTATTGGTACCCCTTAGTTATTCTTATGTAACAAAAAACAAACGACAAAATAAATAATTCAATGTAATCCTGTTATATTTTAAAAACCCACCACACCCATGCATTGCAGGGAAATTAAAGGATTTAAGGAGCGAAACAGTCATGTCTTTTTATGCCGTGGGATTAAGAACACCCACGCTTGACCCCACATTACGCATGGGTTCATGGGTTTATTTATTTAAAAGCTATTTGAGCAGGACACAAGACATAAAACAACATTCCATTTATAAGAAACAACTGTCTGTAAACAGAACCAACGGTCTGTAAGCACTCCAGCCAAATTTTAATTTGCAGGCCCTAACTAAAGGGAAATAGCAAGTCAAGCAATGCTCACCCAGCGCCACCTTGTAGTCAACATTTCACTTCACTGATTCCAAAAAGAAGCATCCCTTAAAAAACAAGTGGAAATCTTATGTTTTTTCTTTTGCTTGGGTGTATAGATCAAGATACGTAATAGGCTAAATGTGTATTAAGAGTATATGTCATACTGATCGAGGCACAAGCAAACTAACATAAAGAGGCATTGTTATGCAAACAAAAAAAGGACTAATACGCAGGTGTGATTATGTAGATTATGCAATATACAGGACATACAGAAAAAGCATTAGCACAGCCTTAGATAGAAAAACCATTGAGAGAGTGTCTTAACAAGTACTTGAGAATATGGATAGATGACAAGCTCTCCTTGGACCTACATATTAGCTACTGCTTTAGTCAAGAAACAAAAAGTCAAGCTTACCTTTCATGTTAGAGACAAATCATGTTATACTTTTAGTGCCAAGAAAAAGCTTGCAGAAGCTACATTTTGTTTGTACTGTAATTGATTATGAAGATGTATACTGCATCATCCATTTTGTGTCATTCAGTGTATTATGGATTATTGCGGTTCATCAAAAACACAAAGTCCCTCACCTGACATTGCATTGTTTATGACTTAGTTGGTTGGACGTCACTTAAAATTCATAGACACTGGTGTATCTTTTTCTATAAAGCTATGCTTACCAAACTTCTTCTGTACCTCTGTAACCTCGTCTCTATTTGCTCGGATACCTACTAGCTACGCTCCACATAGTGGTTGCTTTTCAATGTCCCACACGTTGCAACGGAATTGGGAAAAAAAAGCTTTTTCCTATTCAGCACTTTGGGAATTGAGAAAAGAAATTAAGTTATAAACCCTCATGTCCATTATTGTATTTAAAACTACTGTGACCAATGTTGTGATGGAGACCTGTTTGTGTTTTTCTTTAGATTCTCATTGTGTTTTTTAACAGTTTGTATTTTTTTATCATGAAAATGTATCTTGTTGTTTAATATGTATCCATTGTTTTGTGGTTTGAATGCTACCTTGGCCAGTCCTCTTGAAAAAGACATTCTCAACGAGTTAAATAAAGGTAAAAATAAAACTGTTCAATATCAGACACTTTCCACATTAACTTTTTATTCATGTTTCCGTCCTATGTAAAAAAAAAATTTCAAACCAAACATTATTTTGGCTAACTTAATATAAAACGGACTGTTTCATCTTTAATAAATGAATTGCATTGACACGTCCCCATGAATGGACTCAGACATACCTGTTCTTGCATTAAAAAAATACTTTTTTGGGGGGTAAATAGATACAATAGTTTGGAGTGGATTCAAAATACTTGTAGTGTTTAAGTTTAAGGTGCATAGATAGCAGTGGAGATATGTGAACAGTTTAACATGTTTTGTTTATTAAGAAATTGGCGGTTAACTCAGAAAAGCCTGCTGTTGCGTTCCCTTTTCTTTTGGAGATAAGGATCTAACAGCTAAAACCTGTATTTATCTGCCTTTCAAAACAAAGTTTTAATATTTTTCAATCGTTAGATCAATAAACACGCCTCATCACCATGTACAACATATAAACATTAGATATACTGATGGTAGCATTATACTGAGGAAAGAGCCAGTTCATTGACTATTAAAGTAAATATATAAATATACAGGGGTTAGACATTGAAACTGAAACACCTGTCATTTTAGTGTCGGAGGTTTCAAGGGTAAATTGAAATGTCCTGCTGCGTGGACCGGCTTTCCATGGACAGAATCCAAGTTTTTTCAAGTTTACAGCTACAAACGGGCCCGAAATCAGCTGATTCAAACCTTACAGTAAGACTTAAGTTCTTCCAAAACCGGGTCTGGGTAAAGACTGGTAAAGACAATATATGTGCATGAATGTATTCTGTTTTATTGTTGTTATCGAATTTCCAAACTGTAAACCACTGCTTATGCTAAGAAGCTGCACATTCTTAGCTACGTGTATAAATATGCCTCTCCGACACATCTGATTGGCTGGCATCAACGTAAACGAACCCTCCTCTAGTCCAATTTTGTTTACACACACACACACACACACACACACACACACACACACACACACACACACACACACACACACACACACACACACACACACACACACACACAATCCCTATAGCTCACACTCTTGTGAGCTATAGGGATTGTGTACTAGTTTAATGCGTAGGCTGTGCCAACCGTCTTACATAAAGGTGAGTTAAAGCATCAAACCACATATCCCCGCAGTGACATAAGTGGCTCATTTTACAGTGTATGTACTTGTGTTAGAGATAGAGAAGGAAATAAAGATACCCAGTGGCGTCTATGGCGACCAGGCAGCTCACTACTGACCTGTATCAGTTATGAAAAACAAACACAGCAAAATGTGTTCTTTTTAGACAACCCCTCTGCTCTTCAGTTACATTTTCATTCTTTGCAGTTTAAACAACTGAACATTAATAGAAGAAATAGAAAATATTGACTTGTTAAACAGTTTAAACTAATATTGTAGGACACTAGAGCCCCTTTTCCCCCAAGGGCTGGTTCCGTGCTGGTGCTAGGGCCGGTTCGCGGCTGGTTCCAAGCGCAAACCAACAAAGAACCATCTGTTTTTCCACACACAGGTGCTGGCCGAAAAGCAACATCATTACATTGCTTCATGGGTATGCCTACGTTACATTACGCCACAAGACCACAACAACACTTTTTAAGTTTGCGCCCATACCCTCCAGCAGCCATCACTCGCTGGATGTATTGAAACAACGGTTTGGTCCTTGAAGCCCCTGCAAGTTTTTTTTACATTTCGGTGGAGGACCACACTGCGAGCGGGGGAGGAGCGGTGTGAAGTGCAATTATCCCTGAACGTGATGGGGGGGAAAGTCTACAGAGACCTGGTTCGATTTTATGAATGTCTGTCGTGGGAAATGGCAGCCGGAGGTGATTGGTTGAGAAGGATATAGGTCACATGTCTCATGTTTATTAATTAGAACCAACCAGGAAGATTACTTTTGTGGCCAATAACAAGTTTATAAGTACAAAATTAGCATTATTGACTCCTAATAATGATCACACGTTTAGAGCCAATACGAACAAAGTAGAATTGTTATGGATTCATTCTAGTTTGTTTTATTGACTTTTATGTCTTCATTTACCTTCCAGACTCTTGATTGCTGCCCCAAGTTTAGGGTCTAGACTTTCCAAATAGTCCTGGTCAGCATATTCAGCAGGCAGTGATCGTCAGACGGCCCTCGGTGGCTGTTGACACCACCCGTTATCACTTGTTGTTATTTTCCCACCTGAATAAGCTATTAAACGGTTGTTGTGATCCTTTTCTCACGTGTAACTGCACCGAATATGAACAGCAATTAATATAGTACAATTCATATAATCAAATCCCAACGTGTGCACACAATGTCTTTAAATGTCACCTTTTCATTCTGAAAATATGTGAATAACTTTAGCAGATCTTTGTTTTACATGTATTTACATGAAGGTTTTATACTGTACTCTGCATTTTTGTGTGTGAAACAACCACAAAGACACAAAATAACACAAATTCCTTCCTGTAGCTTCTCACACTTTATTTCCCTGTCACCAGAACACAAGGGAACATTATTTACAAAAGAACTACTATAAACAAATGTACAAGTTAAATAAAAAGTTAAAACAGAATATAAAAGCTATAAAATCTAATCTATAAATAAATAACTAATAGAGAATAAAATAATGCAGGGATGTGTGTTTTTAAGTGTCTTTAAGTGCATCCACAACAAAGGTGAAACTGTCATACACTCTCTGATCCAGTCCTGTGGATGTGGACCGCGTCTTAATGGGACAGAAAGTATTTTTTTGTATTTTTTATGCCCCTTAGTTGGCTGTTGGCAGAGTTTGCACACAGGCAATCTCTGGACCCTGGACAGTATTCCTCCCACTTCTGTCAGGTCCTGCCGGTGCTTCCTCTAGTACGGAGTACTATTACTTCCTCTAGTATCTATCTATCTATCTAAAACATACTCTGTACATACATACATACATTCATACACAGTATATAAAAAACTGAGAGGTGTGGAAAAAAAACCCCAAAAACATTACACTGACTTTTCAGTTTTCACCTTCTTAATATAAATTAGCTGAACTCAGTCTTCCACAGTTAGAAAGAAAAAATAACAGAATTCACTTTATCATAATTAATGAAAACATGTCAGTTCTTTAACTAAACATTTTTCTTTTAAATTACTTTGAGCTTCGCAGTTTTAACCAAACCACACACTTGATCACATCGTAAAAAGATTTATGTTATTCTGTATGCACACACTAATTGGATACAAAAACATGTGGTTCTATTTGTGTTATTACTGACAGGTAAAAAAAAAGTTTTTAAGTAATGAATGACATCGGAACAAGACGGCAGTGTTAGGCATTAGCATGGGCTAACGTCAGATCGCGATCAAGCATTTGTAAAAATGGGTATCTGTCAAACAATCACAAAATTAAACATTGTAATTTAAAAACAAAACCAAATAATGTACTTACTGCGCGTTGGAGCCGCTTTGATTAGTATTCCACGGTCAGTTCTACAGTAAGTGAAGGCGGCGGATCTGATTGGCGCAAAGTCTCTAAAATAGCGGAGGAGGCGATCCGATTGGTAGTCCACGTTCGAAAGTCTACTGTGGCGAGCAGGCGGCGCCCTGATTGGCCAGCCTACAGTCAACGTTCGAACCTAGACTTTTGCACTACCATAGACTAAACGTCTGCGAGTAGGAAGTTTGTCTCCTCCACTGACCACTGCTGCTTTGACTTCAGGTCCATTTTGTTTCTATTGTCGCACAAGCAACTCCAGTGTTGTGTAAAAACGGCCGCTGTTTTCCTGTTTACTGGCTAATACCCCGCCCCCAGTCGCTGACGTCATCACGATGAACCGGTACTTTCCCCTGACCCCGGAAAGAGTTGGGGCCAGCTAAGAAAGAACAGAAAAAAACGGTGCTAACTCTGGCTTTAACACCGAACCAGCACTTGGACCAGTTTGGTGGAAAAGGACCCTAGAATAGCTGGAACCTGAAACTGAGGCCTTAGTCCTATGTGGAACTGTCCATGGTAACATTATTAATCTACGTGATCCATGTACCGTACCAGTCATGTACCCTGCAGCGGCGCCTAGATAGTCAAACTGGCTGGCCTGGAGGAGGTGAACATCCCACTGCACCCCCAGCATCGTTGTGGTTCACATGGAAATTTGAGGATGGGACAAACACACCCATACTGGAATCGATTGGAGTCAGGATAGGCAGAGGAGAACTACCAGCGTCCCCAATGGCTGCAGCAGACAACAGATCCAACAGACCCAGGTCACAGTCTGCAGAGTCCTCGTCCATGGTTGGTGGTTGGACCTCTTTAGGCTCCCACTGCTGAACTTGATCCAGGACCCATGTGTTGTCCAGGGGTTTGCGGCTGCAGTAGCGCTTTAACTGGTCATGGTGGACGACTGTTACCTTGGGTTTTTCTGTATCAGGTAAACAAGGTCATCCAGCTGTTCGAGAACGAAGAATGGTCACTCATATGATGGGAGGAACTTTCTGACTTTGTTCTTGACATGACATTTCCCTTTAATAAGATGCCACACAGGGTCTCCTACCTTATACTGTGTCTGACAGCTGTTCTTGTCGTACTGTCTTATTGCATGTGTAACTGAATCCTCCAGGGGTTCCCTGGCAATTACGTGGGCCAGCTACAACCGCTCCTGCCTCTGCTGCACATACTCTGGGGCACAGGGTTGGTTTTCCAGATCAGGAGGCAGGCCTGCGACAAGGTCCACCGGTTCACTTACTTTCCGACCCAGCATCTTACTGTTTTGGGTAAAACCTGTAGCACTTTGTTCGGGGGCCCTGTAGGCCATAACAGCATAAGAAAATCATCAGGTCCCAGTCTCAATGACAACGTGCTGCTGTAGTAGCCAGAATTTTGTGGAGAGTGGCATTGAAACGCTTAACCTGACCATCTTACTGCGGTTTGAATGGTGTTGTGTAGATCTTGTCTATCCCGAACAATCTGCACATCCCTTGAAACACCTCAGACTCGAAATTGCACCCCTGGTCATTGTGCGGTGCTTGAGGTATTCCGTGGCGACACACCTACTTACCAGCAACAACACCAGCCACTGTTACAGCTCATTCATCTGGAATAAGAAATGCTTCAGTCAACTTTGTGAAGTAATCTTGTATCAAAAGTAGATAGCGTTTTCGACACTCAGTCTCATTTAGTGGTCCCCTGAGGTCCAGTGCAAAGGGCTCCATTGGAGCCCCGACACGGGCTGTTCCCTAGGGAGCTTGTGGTGTCTTCTGGGGTCTAGCCCTCGATGCACAACTGGTACAGGTTTTACTCCAAAGAGTGACATCCTACCTCGTGTGGTACCAGTAGTATCGGGTTCTTAACCTGGCCAGGGTTCGCTCTACTCCAAAATGTCCTCACACTGCCCCCCTTATGCATATGCCCCATCACATCCATTTGTAACTTAGATGGCAGCACAATTTCTAAGTAGAATTGGGTGTCACCGAGGCAGTAGAAACAATGGACCAGAACTCCATCTTTAAAGTACAATCGTTCCCATTGAGCCAAGTATGTCTTAGTAGCTGGGCTGCATGGTAAGACAACAAACAATGGGGGGCGTTTATCCCTGGCCTTCATCCATACACATATGGGGGCAATATCTGAATCAGCTTCCTGAGCCTGACTCAGCTGCCCCATAGTCCAGCCATGAAACAAAGAAGCAGCATCAAGGGTCTTAGTCACACATATTTCCTCAGTTGATTTCACTGTGTTCTTCGGTTTGAATGTTCTGATACAATCCTTCTATATCAGTAGAGCTGTTTTGGTCTCTGTGTCTGGTGTCAAGGTGTTTTGACTTACCCCCACTGGACAAACCGTAGTGGCAAAGGATTGGTTCACTACCCCCACTAAACTCCGTAACAGGGAGCTGTTGTCAGAGTTGAAGTCACACTTGACAGCCTAATGAATAATGTTTTGGGGTTGTGTGGAAGGGTTCTGCACTTCACATGGGACTGGCGGCAGGGTCTCCAGGAGAGACTGTCAGCATTAGTCTCAAAGTCATATTCAGTCAGCTTCTCAAACCATCAAGCTAACTGTCCTACCCTCTCCCTTATTTTGGTCAGCCAGCGCAGACTGCTGTGGTCTGTAAGCACCTTAAAAGGCCGGCCAAGGAGTGACTGACGAAAGTGAGATGTGAAAACCACGATGGCCAGGAGCTCATGTCTGGTTGTGCAGTAGTTTTGTTCAGTCTTTGTCAACTTGCGGCTGCTATAGGCCAACACTCGTTCCAGACCATCCTGCATTTGTGACAGAACAGCACCGGTTAGGGATTCAGCTATGAATGCAAAATCCCTTACAAACCGGTGATATTATGAAGTCAGGCCGATGAAACGTCTGACCTCCTGAATAGACGATGGTGTGGTCCACATCTGGACTTTTTGGACTTTGCTGGGATCAGTAGCCACACCATGTTCAGACACTATGTGGCCTAGGTATGCAACTTGGCGGCGGAAAAGGGAGAATTTAGTTTAGCTTGTTGAAGTCTGTAAAACACCTGGCCAAGCCGCTGGAAGATATCCAACACATCCTTTGCCAGCACGATGATGTCGTCCAGATATACCAAACAGGTCTTCCACTGCATGCCAGCTAAGACACGGTCCATCAGCTGCTGGGAGGTAGCTGGAGCGTTGCATAATTCAAACGACTCAAATAGGCCCGTCCTTGCGCAAAATCCAGCTGCTCTGCGCGCCCTTGGCGTCAGCTCCATTTGCCAGTAACCCGAGGTAAGGACTAATATGCTGAACCATCTGGCAGTGTCAGTGCATCCAGCGTGTCCTGGATGCGGGGCAGGGGATATGGATCCGGTATATTACGCTCATTAAGAGACATGTAGTCAACGCAGAGACGATGTTTCCGATCTTTCTTACGTACCATACTTCTGGGTAATACCCAGCTTCAGTGGCTGCATTGGGCGAGAACATGCTGCAGGCTCTTGTGTATTTGCCGGTCTGCGTATTTCTGCTTCTCTTTTCCCATCTTATGTAGAGGTTGTTTGATCAGGGCGCCAGGACGAAGTATGATATCATGCTGGACTAGGTTTGTCTGGCCCAGGTCAGCTGGCCCTGTAGAGAACACATGTCCATAAGTTGAAATCAAACGTTTAAGTTGGAACCCTTCACAGTCATTAAGGTCCCCGGAGCTGTGTGTGCAGGTCAGAGCTTTGTAGAAACAGGAGGGCTGCATGGCTTCAGCTGGCTGGAGGGGACGAGCCAGGGATCCTTCTTTTATGGTCACCGCTTTATTGCCAGGGTTAAAAAGACGCAGAGGGACCACTTTTGAAGTCTGGGGATGAACTAGGACTCTGGCGAGGAGTACTTTGTGTTTCTCTATAAAACCTTTGCGGAGGCTAAGCACCATGTCACTGTGAGCCACTATGCCTGGATGCACTCTGCCCCTCACGACATACTCTTGTCCTGATTCCACCACCACAGTTCTGGATATTCTCACTGCAAGCAACCGCTCATGCGATCACATTTCAACTGTAGGATATTGTTGGAGTCCTTGGCTTAATGTCAGGATTTAGTGCTATTAAGTTTGGTTTAATAATTTAGTTTTTATTCTAAATTTGATTAATATTTCTGGGCTTTAAATCCTCTAATAATTCTTATATCTGGATACATTTAACACATTTCTAAGGTTTCCCAAAACCGCAGAGAGAAGAAGGACGAGGGAACTTGCCCTAAGAAGGGATGTTTTTTTTAACCTCTGACAGGACACTGCTCTGCAGCTTCCACTTGATAGTTTATGTACCACTTTCTATTGTCGTAGAATAAATCCTGATAAATGGATTTATCGGGTCTGGTAGTGAAGATTTTATTTTTCTATGAAAATATTTGCATGGGATTGTCTAAAATAGAAACACTAGTGTCAAAAATAAGTAAAAGGCTTTTTTCAGGGCATTTTTGTTGCCCTTATCCATTCCGTTAGCTTATTAGAAATACTTGTACACTTCAGCTTTCTGGGTCACAAGCTTTGGCAACTATTATTTTGTAGGTCAGGAGTAGAAGAACTTTGGAAACCACTGTTATAATTAATGCGCACACATGCTCACAGGGGTGCACAGCCGCAGAGCCAGCAGGTGTGTTTCTTTACAATATATTTCATTTTGTCCTATTTTTACTGTGTCTAGACGCTTAATCACACAATACTGGGAACACATCACATGAAGGAAAACAGATGGTTCCCTGTGGAGCACCATTCTGCACTCCAGTCACAATAAGGAAGCGTAGAAATTAAATAAACGAATGTTTTATTTGGAAGAAACAGAAATAACAATATTATACAGTTGATCCTCTCTATGTTTTAATATAGCATTACTTTTGAAACAGTGAAGACAAATGCAACAAAGATATAAAAAATGACAAAATCTGACAACTTTTTGCTTCAAAACCTTACTACAGTAAAACTAAGACAATACACACTTTATTATTCTATGCTCTTTCATTCATTTTGCATGCTTTAGAGTGGCAATCAACGCTATCTGTAGAGGTATTTGTTTGTACGTTTATATTGGTAACAATAATCAATTAACAACTAAACTCAAGACAAGTGATCTACAAACAGAAAACTATTTACAAATTATTTTCAAGTGCCCAAGAAAACACAAAGGTGCTTTTAATAGTGAAAGTTAAATTACTTAGGATATTATGTGCATAGTGACAGATTTCAATGCTTATTTCTTTCAATGTGTTTAGGACTTTTAGCCGAATGAAACCCAAAGGTCAGTTACACAGAAACTTTGAATATTACTCTACATCAATAAAAATCTTGATCTAGAAATATTGGCTTCATAATGTATCTTCATATACTTTACAGTAAATATCCATTTAATACTAACCTTGGTATCTAACACGGTACACATTAAACCAGGATCTACATAAAGCTTTTAAGAGCAAAAGCACCTTTACAATTTCTCTTCCACATAGTTATACTCTGAACTTGATAAAACAACCGCCACCAAAAACACCAGCAGATGATCGTGCTTTAATGTTTTTAATCTTCCCACTGCCCCCTCAAGAAAGCCGGGCTCTTTTCCTGTGATCTCCTCACGGCTATGAAATCTTGATTTCCAAATTATATCTAAAATGTACTTCCTCGTATAAAGAAGGCTGCTGTTGTCCCTTTTGCTTGTTCTCATTTTTTCCTTCCACCAAATCTTCAGATGACATGCTTAAATACAAAGGCCAGCTTCATTTGTGATAGGTTTTTTGCAGCTTACTGTGGGCATTTGTTAAGTCAACAGTTCTCATGACTGTTGACGGCGCAACAGCTTATTTCTTTTTTTAAATATCCTATTTATTATAAGTCATAATTATAAAAGATAAAACAAATTAACTTTGAAACATTTCATTCTTGGTAATGAATTTTTACTATTTGAACTGAACCTGTAAAATACATTTTTGGATGATATTCCAATTAGTTGAATTCCATGCGCAACTTATATTTTTCAAAGCAATGACGATCCAAGATCATGAGTTTACAAGAGGGGATGTTAAAACTGGTTTGACTTGCGTTTCTGCAGGACCCTCTACTATACAGGTGTCATTTGGTAGCTGCAGGGACAGTGCTTGTCCCGGGTGCCTTTGTGGCCTGCTACCACCTGCTGTGATGTGACCCAACCGAGGGTCAGAGTCTATCTCGAACCGGTAGCGATAGCCTTCCAGAACGTCCCGGCATGCATCCGTTGTTTCAATAATCCATTTCTTCATGCCGTTGCGATTCAGGTAGAGCACAAAGAGAAAAACCATGCCGACAAATCCCAGCACCACCCCCAGGAAAACATAGGACGTCTGCAAGGTGAGGTCAGTCACCTCAGCAAGGACCGGAACTACACAACCAATGCTTTGTATTGTAAGTCCTTGCAGTCGGGTGTTGACTAATTCCTCTGGGGATGTACATCTGAGCACATCAGTATCAACCTGTGCTTTGGTTTTGTTTAGCCAGGTCAAAAAATCCCGGTTTTCACAGGAGCAGGTGTATGGGTTGTTACCAAGCGAGATATGAGCATTGCCAAGACTCTCCAGTTCTTGAAGAGCAATACCCCTAAAGGCCTCAAAGTCATTGTGCGTCAGGTCCAACACCTCAAGATGATCCATGCCAGAAAAGGTCCCTGCATAGACGGCAACCAAAGAGTTGTTCCTGAGGAAGAGCTGCTGCAAACTGGGAACATGGGAGAACATCCCAGGAGGGAGAAGAGCCAAGAGATTCCCAGAAAGGTCAAGGCGAAGGAGACTCCAGAGTCCGCCCCAGCGAAGAGCAGTGACCAGGTCTGTCAGGGCGGTGAAGTTGTAAAGTGAGCGGCTCAGGTTGAGTTCCTTAAGGGGGCTTCCAGGGATGCTGAGAGCCTCGGGATGGATTAACGCCAGCTGGTTACCACTGAGGTCCAAGAAGTGCAGGCTGGTAAGGGCGGCGAAGGTGTGAGAGGCCAACTCTGTGATCCTGAGAAGACGACTAACACTGTGACAACTGCTCTTAGGATATTCAAGGACATTCTAATGCTGAACAATACATATAACATCTTAATAAACAACAAACACAGCCAAAAGATAAAGCCATTATTTCTTTATTAAGTACATTTAAACAAGTTACCTTAAACAAACATGACTAAAGTTGACATTCTCACCTGTTATTGCTTAAAATGACGTTAGTGACATTCTGCAGCTCTGTAAATGAATCTGGTCCAATCTGATTTAGATTATTCCCTGTGATGATGACATTCTGGGACTTTCCCGGAATGTTTGGCGGCACTCTCAGCAGACCCTTGGAGACACATTTCACCGTGTGGGTGACCGCAAAACATTCACAGCCAAAAGGACACTCAAAGCACTGGTGTGGTGCAAAAAGCAGGAGCACTCCCAAAAAAACACAAGCTGCCAAAATGCACATCTCCGCAGAGTGGGAAAGTAGGAAACAAAGAAGTTGAAGATGAAAAATTGCAACAAAAAAAGATGTGACCCTTTCCCTTCTGATACTAAAGCGAAAGCTACTTGTTCCAGCTGCGGTGCCTTCTCTTCTGCTCCACTGTGGGAATAAGGGTGCCCACAAATTGATGGTTGTTAAAATCAAACTGAATCTTCTTGCTAAAAAAAGGTATGTAGTTCCCTTAAAGGTACAGAGGAGAATTAGATTAGCCTACCAACACCCACAGACCTACACCGCAGTCTGACAAGAGGACACAATAATAAATGGCATTACTTGCTAAACAATGAATCTCTAAAATAAGAAAACAGCCAAACTATCATGAAATAAGTTAATGATTAGGACAAATTATGAAAAGGCTGTGTTTTTTCACGTCATTCTACCTTTGGTAGCGGCTTACGTGTCGTTGACAAATAATTGATGAGAACTTTCACCATTAAGATTTCAAAATCCATTTTGCAGCGAATTTGTCACCGGAGCCGACATTAGGCGACGCAGAGGCGGATAAATCACTGTCTCTAGTGAAAAATTCATCTCACCACGCCGCTGTGGCATATCAAAGAGAAAATGATCTTCCTCAAAGTAAAAAAAAACAAACTCAGAGCATACCAACAATTAAACAAACGCAAACACATTTGCGGTGTGAGAAAAGATTTGCTGACCTTGTAGTGTAGCTCACCAAAACCAATCTACACTTTGTTACATGGAGTGCAAATATCACATTTAGGAGCCATAAGATCCATGAATATTAAAAATGTGAAGCTTAAATAAAACAGCCAGTCTTTCATAGTTTTTCAAAGCTGATAATTAATTTTAAAATCACTTCTTCAGAAACACAAAGGCACCTGAAGCCACTCACAAATGGGAGGCAAGTAACTATTGTCCTATGCATAACAAAAGGAGATTTTTTGTTACCTTCATAAAAAATATAGAACTACAACGAATGGATATGTGGTTTCCCAATGACGACACCAACAGAGTGCGCACATTTGCTGAGGAGATAATCTATGCGAGGAAAAGGTTGATAGTAAACAGTTGTAGAGGATACGTTTCTCCACACAAACAAAACCTTTATATTGGACAAGCTGTTTTCCCCACAATTATATGTATTTATATAAGGGGTAAGCACACAGGACAGTTTCTTTTTTGCCACTGCTTACTTATCTTTACCATTTGGGTTAACAGACAGACCATTAAGGGATTCTGGATGATGTATAAGAGCATAAAAATGATTAGTCAAAAATTTTAAATCGGAGGTTACAAAAGTCCATAGATCAGATTAAATTTGTGTCTAATCACATAAAACATCTCGCTGCATTTTAGCTGACAACTGCAATTGTAGCCCTTTCTGACCAAGCCAAATGAAACGGTGCTTAATTACAGCTGTATGTTTATGCCTACATCTTATATATCAGAATTTTAAATTCGTGTCATTTTATTGGTTGCGTAATTAACTACATACATAGTCTGATAGTGCTCTCAGGATGATTTTTTTTTACCTCTAGCAACCTTTAGGAAACATTGGTAAACCCTTAAAATCAATACACAATCTGATTATATGGACCAAGTCGAGACTTGGACAACCACTGTATCATTTGATAATATAAAGTAAGCTACTGTGTTGAAATGTTTGGACTAACACTTTATAGCGTGAAGCAATGAGGCAGGAAAAAAAATTAAATATAGACTAGGCAGTCCAGCTTTTAAATCCCTTAGATGGGTGCTTGTTTAGTAGGTCTCCAAGTTACTGCTTGCAGTAGCAAGATTTCTATTGACTTTCCCTAAATCAACATATAAATCATGGAATATTCTCATAAATTTCAATTCTTGCATTAAATCATAGAAGCATTCTTTATGGATCTGTGCTTCTTTTTGTTACCCTTTATTTTTTATTTTAAGATTTCTTGATATTGCATCTGTAGTTTAATTAAACTGGCAGGAATTGCAGGCCTAAATGTAAATAAGAGGGGGAAAGCTGTAAAAACTTGAATGTCTTTTAGAAACAGAAACAAGCAGAAAAAGTAATTAAATTAAACATAAAAACTCCTGCGCTTGATATTTAGGTTTTAACAAATGTCCCATCATAACACAACTCCTTCATGGCAATGACAGTGTGTACGGTTTAGCCAAAGCCATCTCCTCGTCCCGCTCTCTGTATTACTGTAGATTCAGTGTCAGGATGAACGTGGCAAGGACCCCACAGAGCATGACGAAGGGGAGCCAGGTCTTCAGGATCGCTACCCAGCTGAGGAACAGAAAGATCGTTTGTTAAAAGAACGAGAGAACACCTGGAAACATCTTGTATAACAGATGCTCTTCTGGCAAATTCTGAAAGGACACAACACTTTCATTCCCCAGAGGCTCCCTGACCTGCATCCTACCATCCTATCCAGCTGAGAGGTGACCTCCAGCGGTGGCCCCGAGCCAGCGCTGCCGTCTTTGATAAATTGCACGAGTCTGATTGCGTTTGGAAAGTTCCTGTGCCGTGGGAGTGTATAGGAAGCAGCAGCGCAAACTGTGATTTGTTCTCTATGTGGGTCAGCAGAGAATAATGAAGAGGGGGGGTGGGGGGGTGGCTTCTCTGCTGTATGTGTCCTAATGGAGCTGGAATCAAGCAGAGGGGCTTTTTTTCCCCACAGTATAGATGTGTCTGAAATAAAGAGACCTCATGTTTCGATGTTTATGTTTGGGCTTCTACAAATAAGAAAATAAGTTCTCATTTAATTTACCCTGTGTTGCTTTTTGTTCCCTTTATCTCAGGTGTCTCATAAAAGGGGGAATAGTATTGTCTATGTAAGAAATGTGATTGTGAATCTTTGAATAAAAGAATAAACCAGCCTATTGTAAACTAATGTTATCTGGCAAATAAAATGCTTTGAATTCTCATAACGCCCAAAGGATGAATTGTATTTATACTCTTGTTTATTGTTCAAAAACTGCCGCTTTCACAGGGATAGTAATCATGAAGTATTATTTTTAAAGCACTCATTACATCAACTAGAAATCAGAATAGTGGGAAAGTCCAAAGAACTCTAAAAATTATCTAAAAAAGAAAGTACTGAAGACATCCTGAAAACAAGACATTTCCAAGAATTATAGGCAAAATGCATCATATAGATGTGTTACAGAAGGTCAGAAAGAAACTACACACTGTAACCCAATACAAGGAAATTTAGTTAGATGGGATGCAATACTTGTGTTTCTGTCCCCAGTTTTCATCATCATTAGGTGAGAGGTTACTGAACCACATTAAAAAGTTCAGCAACTTCTGAAGAAAAGCTAGGCTTTTTTTTAGATCTGTTTGGTAACAATGACAAACAGCAGGTTTTGGAGGAGTTCCAAGCACTGTGGTGGCAGCATCATGCCGAGGGCTTCTTTTACATTCTGGTGTACAGAAAAGAAGTGCTTCCTAATTCGTTAACTTTAACCTACAACAAACAGATCACCGTTTTAACACAACAATGATCTCAAATACATCAAGACTGGTACTGGTAATAAAGAAGCAGGGAAAGCTATGAGGATTATAAAAGGATTATAAAAGCTGGGTACAAACACCAGGAAGTCGAGCAATTCAACACACAAAACCTAAGAGTAGAGCTGAAATATCCAACCAGGACTATGGGACCGTTTTTTTTTGTTGTTGTTTTTTTCGCAAAGAAACCCAACATTTTGTTTGGATTCCTAAAGATTTAACCAAGCAACAGGGAAGGTATGAATGTATTATTTTGACCCCAAATGGATTTGAGAAAACACACAATACACTTAAATTTGTGCATTCAGTTATGGTCATTTAATTGGGCTAAATATTTAGACATGCCAATAAGAAATGCATAAAAAGTTTTAAATGTATATTAACGACACGGCAGGATGGGGCGAAACTGCAAATCTGCCAGCGGGACAATCAGTCATGCTCTCCACCAATCTAGCCTGTATAAGAAAGCGTAAAGATGAAAACTACTGTCTAAGAGAGACAAAAAAAGTCCCATTTACAGAAATGGAAGAAGGGTATGTGATCTTTTTTTTGCCATCAAAAAATATGAAAACTGCCCTGGAGATTGAGACAGATGTTTGCCTTGAAACAGCTCATTGATCCTAAACATGCACACAGCTATAATAGAATGGTTTAGATTCAGCATACTCTTTTTAAAGTGACCTAGTTAAGGACTCGCTGCGTTCAGCGACGGTCCAGCGTTCTGTGACGCTGTTCAGAAACTCTTTTTATCATTTTTCTTCCACTTCACAATTACTTGCTACGTTGTAAGTAGTTTTTTGCTCGATCACACCGGGATCCTAGGCAGACAGGTGGAAGCTTGTGTTTCAAGCGTGTTTGAAAGTGCTTGTTGAAAAACACACTAATTTATAATCCAATATTTCTGAGAGAGTTACAAAAAAGCTTTTTATTTCCCCCCTCTGCCTTACGGCCACAGGCGTCAATACAAAAGACGAAATATTTCGAATTATGTGGATGATAGTTATTCTTAGTCTGTTACAGGGAAAGCGTGACTCACCTGGTTAGGTGCTGGAGGATTTTATTACGCGGTATGGCAACTGAGGTGCCTAAGGAAAAAGTTAATTGCACCACCCACTACTGCAACTACACTCTTATTAAAGAGAAGTCACCGTTCAGAATGATCAGTGACTGGACGTTTATTTTTAATAGGAAGGAAAAAAAAAACCTCCGATAAGGTCAACAAAATACAGTGCATCAAAGATTGCATTTCTTCCACTGATTAAATGTCGATGACTATTTTCTTCCAATACTGTGTTAGAATCTGTCTTTATATTTGCTTTTATCACCTATTGTGAAGACAGCAGGATGAAGCAAATGGCAAAAGTGGCTACAAAAACTATTGTCACGGTTAAAAAGGCATTGTCCCCTCCACCTCTCACCTGAGGCGAATTTAGAATTGTACCATCAGGAAAGAGATATGGACAACCCATCAGGAGGACGCTGAGAGGAAGGCCCAAGACTTGCGGGACGGATAATATCTCAATATCTCTCGGCTTGGCTGGCAGCGCATCAGGATTCCCAGGAGGAGCGGCTGAAGACGCCGGGAAAGTCTGGGCCTTGAGCTGCTGCACGCACAGCCCGACCCCGGATAATTGAAAGATAACGGATGTTCGGCTTTAACTGCGTCGTCGTTTACCCGTTTTTAACAATCCTCCCAGATTTGTCGTACAGTTTCAGTCAGCGTTGCTGTGATCGTGTCTGTGTGCTCTGCCTGGCTGCAAAGACAACTACCTCAGCGGTGGGACAACAACGAAGCAACGCCGATGCATGTTTACAACTGTGGGAGCCGAGGCTGCGTCGAGTGCGGACGGTTTACCTCACATGCTTCCCATGGATGAAGGACAGCGCACACAGGTTCACCATGTTCCAGGACGTGCTGTTGTCGTACCGCATCAGGTTTAAAGCCATAGCAACGTGGGAATGACAGTTATCCAAGCACAGATTGTGCTTGGATGCAGCGGTGGGAGGTGGTGGGAGTGGAGAGAGAAACGACACGTGTGAATTGTGTTGTAGCATCATCATGTACTTACAATAAAGCATTGTGTACATTCTTACCGGCCTGCACTTGTATTCCTCAGATGCATCGTACACAGCTTGGTCCCACGTTGCTGCACCATTACCACAGACCTTATCCACGTCCAGCCTCCAAAACCTACAATGAGTACGTTCATATGACTGAACCCCTTTTGAAACCATAAAACACTGGATCTTAAACATCAAACCTACTTTGTGGGTCGACCAAAACCCATGTTATCCTCCTGAAACAGGAAACCCCAGATATTACAACGATAAGAGATATATGTAGTTGCTTTTGATTTGGTGCATGTTGATGTCCTGTTCAGGTGATCCAGACGGAGACAGAGAGCAACTGACCGACACAAAGTAAGATCCCGCGAAGTCTCGTATGACCCCTGCAGAGGTGCAGATGCCCATGTGACCAATGAAGGGGAGCACCCACCTGCAGGACGGGAACGAATGCATAAATGGTTTATCAGGGCACAATCCGTGCCGTGCGTCTGATGCATCTGTGCAAATAAAGGCAATAAATAAATAAATAACACGTAGGGTTACAGAAGCCGGATTAGGGATTATCGGGTGCTTACGATAAAATCGGAATAGGTGTCCAGACTATGCAGTACGGGTAGCGACAGGTTTTCCTGCCGCTTTTCAGGAAATCCTCCTGGTAGTTCATCATGATGTCTGCGTCGTCCAGCTCCGCCATCATCCCGCTGGGAGACCCACGCTGACTCGCAGACGGCGTGTAGGGCAAGCCGTCGAGGCATTTAGTCTGACCACCCGACACGACTTTGTCTTAACGCTATTTATACCCTTTGAACCTTTTATTACTTAAGGGAATTAGTGTGCAATTTGAAGTAGGAAGGGAATTCGTCTTTTTATTATTTTTATTATTATTATTATTATTATTATTATTATTATTATTATTATTATTATTATTATTATTATTATTATTATCATCATTATTGATATGTCCAAATAAACATCTGAAATGTTTGCTCCACAGTCTTGTACTACTGAATAGAAACAGCTGAAAGCATCACGTTTGTTAAAGGCCAAAAAGTACTATTTTCACTTATAATTTGAAAATAATGTGTAAGCTAAAGTGGCCCGCACATATAAAACTCTTGTTTTTTTATTTGTATAAATGTAAAAGCTACTTATTTTGTGCTGTTTTTGGTAACATAAGTTCTGCAGCACAGCTTCCTCTTGTGGGAAGAGAGAAAAGCCATTTGGTTTCAGAAATAACACACTACTGTATGTTTAGAGTGAGGATGGATGATATTGCTTTAAAAAGATTATCATGGATGTTTTGGTTTTTTTTTGTTGGTTTTTTTGTGGTCTTTCTTGTAATAAAGTATTTGAAAAACATTTTCAGTTCTGTTTTTTTTTCTTCTTGTTTTGTTTGTTTTGCCCAGGACATAACATCCCACCAAAAACACAAACAACAATGATATAAATGCTGGAAAGGTTTACTTTGCTACTTCAGAAGACCAGATATATGAAGTAGATGAGATTCATCGTTAAACAGCACTCAAAGGCTTCATTTGTTTTATGTATATTAAATATTTGTTGAAGTACTCATGAAACCAACAGTAGAAAACCTAATACAATATTAAATTCATTATTGCTTTTAATTTGAAGGGTGTGTAAATGCCATAGGCTACTATTGTAAAAATAATTCAAATTGTGCATGAAAAAGTATTAGATTAACAATAATCAGAAAATTTACACATCCCTATTCAGAGCGCAAGCAGAAGTATTAATACTTCTTTTTTTTTTTTTTTACATTTTCTGAATTTACAATTTAAAATTGCTGAACGTTAGTGAGCTTGGTTGATAAGCATCTATAAACTTGAATTCTCAAATCTTTTTACAGTTTTTAATTTAATTTAGTTTGGAATTTTGACCCCGTTACCACACAGTATGACTTTGTACTGATCTAAATGACTATTGTAGCAATTGCTGTTTGTTTGGGGTTACTCTGCTGGAGGCCAGTCTCAAATCTCTTCCAACCAAACAAAGTTGAATTAACTCTCTAATAGGTTTCCCTACCACTTTAACTTTGTGTCAAGACTATCAATAGAATCAATAGAAGAAAGGGAACCCCTGTATGTTGTCATATTATACATTTAGATGTTTGCCACGTGGAAACCATTCTCCACACAATCATTGTACATATGCATAAATTGCTTTCTGTGCTGTTAATTTTGCAGTCTGCTAAAGCAATGTAAGCAGTATCACAGGATGGGCATTCATGCCAAAAACCTAAAATCAGTTCAAATTTTTCTAATTACAAAACAAAATTGCGAAAGATTGTGTTGCAACTATAATGCAGGGCTTAGTCTATTTAACTAAACATGAAAACTGCATAAAATAACTAAAATTAGAAACTAAAAAGTGTTACCAGCCCTTATATAATCTTATCCAAATGGTCCTCTTAGAAGAACCCTTCTTTTGGGACTGTATATTCAAATTTCTGCTGGATACAGGACAATTTGTTGCCCGATAGTCAGCAGAAGCAAGGAGAAAACCACATGGTGATGAATGAGCATACAGCAGCTAGAAATAGTGGGCTACATCTTCGTAACCTAGATGGTATTCTGTATGCATTTGTAAATGTTAAATGTAAGAAAAATGGAACACAAAAGGCAAAAGACAAGAAGAAGGAGTTTAATAATGATACTTTTTTTGCATGGTTAGCAGCTCATTACAAAATCCCTTAGAGGAAAAAAACAACTGAAAAGCGCAAATGAAAGTAAAACACATGGATGCCAAGTGATTCACTGAGGACTCATTCATTAATATTGTTTTGATTGGGGTTTAAAATAAACCAAATGAACTGCATTCTGTGCACCTTTGCATCTTTTACATCTCCGCTTCATCGTGAGAAGTGTCGTGTGAGCTAAAGACCTATAAGCAGCGGTGGACTAACAGGGGAGCCATGCAGCCAGGAACTCCATGGTCACAAATATTTGAGCAAAATTATAACAAAAAAAATCTCCGGCCTAAACCTAAGACAAAAAGTTAATTCCATCTCAAATGCCTGTGCAAATAAAGAGAAGTAACTCAACATGTTAGCAGAAAACTATTTGTGTTACAAATACGCCCTAGCCAATAACCTACTAATTTCATAAGTATTTTTGATAACCTCTAAACTAAAATCTGCGAAATTATGCTTGAATACAACATAGGGAAACCAAACTTTAATCCTTGGCTGTTTAAAACACAGATGGTAAACTTTGGCAGAAGAAAACGCTCGTTTTTCCTGGCAGTTCAAACTATAAATACATTTTATCTCGGCAACAATCGTCACAACGGGAGCAGCTACACTTCATTCCGTGACTTCCTGCAACAGAAACTGCATCTTAAGCACAGGAAAGAGTCTGACGTAGAATCAGTGCAGCTCTGCCAACTTGAGCAGAGCACCAGGATGCTGCGCTCCAACTGTGGAGCGGAGAGCAGATCTCCAGGCGTGATCTGAATCCCCGGCACACACGCCGACCTGAAAATAGATCAGTCGAATCCACGCTGTTACTTCTTGGTGTTGTGATGCTACTCTCCAACAAAACCCGAGAACGCGCAAGTGCTGCACACCTTCTTTTGAGAGAAAACGGGGAGTGGTGTGGAAGCTGCCCTCCTCAAAAGTGGTTCTCCACCCTCTATCACTGCAGGGTGGCTGTTGTTGGTACTTAAAAAGCATGAGAAGGGCGTTGATGGCCCCTCCACTCCATCAATTCCTCTCCCAAAAGTGATCTCAACCAGTCGTGTCGTGGGACAAAATAAGGGCGGTGCATAGTGCAGATATGCGACATGACAGTCATGAAGCGGGATTCAGGTGTTTAACAGAATCTGGGAGAGTCGCTCGTTTCCTAAGGCCATTCTACAGAACTGTGCTGGTTGGCCTAGCTTGTCCTGCACTGAACGGGTCCCTCCGAGCCGTCTTCGTCGTCGGAACCGTCGGGGCCAACGCCACGCAGGCCTGTGATGCGGTAACCCATGTTCAGGAGCATCACCTCTAAAGGGTCGGCGTTCATTCGCCGCTGGTTTGCCTGAGCAGCTCCATCCATGTCCTCCACCACCCGTCCGTTATCACTGTCCGTCTTTGGGAAAAGAAAGCACAACTGGTGAAAACATCCTCATTCACTGTTGCAGATTTCAGTGGCGAGCCAAGTCCCTACTAACTCCTCTACACTTGGAGCGCATATTTTTTGAAGATTGCAGATTTTGTTTGAAGGCTTTGCATTTTTAGCAATGTTGCAAAATGTTAACACATTTTAGTATGTACGCAGAATTGGCCATAGCTTAGCTCATCTGTTGCAGACTTTTTTTTATACATTTTTTTGTTGTTGTTTTAGGCTGAAAGACAAAACTTTGACTTAACCCATAGCACCACCTCTTGTGTAGCTAAAGGTTATTTGAAGTATGATCAATGGAAACAGAAAGGACCTGAGATTGTTTTTGAAAGTTACAGGTAAGGCTATTATTGTCAGTAGACATGTGATTTTTTTTCTTCCCTTTATATAAATTATCTGATTTCTTTCCGTTCTCTATTATGACGTGCTCTTTTCAATTATTCTGTAAAAAACTAAAACATGGACTTAAGTGCATTGACTTGATAACATGTACAACGGAAAAAAAGTACCACCATCATGCAGAAGCAGTTTTTTTTTTACATCAAAAGAGGACACAAAATTCAATTAAGACTGGTTCTTTATACTGTTGCTTCATGGTTTGGTGGGGAAATGTAGTTTCATTCATGCACTGTACCTCTATTCTGATATAATAAAAGCAAAACAATAAAAGCATTCTTACTTGAAAGTTGAACATTTGGTTTGAATTATAGTTTGGGATAATTCCCAAGTGCCATAATTTTCTGTTATATATATATATATATATATATATATATATATATATATATATATTTTTTTTTTTTTTTTAAACGCCAGCACTTTCGAAAAAACCTGCAATTTATTTACTGTAATAGTTAAAAAAAGTGGTTTTAAAAAAATAAAAAGATCGGGTATTTTACAACCTTTTTCCATGTCCAACTTCTTCATTCAATTTGATGTTTTAATATATACTAAAGTCAGAAAAATGTATGGATAAAAAAATACAACTAGAACTAAGGGATAGGTAATAAAGTCTGGTAAAAACAAAACAACATTTTATTTCTTCTAAACTCTTCCAGTCCTGGAGACTACCTAAAACTCATCCAACTCCATTGTTTTCTAGCCTGCTTAGGAACAAGGTAGAGAAGCTAAATAGTTTGTTTACCTCCGGTCTGGGGTTCCATAATCGAACCACAGGGTCAATACCACTAGTGGCCAGGAAGCAGTAGCTTGGGTGGGGCTGAAGGCAGTTGACTATTGACTCATCTCCCTGAAGGATCCTCACCAGGTTAGTGGTTTCCTTTTCCCAGATGAAAAAAGAGCCATCATCTGAGCCACTCACAATGTACTGGCCCTTGCTGGAGAGAGACAAAGAAAAATGTTTAGACCCACCGGACGAGCAGCATTCTCGCCAGAAGGAAGATTTTCCGTGAATCTAAAAAATTTTACTTGGAAAAAAAATCAGTGCAATCCTTTTTCATCGAACCTCCTAAGCAGAATTATGCACACATGTGTATAGCAATTTTTTCCCAGAAATTTTATGAAAGGTAACAGAGCAGGATATTCTGGTATGTGAGGTTCAGAACGAAGTGACTCAATCTGATTACTCAGCTCAACAAACAAAATGCAATGCCAAACCAGATGAGGTGAAGCAATAGTGAGTCATATTGTTCCACTGCAGGGTTCACTGGGACATGTAGTCTGTGTGTTCCCTAACTAAATGTTTAAATGTCCAAAAGCGTAGGACCATTTCAGTAATTGATCAACACAAATCAGTCACAGTAAACTAGGCAACCAACTTCCTTCAGAATTCACCTGAAGGCCCATTTATAAAAAAAAAATTATTAAATCCAAGTGTTCTTCAAGGCTCCTGATAAGTTTTTTTATAAAAATGAAAGGATCTTAGATCTGAGATAAAGTTGTGATGACCTTTAAAGTAGGATATAATTATGGAACCATATCCCAAACTTAGAACATCTAATGGAGGCGTGTCAGATCCATCATCAAGATCTCAAGAAACAATCTAAAAAGTCGGAAACAACTACAAACTTACCAAAACACGACCCTGCACCTACACTGACAAGCTGCAGAGCATCAATCAGAGAAGCAGGAAAGACTCTGGAGGAGCAGCAAAGACTAACCATTATTAATCTCCACCATAAATCTTCCTATCATAGAAGAGTAGGAGGGAAAAAGCTAAAAAATAAGAGTCCTGCTGGCAGCTGGCACAAAGAAAGGGCACGAAGCAAACATCTAGAGGAAGGTGGTCTGGTCAGATAAGAAACATGGTGGCAGTGGTATCCTCTGTTGGGATGCGTTTCTTCTGCAGCAACAGAGATAGGAAGATTATGTGAGCTTAAAAAATTAAATTAAATTAAAAAAGCTTGGGTGTTCACCTTCAAGATAATGATTCTAAACTTAAAACCAGAGCCTGAATCCTAAACAACCAGCCACTGAGCTGAACCGTTGCACATCAGCATTCACTGATGTTTTTTTTTCATCTGACAGAACGATTGATTGTTCAAAAAAACCTTTGACAGGCCCGTGTGTGAGTGACGGGTGGGGGTGCGACAGACAAAGCAGTGATGGTAACAAGCACTGAAACACGCACTGTGCAATGACCCATGCCGGCCTGCATATTCCCACTAAGCCATGTAGTTTTGTTCGCTTGAGGTGCGACAACTGGAACAGACAAGCTTTTCAAATATAAATATAAATCATAATCAGCCATAACAAAAAAACTACAAGACGCTGATACTTTCTCTGAGACATTAGACAACGTATGTGACCAAAACGAGAGAGGGAGAAATGCACAAAGCTGCAACCACACAGCTGTAGACTGCCACCTAGTGCGAGAACAGTGGACCGACAGCACGGTTTGCAAACCTCCCAAAGAAGTTGGCCTCTTTGATGTCGGTGGTGGTGTTGCAGTGGCCACAGTATCTGTGCTTGTAGTCAAAACTGCGTTCCCTCAACACCACCTCATCCTCGGGGATGGACTCTTTCCGACTGAATGACTGGAAACGAATGGAGCTGTTGCCCTTGTTATCTTCAGCTGGAGAAGACAGACAAAAACAAGAAAAACACTATTTACTATAACTTGATAATGGATGTTTGATGATAAAACGTGAATGAAAATTTTAAGCTGCACAGATTGTGCTACAGTGGCTTAAATGCCTGCCACATGCAAACTCAACATATCAGACCATAAGAGATCTGGAATAGGCATTGCCTACAAAACTTCTTCACTTGCAATAAGAGCTACAAGCAAGCCGCTTGAATCACACTCAGTTACGTTAAAAGTGTTCTGAGCAGATACAGTCAAAGTCATCGCATCCTCTCAACCAAACGGATGCAGAGCTTCAGTAAGTCTATAGGTTGCAAATCAGTTAACCTGTGCGTTTCATCTCCCCACCTGAATCAGACTTTGAGTAAAGAGCAGCCTTGATGTCTTTATCCAAGGCATCGCAGGCACTGCTGTGCGCTTGCTCGGGAAACTTCCTTTTGAAATCATCCAGACACTCCAGAGCTTCGGCCACATACTTCAGCTCAAACAAACACCGTGCCAGGCGGAAATGTGCCTTCAGGTGCGCCGGGTTCAGTGCCAGAGCCTTCACACAATCCCTGAGGGCGTCATAATGATCCCCATCCCTGGATGTCACACACGAGCCCACAAATAGAAATGATTGCTTTGAAATCATATTGAAGATTACATTTTTTCTGTTGTACAACAGTGCACAAACCATTTGCGTTTCATATAGGCTGCGGCCCGGTTCCCGTACAGCATGGCATTGCCCCTGGCCTCGTGGATGCCCAAACTGTACACCTGGATGGCCTGCGTCCATTGCTGGCGGGCAAAGGCATTATTGGCCTGTTGCTTAATTTTTTCCAAGTGAGGGGGAAGCTCAGTAAAACTGGAGCGACAAAGCCAGATGAGGAGGCAAAGATTATGTCAATTTAACATCATACAACATTGCTTTTTGTAATAGAAATGAATCCTACCTGGACTGTGTTCTGCTTTTGGCGAAGCGAATGTGGCTGGGAGGTAAATGAATGCCATTAGAGACGCTGTTGGTTGTCTTTCCATTCTGGACGTCTAATTGACAACAAAGCAGGGAATCACCAAAACAAGCATCAACTAGATTACCTCCTTTGTTCACTACAAGCTGAGGTATTATGTCCACACGCAAAGGACTACCTGTTGATGACTGGCAGGTTTTTGGAAGCACAAAGGTGTATGGCCTCTGCTTGAACGTCAAGTCAAAAAGATAGACCTGTGTGAAGTGCACAAATGACCTTATTAGACACTCTAAAACTGCACCAGTGAGTGAATAATGGAAAACAACACGTCATTTGTTGCTTATTGTGAGAAACGTCACCTGTTCCCCACCCATGTTCACAAGCAGCTCTGTGCCATCAGGACTGAAGGTAACATAGGTGGCCACCAGGACTCTCAGACGGTTGTTGTAGTCTCGGAGTTTGACAGGCAGATGGCCTGAAGCACAGAGGAGAATGCCATCATTTACCACTTGGATTTACAATAGTGGATCTCAGTGATATACAATATCCTTAAAAATGGATCAAATTTCAGTAATTCAACTCAAAAGCTGTATTTGGTAAAGATGCTATACAGCAGAGCGTGTTACAGTTCACGACATTATAATCACACATTCGAGTTTTTCAGAAGATTTTAACATTACACAAGACCAATAAAGAACGTTTTAAATGCTTAATGCCAACTGGAAATATAAAGTATAAATACAAAGTACATGTTTAGGGGCCTTTCTATCAAACGGTTCAAGTCAGCAATGAATGGGTGATTGTAGTGTGAAATCCTTTGATAATTTAAGAAGTTTGAACCCATTTATCATTTCTTAAAAGCTGGTTTTGGTATTTCGGCTGTGTGGACAGGTATCATGTCAAGGCTTTACAGGAAACCAGCCTCTCTATAAAACTTGTCAGCAGGAGTAAGACTTATGTGGTCCAGAAGTTTCTTGTAGATGACTTCCCTAAGTTTGGACTTGGGGAGGGAAAACACAAGACCAACATGACAAGCCTTCCCAAATCACCAGTAACTGTGGAAATGTCCCCCTGGATATGAAGCAGCTGGGATTATTTGAATCTTAGCTCTTTGCCTTTTTCATCTTAGTACAGAAGTTTCTGAAGTGTTTGGTTGAAGAGTTACTTAACATGGGGAAGGCAACAGCTGTAGCCAGTGTCCTGGATAAACGTGTTCCTGATGGCTTGTGAAACTCTGACTCTATTTGAAGTCCCCAGCTCATCCATTACCCCGAGATTCTTCAATGTGCTGTTATTCCTGTCGCTTGGGAATCTTTTTTCAGCCACAGTTTGTCGCATTAGTATGCTTGGACGCAGTCTCATGATCGGCATGTTTCCTTAGCAATGAACCTTTGTGGTCTACCGACCTCGGGTAGGAGTGTGTGACTGTCTGCTGGAGGACTGTCAAGTATGGAATCCTAATGAAGATTTAGTTGACCATAAAGAAGACTTTTGTGTTAAATATCCCTTTTATTGGTCTTTTACAATATTCTACTTCTATAGGAAATGTAATATTGATTTTCATCAGCTGTAAGCATCATCAAATTAACACAAAAGCAACTAATGAATCCATAAATGCTTCACATTAATTACATATGCAAAATAACATGGAAAAGCTTTCCTAATTTATTGAGATGCACTCATAAGTCACTAGTACTTTGTACCTACCTGCCACATAGTACTGCCCAGCCCCGTCAGGGATGGGTTTCTGCCTGTCACAGAAAGTGTGCACGGCCGCTGATGTGTTCTGACTCAAAGATTTTCTGAGTAAGGAGGTAAAAAAAAAGTTTTTTATTTTAATTCTTCCCGACGCGACACTGAACGAACGTCATCAGCAACCTACCTGTAGTTGTGAATCATCCGGATGTCATAGAGACGAACAAAAGGCCCGTTGGCTCCCACTGCTAGGTAGTTATTGTCCCGCGGATTGACAGCGAGACACTTGGCCTCGGCCAGCTGACCACAAAACTCTGTCAGGTCAATCAGAACGTCAGAGTGTTTGCTGTTCTCCCGCAGATCGTACTGTCTGTACGGAAAAAGAGAAAAGGAAAAAACCTAATGAACAAAAAAAAAAAAAGGAAAAAGATCACCCCCAACGCTGGAATGGATATTTCCTTGAATCACACTGGCGTTATGTGAAAAATGACGGATAGATCAACAGAGAGATGGATGGATGGATAAGTGGACAGATAAATTAAAGGCTGCTGATCAGACAATTGGATGTGATGGGACCGTGAATCAAGTCATAAATAATATTTTTTTTCATACATAAATGTAAAAAACTAAACAAAGCCAAACTGCTGACTAAAAAGAGCAAAATACTGTTACTGGTGAGCTTAGAGGTCGCACCTGATGATGCCGTCCTCTGCAGCACTCCAGAAGGTGTTGGGCCACATTGGTGCTGTGGCGATGCGTTTAACTCTGTTTGTGTGATCAGAGAACATATGGATGGTTTCCTTCACAGTCAGGTCATGGACATGGACCTTTGTGTCCCCTGCACCCGTTACCAATATCCGATCCCCGGTGTGAGGGAGGAACTATACATATATATATAAAAAAGACCAAAGATCAAGGCATGATGAAGCAAAAAGTCTACATTTCTAGATGTAACTACATACACCCATTGTCTCAACAATTTAAAGTAGAATGTTAAAGGTAGTCCCACTCTGCATTATTCTGCAAGAAGAAAATATCCTTACCTTAACAGAAAATATATTTGCAGCATGACCTGTGTGCATAGTTGTAAGTTTTTTGTGTCTGAATGGATCCCAGATGATGGCATGTTGATCATCTGAGCCTGAAGCAAGCAGGCTGAGTACAAAAAGAAATACAAGCACAAACTGAGCTGCTTTTATTTAGGCCCCTTCATAGGTGAGAACATTTTGCACAAACAATAGCTCGAAGTAAAATTAATTTAAACAAATTGGTGACTGGATATTTCCAAAATTCAAAAGGTACAAATCCTGTGGCACACATAAGGTGTTGCCTTTCACCCTTGGGACCCCAGGCAGTGGGAGAGTGAAATACAAAAACACAAACCAAAAAAAGAAAAACAAAACAACAAGGCATCAAATAATAAGTCCTGAAGACTTACTCTCCTTGTTCGTTCCATTCCAAACAATTCACACAACCAGTATGGCCCTGGAGAAGAAGGGAACATTGAGTGTGAGAAGATATAACAACGTCTGTTATTGGTTGAGAACAATATCTTGCAAAAATAACAATCAGTGTGTAATATCCATATTCAGGGACTATTGTGAATGGCGTAATCGTAGGCCGATATAATGGACAAACTGTTGGGAAATCCACTTCTCCAAGCTCATTTCTCATATACCTGAATATGGGAAGTCTGAAACTTTGTTTTATAAATGCATTTTTTATGTTAGTATGCATTTTAAAGCAGCATGTATGCCACTGGTTGGACAAGATACAAACTGTTTAAAGTGGAAATAAAGAGGGTAAACAGGGAAATAAAGACTATATAGCTGCAACTTTTATACTTAGCAGTCAAACTGGATACTTCCCAGTTGGATTGCCGACTTCAGGGCAGATTATTGTTTCATTTAATTCTGGAAACTGTTTGATGTTAACAATTGACACAGATATTAGCACCTACAATGCAAAAGCCAAAGAAAAAAACAGGTCTGGCTGTCATCCCAATTGACAAGGGGAGAACGTGGACTTATTACAGCTCACATCCTCTTTGTAATGCCATAACAATATTACAATCAAACAATAGTAATATTTGATTAAGCATCCCTTCTTGGATAGATTCACATTGAGAAAAGTGTAAAACATGCTTCATGTTAAAGACCTGAAGCTCAGCTTCCAGTCCAAGTCTCTTAATGAAGGAATCAGTCACATGAAAAGACCTTTGGAAGGACGAGGCTCTCCTGTCCTAAAGACACAAATCAACATCTCGTTAACACACACAAACACAGAAGTAAAAAACACAATTCCCCTGATAGCAGCGGGCTTGGTGGTCTTACCCTGATCTGCCTGTACAGGATCTCCTTGGTGATGCTGCCTGCAGCCATGGCTTCACTGGAAAGCAGGAAACAAGTGTCCGCGGTCAAAGCTCAGACAGCATATACGTCTGTTTGCGTTGCTCAACCTGTAATCTGACGTTCACAGCAACACGACAACATGCATTAGACAAGAAAAACTTCAGGAACAAGATGTGCATGTTTAATAGAAACTGCAGGACCTTAAAAAACATGAAAACAAAGTTAGACTTTGCTCACCAGTGTTGGAGACAGCAGCGTTTAGCTCCTTCCACGAACTCCTGTAAGTCGAGGATATTAGTGGAGCAGCTACTGCTAGCTGTGCGGCTACGACAACCCTCTGTTTGCCACGACGGAATCCCTTTTAGTCCCGTTTAGACCTGACCTCTCAGAGCCATGTCGCTAATTTATCAGCTGGTGTTAGCAACTAGCCGCTAACATGCTAGCTAAACCAAACGTTCACTACATGTAACGTAAATACCCGCGGAGATTTCATGACAGAATACGAGAACTACAAAAACCTCAGCGGCTTGCTTGACGTAAAAGGACTTCTGTCAAAAAAAAAACGAAACAAAAACAAAACAACACAACAATATACTGTGGGGTTGTTGACAAAATTTAGGCAAATACCTTCTTTAAGTTGAACACAAACCTCCTCCTACTAGACATCATCCCCAGCCTACTTCCGCCGGACCAAGCACTTCCGGGGCTGGACCTTTTCAGAATAAAAGCACCACATCAGTGGGACAAGCCACATAGAATAGAATAGAATAGAATAGAATAAAATAGAATAGAATAGAATAGAATAGAATAGAATAGAATAGAATAGAATAGAATAAAATAAAATAGAATAAAATAAAATAGAATAGAATAGAATAGAATAGAATAGAATAGAATAAAATAAAATAGAATATAGAATTGGTGAAGAAACGTCAGGAAAATATATAGTAGAAAATGGAACTCCACAGGGCAGTATCATAAGTCCTCTACTGTTCTCAATTATGATAAATGATGTATTTAAAGATATTGGAAAAGAAATGGGATGTTCACTGTTTGCAGATGATGGAGCTGTTTGGAAAAGAGGGAAAAATGTAGATTTTATCGTAAAGAAA
>JAVLVB010000117.1:443352-463194 GCA_032876305.1 Orestias chungarensis | reverse complement strand
GTAGCCTAACGGGGTTCTAACCAAATTAGCTTCTCACACCAACAGACCTCCCAACAGTTTTACTACCAAAGAGACTCTGGTCGAATGCGGGAAGCGTGCAAATGTGAGCTCGCCTCCCTGCCGCGGGCGCCGTTCTGACTGAACACCAGCATGTGCCTTTGTCTCAGATTGTACCAGAAGGGTCGTTTTGCAGCTGACGTCTTCCAGTATGAGCTTCCTCTCAGTGCGCCAACCAGTAGGATAATCAATACATTCCCTGACGCTGAATGTAGAAAAACGACAGGACACGTAAAAGAAACTTTCTTTTTCTTTGCGGTAAACGATATTTGGAGTAAAAACTTTTACGTCTGGACAAGCTTTGTAGGAATTCCTCTGTTAGATGTTTTATGATTGCTGACTGATAAATGACTAGGAAACAGTATTAATCCTTTACCTGCTCCTATTTTATTTATTATTTTTGTTTTGATAACTTGAGGTGAACAGATTCGTGGGTCTACCTGACTTGTTAATGTAATAATGTGTTAATATGTTTGGAAGAACTTTTTAAAAAGTCTCATGGAGTGTCATTTTGTTCTAGTCACTTGTACAGGATGTTGCGATGGGAGCAGGTCCTCCCATCAGGTTTTTGTTCTGCGTGGTAATCGTCAGAAGGGATGGCGGAATCACCCCTGAGTCACAAGTATGGGGAAAGCCATTTAAGGAAAAACTCGACACTTTAATGGCAGTGAAAGGGATTTTTAAAATATGCAAAAAAAAAAAGGCCGGTTTTTAACCAGGGGACACTCAAGCCATACTTCATTTCATGGGACCTTAACACTTCACTAGCACAAGGTGTAGCTTTGAAACGTCAGGCTCCACATGCCTTAACATCTCAAATGTTTTGCTAAAAGGGAAAAAAACCTATATTTTCATACTGTTTATCTTTGTAATTGAATATTGTAGAAATAAAGATCTTGAAAGTTTTTCATTGAATTTGTCGCGGTGTTTCATTTATTTTGTTGTGCCTTCGGTTTACCCATTGACTGCAGAAAGTCTGGCATAGTGATGTTTCCCCAAGTTCAATTTGATGATGATACCCTACTCACAAAAAGGGATATTTGGCTGTCGGGTTGAATTTCAGGATTAGCCCAAAATGCATTCAAACTTTAACAGGTGAGCTTAATGTGACCTCCTCTAATCTTTTGAATGCACCTGTCCAACTGTTAATTGTTTGAGTACTTTATGCACATGTTCCTGTTCTCTAACGAGGAGCTTAACAGCAAAAGTCACAACAAGTGTTTGATCCTCAAGTCGACCAATAAATGTCCTGGTTCAATTACAGTTGGTGTTTAAACAGTCGTCCTGATCAGGCTGTTCACATTGTGACATCATGAGACCAAGACACCTAACAATGGATCAACAGTACCTGGCCATTGCAATACTTCAAACAGGACGTTCTCAGACGGACGTGGCCACTGAGCTCAGAGTGTCACAGAGTATCAGCAGGTTGCAACAGATACCGAGAGACTGGAAGAGTTACAGAAAGGCACAGAAGTGGACGTTCTTTTGCCACATCCCATGCTGATGACCGCTACATTGTGAACAATGCCCTTAGAAACCGGATGATGAATGCCACTCAACTCCAGGCACGTTTAAGGGAGGTGAGAGGCACCCAAGTGTCACGTCAGACCTTTCGAAACCGTTTACATCAGCGTGGTCTGCGAGCTACACGACCTGCAAGGGTACCTGACCACACCAGCAGGCACAGGTGTCATCGTCTTGCATGGGCCAGGGAGCATTTACGCTGGTAGAGGGACCAATGGCCCTCAGTGCTGCTCTCTGATGAAAGTCCATTCACGTTGAGCAGAAATGAAGGCGGCCAACGTTGTTGGAGACGTCAATGAGAGCGCTGGGATCAGCGGAGTTGCCGTCTAGAGGCTCGAAACTCTGCACCTCAAAACCTCAATGACGTGAGAGCTTCCCTTCAAGAAGAGTGGGATGCCCTGCCTCAGCAGACAATAAGTCGACTTGTGAACAGCATGAGACGTCGTTGTCAAGCTATAATTGATGCTCAAGGGCACATGATGAGTTATTGAGACGTTGACATTTTTTGTTGTGGTGTACACACCATGGTTGGTAACTTTTGTTTTAACAAATTGCTTGAGATGAGGAAATCACCAGTGCATCCTTCTACTTAAATGTCCTACTTTCGTGATATGATTTTCCACAGATTTCACCTGAAAACCAAATATCCTTAACTTTTTGTGAGTAGTGTACAATTGATAAAATCTAGATTTTTTGATATGTTAGCGCAATAGTTGTAAGCCTATACTGGTTAGACTGAGTGGGGATTATGAGTTGTTTTTTGTAATTATTCAGAATCATAATGATGTGATCTCTGTGTTGTGGGAAGGCACAAAAAGAATAGTTTTGTGACATGAGATGAATCGATTATTAAATGTCTCAATGTTTCTATCATCTAATATATCTTTTAGCATGATAAATATTGTGTCATGAGAATGCATTAAAATTCTAATTGTTATATAATTTATTATTTACTATTAATTCAATGTTTTTTTGGAGATTTTAGGCTGAAAAGTTTGAAAATCAGTGGCTTCCAAAAACATTTTTCAGTTTATTCCATTAGATCATTTAAAACAATAATCACAGGTACAGTGTGTCATGTGGTAATAAAGTTTGTGTTTCTTTTTCTAACCGGTGTCCTAAAGTTGCATACTTTAATACATTGGGATTAAGATCTCAAATCAATATCACCAAGCAGTACATGATCATCTCCAGATCTTCTGGATTTCTGGCTCCTCTCCTGCCATCTTCCCTTCAGCTCACCTCCACTTGGGTTTGAGGACAGATTAGATTCATTTGTACTTGCACATTTCTATGTATATTTTTAAACTTTTTTTTAAAGATCTTAACCCTGTTTTTAAAGACGAATGACAACCTAACTTTAGTCTTCTGGTAGAGCATGCCAGACTTTTATTTTAAATCTTTTGGTATTACAAAAAAGCCAAAGATCCTTCATCATTATAACTCATTTGTCGTTTCACAGCCCAACTGTGTTTCTTCCTGAAAGCAGAACTTTGGTCTTATTTAATTTACAGGAATCTTTAACCATGCTAGTATTTGTGCCATTTCTTTTTTTTTCAAAATGTGTTTCCCCCCCCTTAATTAATATAGCAAAATTAACTGTGTGCTTTCCTAAAACTTTTTTTTGTGTTTTCAGACACTTGGCTTGCCCAATTACCATTCCTGCATGTAAAGGTGTATTTGACACGTTTATGGTAAATAGAGTTTTAGGTTTTTTATGTATTTTGTAAACTTCCTGTCCCTGTTCTGTGCTGAACTAGCACAGAACATTGGTTAGCAACAATATTGTAATTCGATTATGCTAATGTAATAATATGGTAATTTCTGTTTGTTGTTTAGCTCTTACATTGGTTGAATGACTGTTTCATGGTTTATGGCCACAAATGGCGATTAAAGACATTCAACCATCAGTTGTGGCCTTCTCTAACTGATCTTAAAAGCTAATGTCAGCTTTTCACGTAGCTTCATCCATCATTTGTTTTTATAATTAAAAAAAACATGAGCTTTAAAAAAAAAAAATTATGGATCCAACTGCTTGTACGATACAGAAAACCCAGAAAAAGAAGAGAGGCTTAAACTCTTTAAAGTGTCTACTGGCTCGTTTGTTTTCTCTGCTGTAGCAGCAGGGTGGTGTTTGACATGATGTCGCAGGACTGCAGCGTCCAGCTGTCGTCGCCTAGGCACCGGTGTGGAAATGCGCTGAGGATGTCGTAGCCAGTCTGACCTTCACCTCTGTAGTGCAGAGCGATCCCAAAACAAACCAAAAGGTTTATGAAAGTTAAACCGCTGAAACAGATCCGTCGTCTTCACACCGGGTTGATGTTTTACCTGTGCTTGTCCAGGTATCCCCTCAGTTGGCCGACTGTTTCTGAGAGGCTCATTTTCATCACGTAGGTTTCATTCCCATCCTCCGATTTCACTTTGAGCGCGACGACAGCTTGCTGGGGTTTGGTAATCTGTGTCCTGAGGGAAACATGGCGAGAATGAGAATTTGAATCTTTCTCCGTCGTCGAACGTAATCCCGATTTGTTCCAGATTACCCTGCCCCGTCTTGTTTATTTTTGTGCATGAGCGTAAACACTGATCCCTGAAATCGTCATCATCGGTCATGACGGGCAAATCGGAATTAAATATGGCTCAAACATTGAGTACGGCCGTGCTGAAGCCAGCAGTCCCCGTAGCCTCTCTAACGTGGGTTTCCTTCATAAAATGATATTCTGCAAAATCTCTGATCAGAATATGAACTTGCAGGAGCTGAGCTTTTCTCATAGTCTCTCAGTGGAAGTTGTTTGTTTGTTTGCTTTTTATTTTTTACCTGTCCATCACTGCTTGGAGCGTCGGCGTGTTAATGAGAATCTCTGAGCTGCTGATCAGGGCATTAGAAGAACTCTGATGAAAGAGCCCTGATATTAATTATGATATTGGAACAATGTTTGGGTTTGTTCAATGATTGATCTCCGCTGCTCACCTGGAGGCTTCTCTTCAGGGAACCTCTTATGTTAATCACATTACCATCCTTTATTACCATCTTTGGAAGCTTTTGGAGAAACCGATCTGTGGTCAGCTCCCTATCTGTGAATCAGAACCGACACTCGAAACAGTTACGAAGAACCCTCCGCCGTACAGCTGCTGCAGCTGAGTTCTGACCAAACCTGGCTTCGAGTCAAAAGAAGTCATTGATTCATCCCCGCAAACCGCTTGACCGTCACCGGGAAATATGTCCCTTGGCAGCCTCGCCATGAACTCCTCATCTCGCCTGTCCTGAACCTGGATAAAGGGATTTCTCAGTGAGACACGCGCACATTCGTACGTAGACAAAATGCTGCGGGGACGCACCTCAAAAGCTGCGCCATCTGAAAGTCTTTGCTGTAGCTTAGATGGAAAGTAGCCATCCATCAGATCCTGCATTACCAGCTGTAAAAAAACAACAACAATATTTTAGGAACCAACCATTCCAGTAAAGAGCAGGATGCTCTGGCTCACCTGGGTGCAGCGCTCCTGATAGGAGTAGAACGGTCCATCAAACATAACAATGCCGTCCTTGTAGAGTTCAAGGCGAATAGGATCCTTTTTTGCCAGCTTGGCTCCGGTTCCTGTTGCCTGAACGTAAGACTCCCCTTCGCCCGTGACATTGTTTAGCTCCCTGATCCTCTGCAGGACGAGGTCAAAGTTCATTTGGAAGCCCGTGTCAGCAGCCAGTCCTGCAGAAGAAATAAAAACACAATCATTGGGAAGGTAAACCAAAAAAAAAAAAAAAAAAGAGTCCTCTGCACTGGTTAAAGGAGAGCTGGGATCAAGGTCGACCCACCCGTGCTCGTAATCTCCCAGTCTTTGGTGACTCCCAGCCAGATCAAACCATAGTCGTTAATAAGGATCTACAACAAAAAGAATAATCTCATTCAATCGGCTGTGTTCTCACAAACTATTTATCTATTTATGCTCTAACTTTGAAAGGACCATTCCAGTCTTGCTGGGAAAGCTGGACTTTCATCCCTGTCTGAAGTCTTTCACGGTTTCTATCAGGTTTTCTTCCTGGTTTGACATGTTTGTAGCTCTAAGCAGCTTTCCAGCAACTCAAGACCAGCTCAGGTCCCAGCTGAAGGAAAGCATCCCTGCTGCATGATGCTGCCACCACCGTGTTTTACTGAGTTGAAGGCTTTCTTTTCACATTAACTTTCTTCTTGCCACTCCTAGGAAGGAGCGCCTGTTTATCTGATCACTGCAGCTCCCTCAGAGTTACTATTGGACTCTTGACTGTTTTTTTTGTATAATTGAGGACATTTAGAAAAGAATGTATTATTTTTCTTCCTCCTCACAAGTGTGCGGTATTTCCTGTGGTTTATCGACTATAGTCATTCATGACTATAGTCGAAAAGTTCAAGGATCTTGACAATTTTGTCACGCCGATTTTTCGGTCAATCTTACCTCCATTTCTTGCACTTTATTTTGCAGCAGTTCGCACTGTCGTTCGAGATCACGTCTGCTACTTGTGTCCTTCAAGTCTAGACAAGGATAGATAGGAACCATAAAATCGCTTTGATCTAGAAATACTCCAGACTGGGTCAGATCTGAGAAAGTAATGCACGCATACTCGACTCTTCCTGAGACCACAGCCGCTCCTCCAGAACAGAAATGACGTCCTCCTTCAGATGAATGCAGAAAAAAACCCAATAAAAAACCTGTGAGACTTTGTTGATGGACGTCAGCAGGTTTTGCTACTCATCTTTTCCCACCTTTTGGTTCATTTTCTGCGCTTGACTGCACAGTGTGTCCTCCAACACGGTTATTCTCAGCATCATGGCGTCCATGAGCTCAAAATCACTTGGGGGAGCACCTGATTGTTAAAGTACAAAACAAATCTAAAACTGTAACCCTGCTTGTTGGGATTAAACACAAGCAAAGGTATTTCACATTGGCGTTAAAATTAAAACGATACCTTGTTTTAACGGTGCGGAGGCGATGTTGGTTGGAGTGTGAGATTGAGCAAGAGCATTGAGATTTGACGAGTCATCAGCAACCAGAGAATACAATCATTTACAGGTAAAAGGTTTTAAAAATCCATCCTAATAGTTTATAATGTCTAAAAAGACATAATAAAGGACCTAAAAATACAGTCATTAAAAAATAATGTCGTCAGTTAGTACAATGCTGGCATTTTTGGATTCTTTTGACATAATAAGTGGGGTTGGGGTTGAAGCGAGAAGAAAGCTAAGGACTCGAATTGCCAAAAGGTAGTTGCACAAAATATTAAACGGAGTGGAACCAATATTTGTGCCACCTTTGTTAAAACAAACTACGTATTTTTAATGTGACTATAATTCCCCCATGCTAAACAGATGAACTCAGATTAAAGATTTTCTTGGTCTACATTCTCCAGTGGGTATTTAAAGCTGCTATAACAAAAGAAGAGCTCATTTCAGTTTTCATCAAGCTAAGTCAAAATTATATTTTTCATGTCATGTAAACTTGATATCATTTTTTTGGCACTGTAAAATATTTTTTTATAACCTTAGAACACAATTTTAGGGGAAATAATAATAATGATTAAAAAAAACTGGTCAAAAAAGTCAGAGCTTTATCCAATTGTCTAGAGGTAATGGTTAAAGTTATGATATTGCCTTATCAAGAGAGAAAAAAGCAAATAGATTATATTAAAACTACTTAATGCACGCTTCTAATGAGCAATGCTATTCTCTGTTTATGTTTAACTGGATGTCTTTGTCCATGCAGAGTTGTGCCTGTTTTAAAGCACATTTTTGTATCTGTCCCATCAGTTCTGCAGTTCAGCCTACCTTGCAGAATGTTCCTCTTCAACGGCACTTTTCTATTTCCCCTGTTGGTCAAACAAGGACTCAGTATATTTGTATGTGTGAATATTTTAAGCAGATTCCCTCCCCAGGAGCTGCAGTTTTCTCACCCCTGATCATCATCAAGAGAGTCCTGCAGCAGAAAGCGCCTCGTTTTCTTTGACATCTTTCAGGTGAGCTGATCTTAAAAAAAAAAGGTTGTCTGAGAGGAAATCTCCTTGTTTATTTTCAGTTAGTTTACAGTCTGTTGTCACGAGCAACAGATCCCAGGTGAAACAACAGGCGATCCCGCTGTCAGGCGCTAGAGGTCGCGCTTTCTTTCTTTGTAATCCATTTTATTCATCGCAGCAGATAATCTCTTTCTTAACTGCAATTTTAATTAGGCTTTTATTTAATTTTATTCATGTATTGATGTTGTTGCGGAAGTGCCTTTAGGATTTTCTATTTCGCTGTATTTATTTATTTATTTTTACAATATAAGTGAAAATAAACCCCCACCTTATTTATTTATTGGTTTGTTTGCTATATTTCTCTATTGCATTCCTTACATTTTCACTTTTGGAAGAATATATGAAGAGGTAAAAAAAAAGCAAACTTAATTTACTTATATGTATATTAAGGTATTTTTTATGTGTTTTAATGTATTTTTTTTTTTAGACATAAATACTTTTACCCATGCCAATTATTTTAACAGACACATACAACCCTAGTTACACCAAATAAAAGTATGTTGAAAAACCAAATTAAAATAAGAACACAGACTGCAGTAATGGCAGGTCTCCACACGCCGGCTGAGCGACCTCCCGGGTACCACTGCTAGCGGGCCCAGCCGGTGCAGAGGCCTGCCGGTGGAGCCGGGATCCATCATCCTTCGGTAGCGAAGGTAGCATGGTCCGGGCCATGGCTGCGCCCCCCGACGACGATCCGACCACGGGTTCGGCGCTGCGGTCTGGCCTCGGTGCCGCGGGCGCTCAGCTGCGTCTGGATCCGGGCGATCCTGCGGGACAGGCCGGCGGGGACGCATCCACGCAGGGATCCGGCGTGCGCAGCTGCGCGGGGGAGATGCGTGGAGATGTGGACGAGGACGTGCAGCCGGAGAGGTTCGGTCCGGCGGGTTCGTTGCCGGAGGAGCCGCTGCCCCAGAGAGACGAGTGAGTGTTCCGACCCGTCTGCAGCCGCAGACTCCATGTTGTCACGTAATAACACGGTAATGCTGGATGCCCGGGGACATCTTCTTATCATAAGCTTCTATGCAAACGCTGCTAAGATTTCCAGCATCTGTGCGCCTGACACTGCTCTATCTGGACCCCAGCTTGTTGGTGCTTTGCACACTTGAAGCGCTCATTGCACATGAGACCCAAAGTATTCACCCAACAAATGGCAAATAATTCCTTACAGTTTATTGAAGAAGCATTTTTTTTTGCAAGCATGTTCAAGAAAATGACACCAAAATGACAAAAATACACACTTGCACATCACCCTGATCCTCTTGGATAAACATGGTAATGGCAACATCATAATGTGTGTGGGGGGAGGGGGGGGGGGGTGCTTTTCTTCCGCAAGGAGAGGGTTAGAAGCTGGATGGAGCTAAACACTGGGAGATCCAGGCAGGATTAACATGAACATGGGTTCAGAGCTAACAGAATGGTTTAGACAAGCAGAGCTGTTAGGGATCCTACATTTCCCAAAATGCATCACGTTATGCTGACTTGCCGTTGCATCCTGGAAGAGCCGTCCCAAGAGCTCCCGGGTCATTTGTACCTCTTTTTCCCTACAGGATCTGGAAATGCGGCCAAGGGACGCCCGTGGACTGCAGGGAGCTTCGGATGCACTCCCTCCACGTCTCCTCGTGTGACCTCGAGGAGAGACCCGTGAGTGAATCCACCGCCTCCTGCTCCTGTCCCACTTTTCTTCACCCATCATCCTCTCAACTAATCCCTCCTCTGTTTACCTCACTGCCGCTCCAACTCCCTATTGTGCCTGATTAAATTCCCTCCCCCTTGTTCTGTCTGATAGAGAGAGACGAACGATGTGGCCGAGCTGTTCGACGAGGGCGAGCTTAGGGAGCAGCTGGACATGCACTCCATCATCGCCCTCTGTCTGGACCAGGAGCCCCTCGTCACAGCGGAGCAGGTACTGCATGAGGTCACGGCGCTCTCTGACCCGCGGTCTCATGATACGTTTTCACTCTCTCTGCAGGTCATTGAGGAGATCGAAGAAATTATGCAGGATTCGCCGGATTCAGAGACAGAGCGTCATCCCTCCCAGTCCGACCTGTCCATGCACTCTGTTGACATCCAGGGCAGCAGCCCCGGCTTCGAGGAGAGTGAGTCTCCAGTGCGGCAACGCGCGTCTCTCTCATGCATCTTTTATTCAGTGTTGCGTCGTCGCTGCAGGACTGAGGTCGCGCAGCGCGGCGGAGCTGCTGGAGCGTCTGACGGAGACGGAGGCGAACATCCGGAGGTTTTCTGAGGAGCTGGTGCAGCAGCTGGCTGTCAGGGACGAGCTGGAGTTCGAGAAGGAGGTGAAGAACAGTTTCATTTCGGCGCTCATCGATGTGCAGAACCGGCAGAAAGAGCGCAGGGAGTCGCTGAGGAAGAAGAGGAAGCTCAAGGGTGGAGCTGGACCGGCTCTGGGTCTCCCGGAGAGAACAGCAGGATCAGTAAATATTCGTACAGAATCGCTCTAACACTGGGACTTTAATCAAATCTCAGAAAAACCTCATTTTAACTTCATTTTTGATCTTTCTTTTTTTGTCCCCATCACTTCTTTCCTCCTTAGCGCTTCAGCATGGATGGCCTCTCCTCCGTTATTCAAAACGGCTTCCGGCAAACATTTGGAAGCGGCTGTAGCGAAAAACAGGTCCTGCTCCTTAAAAAGCGGCAAACCTTAGCGTTTCCGTTCTTCTGGTTTCTGTTTCGCTCTGAAAATCTAACTTTTCCAACATCACTCTCCTTTGTTTAAACCTGTCTGTTTCCCTGCTCTCCTGCCGCTCACAGTATTTGACCACAGTCATTCCATACGAGATGAAGGGACTACCTCCATCGGTTGAAGACCTCCAGATCCTGACCAAAAGTAAACCTTCTCATCTCTGCTCTAATGTTTGGCATGCTTTCAGCTCCATAACTGGTGATTTATTGATTTATTCCAGTTCTGTATGCTATGAGAGACGACAGCGACAAGGTGCCTGGTCTCTTGACGGACTACATTCTCAATGGTGAGCTTTCCCCTCCTCTGTCTCTACGCTGGGACACACTGACATAACATTCCAATCTTATCTGATTGTTGTTTTGCTTCAGCGTTTGTTTTCAGTGACAAAGCTGAACTAACAACGCCGTCTATACTATCCTTTAAATTTTATGTTACTTTCAGGAACTTGAAGGTTAGTTTCAAAACCAGCTCATTTCCAGATCTTTTGCTAAAAGTGCCAATAGAACATGTTCGGAAACGTCCCTGCCGACTTCAATGAAAGTTCTTGTTAGGTTCTGGTAATTACTTAATTTTCTCAGTTTCTTAAAATTTAAAAGGAGTTAAAATAAATGATTAAAATGAACAATCCAGTGATATCTAAATAGAGAAACAAACAGGAGTGACTTTAGATTTCCCTGGATTAGATATAAGACCGACTGCTGGGAGATTTCCATGCGGCGCCTGCATAACTTTAGAGCGAGATCCAAAAAAACTCTAAATTTACAGTAAACTGTCTTCCTTGGTGAGTTCAAAGTAAATCACAGATGCTCTAATAATGCCATCATTACAGTTAGACACCATGATGGATGTATGGTGATGTGGGGACATTATTTTTATGTTAGAGAATGTCTGTGTTTCTTTGTGTCTCTACTTTTGTTTGTTGCTCACTCCCTGTTCCAACAACCTCCTCCTTTGTGTGCTCTGCTCCTGTTTATCCTGCTTTTACTAAACTCTACATTAATGTTTGGATATTTAGCATTAGCCACAGGCTTTGCTAGTTTTTTTCTATTTTCGGTTGTCTTAATCTTTTTTTTTTTTGCCTTTATTTATTACCTGTGAAAATGTGGACAGGTTGGCGTTCTCCACCAACCTGTCCACATTTTCCTTGTTAATCTTCAATTTAGTTTGAAATAGTAATGAAACAAAAATAATACATTGGTTTTGCTGTCTTAGTAAGGACAGAGATTAAATGGACACCCTTCTGTCAAAATCTTATTCATTTGAATGATTGATTAAAGGGGGGAGGGGTACCTGTGACATCATGGAAACTTCCCGGAGTATTGACCTTTGACCTGCCGGAAGGGGGGGGGGCAAATAAGCTTACACAGTTAGGAAAGAGTTTAAGTACAGTTTTCCTCTATAAATGCTACTTGTGAGATAAAACATAATATGCGTTTTACGTCCTTCAGTACAACTTCACAATGTCTAGAGTAACGATAGTTCCTTCTTAACCTGGAGATTATGAGTCTGTTTCACTTTTTACCTTTCAAGAGTGCAGTTACCTCCGTGTGAACCGTTGCAGGAAGAATGGTCTTTAGAGCCTTATGGAATGCATGGATCATGGGGCTACATCTCCAAATATGAAACAGGAGAACTTTTCCTGTACCAGTTGGGTCTAAGTAAGGAACTTTGCACCTCTACATCCATGTGTGCCATCACCAACAATGACTGGGCGGTGTTAAGGCTGGAAGAATATTTTCAAGGAAGAATATTTTCAAACTAACTTTCACCGCATCACTCGACGACTTCTAACTACACGTTTCATTCCAGCTGTGCAGAATCTGCTGAAACAGCATCGCATACAGGCAGAGGATCTGAACATCAAAATGATTGCAGAGACACATCAGGTTTCCATGTATGTTATTATCATTTAATTGCTCATTTGGTTATTAATTTTCTGTAATAAAGCAGCAGACTGTACACCCAAGCATTGATTACTAAAATATTTTATTGAGGGGAAAAAAACATGTTATGTTGTATCTTACAAGTAGCATTTAACGAGGAAAACTGTACTATAGACTCCTCCCTAACTGTGTAAGCTTATTTGTTGTTCTCCCTTTGGGACCTTTGACCTTTCGGAAGGTCAAAGGTCAGTACTCCGGAAAGTTTCCATGACGTCACAGGTACCACCTCCCACGCCCCCTCCCCCTTTTTAATCAATCAATCAAATGAAAAAAAATTTTACGGAAGGGTGTCCATTTAATCTCTAAGGACTGATCTTCTATAAATATTTCAGAAAGGTTTTCTAAATCGACTTGGTAAATCCTTAAATCTTGAATGCAGACAGTCTGCTACTGGCAAACATTCTGCTACTGCTACACAGAGAGCAACGTTCAGAACCATGCCGATTGTTTTATTTTAAGTCAAACTCAAATACATGTCACAGACTTACTGACTGAAAGAGCAATAAAATGAGAGTTGACATCGGCCGGGGTTCTTATGTTTTTGGAAGAGTACAGAATTAGATTTGGAAATCTTTCTAGGTCCATCCATCCATCAATGGATACGCTATACATTCATAATGAATGTTGTTGTTAATTGACAGCAGTGGAAATTTGACTTTAAAAAGTGTAAGAATTGTGACATTAATATTGTGTAGAAACCCTGATCTTCATCATTACCATTCTGTTATTATAAACTTTGAATATTTAGCATCAAAGTATTAAAGCAAATTAGATTCAGCATATTTAGATTCCCCTTTGGGTTAGAAAAAAAATGTAAATAATATTAATGAAGTAATTTGTAATTGAACTAAATTGAATCACAATGGATTGAAAAAAAACACAAAAAAATCTAAGCTTCTGTCTTCAGTGTTTCTTCGATCTTCTGCTTTCAGTGTTTTTTTTTTGTTGTTGTATTTTTTTTGTCTTCAGTGTCTTTCTCCATTTTCTTTTGTTTTCTGACCCGTCTTACTCTGCCTTACTCTGTCTAGCTCTGGTCTGAGCGATGGACATCCAGGTTTGTGGCGCATTCATCTGTGACGTTGTTGTTGTTGTTGTGGCCCCAGATCTCACAGGCCAACACGCCCCTTCTTTACCAAACAGTGCAGCTCCGTCTTGACCTCTGTCTCCCTGTTCTTGCCTGCTCTTAACATTTGAGTCACTGCGGTAAAATTATAAATTAGTCTCAATGTTACCTAACATTCATCCAAAGCCAGTAAATTAGTAAAGATTGTGCTTTTTTATGTTTAAAAAGCCATTATCCCTGATCACTTGTGATCATAGGTGATTTTTAATATTTACATTCTTCTTTCTTGCAGTCTTTTGCCCAACATAGATAGAGGCTGATGATCTGCGGACGGTTAACGCTGAAGAGAAGAATACCTGTGAAGCACACTTAATTTATTCCTGAATGTTTTTACCTCCTTGTGTTTATTGTTTAGTGTATATTTAAGTTATACATTTAAATTGATGATTGTGATTTGGAAACATAGTGGATTGTTTCAAACTTTCAGTTTTTAATTTGACATGATTTAAGTTTCTCTAAAGGTGTTTCTTCATTGTAAAAGAGTTCCATCAAATATTTGATGATTTTATTAAGCTCGAAAGCTGTAAAACAAAGGCCTTAGTATTTACGAAACATCTTCTTAGCCAAGAAACAAGGAAACATAAAGTGGAGTATTTAAAAAAAAAAAAAAGGAGCAAAACATTTTCTAAGCATTGGCAGAAAGACTAGACAAGATCGTCATCCCCAGCATAGCAAGCTGAATAGCAGCTCAAGAAATGGATCAGAGTGGTGAAACAAACTGCAAACGTGATGTCAACAATGTCTTCTCATTGGTGCTGTGGCTCCAACACCCATCTGTATTAATCTGACATATTAGGCTGATGCAGGCTGGGCTGGCAATAAGAAACAACCTATGCATTCGACTTGAAACTGAATCTGACCCAGGCAGCCTCTGCGCTTCGGACTTGAGCGCCCAATCAGAGCGCACGGGAGGGAATTCCCCTCTTACTGTGTTTCTATCTGCTGCCTTGCCTGGACTTTTCCACATCACAAAGAACTGATTTTCACTGAATGATCATGTGATGTTGATATTTATTTCTCTGTGTAAATATTGGATTTGAATAAAACAACTCTTGATATGTTTGCCTAATTTTACTACTGGTTATTAAAAAAATAAAAAATAAAGATGAGAAATGATGATGAGAAAAATGGACTCAGTCGCTGTGTTGGTTTTGAATGAAGATTTCATGGAGTGCAAAACATCACCGCTAAGATAATTTCTGTTATTGCAGAAACACAAATTTAGAATTTAAAACTTTGATATTAATAGTTGATTAAAATACATGTATTTTATTTAGTGGGGGGAAATTCAGATTTTATTAAATATGTGTTTTCTGTCTATAGAAAGGGGCTCATATGTAGTCAGGCTATGTAGAACATGTCTGATTAAGCTTCACACAACAAATAAGATTGTTGCTTGAGTCAAACGTATGTTTTTGCAAGGTTGAAAATATTTGCATAAAAGCATAATTGTTTAAACCCTATATGAACTTTCTCTGAACGTCAAGTAAACGCAACAACATGATCTGCACCAGAACCAGATATGGACCTCAGAGTAATAGGGTTTTGTTATGCAAGGCTTTGCCACGTGTTTGCTGCGCCTTCTCGCGCTCTCTGAAGAGATCCAGATGTAGACTCTCCAGAAATCTCCAAAACATCTAACCTCTCTTTTTCAAGTACAATCAATTGTTAAAAAATGTGAAAAGTAAGTTGTTTCAGGTAAGGCATAAAGGCTTTACTGTGAAAAGAGCAACACAGACGCCTGTTTGACATCTGTAAAACATTTGTTCTCCCTGACATAAGATTTCCTTTTACATTCTTCCTTCACTTCGGCACGTGGATTCAAACAGTCTGCGCCTGACCCTTCGCTCGGAGCTCGGAGGAGCAGAAGTAACGCGGTTTCTTTACCCACGTTTTCTTCCTCAGCCATGGATCTCAGAGGGCTTCAGGTAATGCTTTGTCTGCTTCTGCTGGTGCATCGTACTCAGCAGCAGACCTCCTCCAAGAAGAAAAACGGCAAGAAAGGTACGACTTTGTTATCTTGGGACGCAGCAACTACGCATACTCCTTAAACGTTTGACCTATTTAGTCTGGTAACAAATGCAAATGGGATTTAATGTGTTAGACCTAGAAAGTGGTGCATGATAACATGGAAACTGTCCGATGCATGGAATTGTAACTCCACTATGACAAGCCTTTGTGCAGCACTCTATTTGTGAACTTTATGTCTGTAGTGCAAAGGTTTAAGGTGTATGTAGTAAAACAGCGTAACACATGAATACAGACTTTGAATTTGCTTATGGCTCTGCGGTGAGAAGTACCAGGCTAAAATATTGTTGTTGTTTGTTTTTTTTGGTGCCTTTTAATCCAGACTCTGTAACCAGTGCTGCAATTGAGAAGCTGCAGAAACAGATCGATGACATTGTTCAGGAGCTGAACGTGTTGAAAGAGCAGCAAGCCTTACAGACAGGTAGGTTTTCAGTGATGAATGTGGGGCTGCAGGCTGTGTGTCTTGTATCAGTGGACAGAATTAACGTTCCTTTCATTTGACCACCCAGTATGTCTGAAAGGCACAAAGATCCTTGGGAAGTGTCTCTTGGCCAATCCAGCGAAGATGACCTTTCATGCAGCCAACGATGACTGCATTGCCAAGGGAGGCAGCCTAAGCACTCCTCTGACAGGGGACGAGAATGACCAGCTCTACAGCTACACTCGCCAGAGCGTTGGACCGGATGAGAAAATCTGGCTGGGTGTCAATGACATGGTGACGGACGGAGACTGGGTGGACCAGTCAGGCTCCAGCGTGCGCTTCAAGAACTGGGAGACCGAGATCACTCATCAGCCTGACGGAGGTCGCATCCAGAATTGCGCCATAATGTCCACCACCGCCAACGGGAAGTGGTTCGATGAAAGCTGCAAAGCTGAGAAGGCCTCGGTATGTGAGTTTAACATCGTCTGACGGCTCCACTGGGATGGTTTTGTTAAAACCCCGGTATCATTTTATTAGCATTAAACAAAACCAGATGTAAGTCTCAGTTTTTTTTATTTAGATCTCTGTTTTTACATGGAATTATGAAAAAGAACAGCAAATGGAGTATTAAAGCTACTCACTACAGCTTCAGTGTAAATTACAAAAATACTCAACATGTATATATTAAAATATTGAGATATTCTTAAACATGTCTAGGTGGCTTGCCTGTATATTGTGTGTTTGGCTAATAAAACACGCCTTGCAACTGAAAAAAACAATTACGTCTGGTTTCTGTGGCGTCTTCTTGCTTTGTTTTTTTGTTCTACAAGTTTTGCGCCTCAAAGCGTAAAATATACCTGAAAATGTGAAGGCACTATTGGAATCGGCTTAAGCTAAAATCTTAATATGCTCATAAAAACAACACTCGAATAATACAAGTCAGCTTTAAATTAAGACTTAAGCATAAAAAAGTCCTTCCTCAAAGTAAAATGACTTTAGCAGCAAAGATACAATTTTAACAGGACAATGAATAAAACAAAAAACTTATCTGGTTTTTGTATGGTATGGTATTTAATTGATGGAGCAGTTAAAAAAGTTTTTATTGCAACATTGTTCACGTCTTTAGGCTAATGTAAAATGTAAAATGTAAAATGTAAAAATAAATAAATAAATAACATGATCACCCCCTCTCGCATACACATCTAGACATGTACAGACCCGACCCAAGGCATAAGTTAGCTATGTTATTAATTATGTGAGTGTGTGTATAACCTGGATAATGACTCACATTAACAATTTATAGAACGGAAGTTTGGGTCATCTAGTTTTCTAGCAGATCGGCCAACTTGCAATGAGGCGTCCATAAATTTTTGTCTATGCAGGCAGCAACTCCGATTTCCCCCTTCCTGCATTCGGAAAAGCCAGATGTGTTCACTGACGAGTGGAATATTCAGTTTCGAAGGTGAAACCAACAACTTCAACCTTGCTGGGGTGGGGAACTACTGTAGGAGGCCAATGTTAAGCCTCAACCTGTCGGTGACACCGATCAAACCATTTGCTCAGTTTCCTCCCTTTGCCTCTTGAGGTAGTGTAATAGAAGGATTCTGATTCTGGTTCATTTGCTTGTCTTTTTGCAAATCGTTAATGCTGACGCCCCCCGTGAACTCAATGTAGCAGTTAGAATGTGATTGACTTTGTTGAGGTTTAAAGGGCGACACAGTGCTGTCATCACCAACTTTGCCACAGATTGTCCCCCTTTTAGGCTCTGGCCGAAACTCGTAGGATTCATACACATCATCAGAGACGCCTTTTTGTAGAAGATGCGAGTAGACCAGTGACTCGTCAATTGTGCTGTATACGTGGTAATCATCTGTGCGGCCTTCCGGAGTGTGCTCGGCTCTGGCTGGACATTGGTGTTGAGTTGTCTTTTCTTCTTCCTTTTTAGAAGAAAAAATGAATGGAAAAGCTGAGTATTCACAAAAATTGTCCTGGTAAGAGAGTCATTTCAACACCCTGGCGTCAGTTTTGCATTTCAAATGTCTGTTTGTTTCATTTCTCTAACGGCACATAGCAGCCTAAAATAGTCTTAGCTTTTTCAGCACCTAAACATTATTCAACCATGGGTGACTATCTGTAAACACAACATACACTCTATTATATGCAAATGTGCACATTTTTAAATGGTTGTTAATCAAATATGTTGTATTTTAACCTTACACTTTAGCATGGTCATGATCCCCCCTAAAACCCATTTGTTAAAATGTCCACTCTGTCCATTCTCCCAAAAAAAAGAAAAAAGAAAAGAAAGCAGAACTAACACAATAGAGCTACTCCATCATCATGCTGCCATTTGTTCTGCAATCTTAAAAAGAAATCACTAAATGTACAGATAGAGCTACAATTATGTTTTTTAATGTTTTTTCTCTCCGGCATTACTGAATTTTCGCCCGCTTACAAAGGATAGGCAACAATTATTCGCATCTTGCCGAGCAAAGCTGGCAGAGAGATTGTGGCTTTATACAAATCTGGACTGAGCAACTTATCTGATCACATTTGGTTTATGAGGAGGAAAAGAACTCACTTGGTCACAATGCAAACCACACACAGCACCATGCTCAAAATGACGACCAGAGCAACCACCACGCCGATTATGGTCTTGAGGTTAGATTCTAAAAGAGAAAAAGAGAGAACAAATCCTACTTTTATTCATGGTCTTCTTTTCGTCCATAATTCTGATCACTTTAGGAAAGAGCAGCTTACACCATACGTCGGTTTTTGAATGACCTAAGCAATTACTATCTATACCCACAGCACCTGGATCTTGCGGACAGAATAAAAACTTTATTTATACACGTGTCGTCTCAAGGCAATTCAGAAGAAAGATTTCCATTCGTAAATATAGTCAATTGATCCTAGTTATCTGCATCAAGTACATATTTAAAATGTAATATTTAGTTACATTTACAAGTTTTCCATATAAGGGAACCCAGCAGACTGCATGAAGACATCGACTTAGAACATTCACTCTTTTTGGACCGGCATGCATACACTTTAAACGACATTAGCTTTTGTCTTTGATTATACAGTAATCCCTCATACTGAGCCTGCATGTAGCGATAGTGGAGAGGAGAAACTCCACTTTAACAAGAAGAAACCTCCAGCAGAACCTGGCTCAGTATGAGCGGTAATCTGCAAAGACCAACTGGAGGTTTGAGAACACAGAAAAGACAAAAAGCAGCAGAGAAAACTGATGTATATTTACTTTGGCATTTAGTAAAAAGTGAAAAGTAAAAATAGTAGGAGAAGGAAAATGTTTGGCTGCAGCACCATCTCAGCTCATGACCCCCGCCTCCTAAGGAAGGTGTGGCAGCTAATAGAACGCCAGACCAGCAATAGTTTTTACGGCAACAAATACACAGAGAAAACAGAGAGTCAACAGATGAAATACCTGCAATTTAAGCAGATTGGACGATAGAAGAAAGGACCAGAGAGAGACATGGTCAGATTGTCCTCGAGCACCCTAAGTGTACAGCAACATAACTATATAAATAGCTTAAATAATGTAAACCTGTAAAGTAAGAGAAGATAGAGATAGAGCAAAGGAGAACAGTCGACATAATTGCGCAAGAAAATAACCTTAAAAATGTCACGAATGATTATTCTTCTTTCTCTCTTAAGATTTTATTTATATCTCTTTCAATGTAACATAAATGAAACCAGAGTTACATTGTAGAGGAGGACAGAAGCGGGAAAAGAAATGGTATCCAAATACTCACAATCATTAAAACACTAAAATACTATCTACTGTAGTAGATACAAAAAAAGATGAATGACAAAAATAATGCTGCTTACCTTTTTTTAGTTCCACTGGAAACTGGAAACTGTTTAGCTGCTGGCCTGCTGGAACATTCAGAGAGAAGCTGGCTGAACCCCGGATCTTTTCACTGCTGAGGTTCCCGTAGAAGCAGAATTTTTTGAGATTAGCCCCGCTGTCTCCACGGAGAG
>JAVLVB010000117.1:374947-436579 GCA_032876305.1 Orestias chungarensis | reverse complement strand
AAAAAATTGAAGTTACTTGGCTAAACAAAACAGGCTCCTCTAAATCTAGAATTGACATCTGGCTGGTGTCTGAGTCATTAACTGATGAAATTAAATCAGTTATTCTTCCAGCTTCTCTATCACACCACAAGCTCATATTTCATTGAAAGAACTGAATCAAATCAACACAGAAAAAATAAAGTCACATCTTACTGGAAACTCAATGCTTCACTTTTGGATGACAAAACAGTGGAAGAAAGCATTTAAAAAAGCAGTTATAAAGCACTGGAATACCGCTTGCAATCAGAAGGCATTTAAGAAAAAATCTGTAACTCCTAAAATATGAAGGTAGAAAAGTATCAATGAAAATTGGAGCTAAAATTGCAAAGCAAATAAAGAAAAAAAGAAGACATTGTTTCTTTAAATAATATTTTACCTGAAAATATATCTGAAGAACAGAAAGTCAAATTAGATCATTAAAACTGAGCTTAGACAATATCTATATTTCTAAAGCTAAAGGAGCCTACAAGACAAAAATGGCTAGAAGAGGGTGAAAAAAACAGTTTAAGAATAAATAACAATACAAGACTCTGTACAGATCTTTTCTTTTTGTGAAATTATTTTTTTTTCAAGACCTTTACCAATCAAAATGCTCTATGGAAACCACCACACAATTAATTAATTCTTTGGAAAAATTACAGCAAATTAATAATGATAGCAAAGATGAACACTTGATGAAGATTTTTAAGTGAACTTCCTGTTTTTATTTTAGACAAATCTTTAAAAGAAATGCAGGGTCTAACTTTAAAAAGGAAACGGAACCAAGCATCATTAGTTTTATTTATTTATTTATTTGTTTTTGAGGAAGATTGATCGGTATAAAACTTACAATCAAAAATCCCATCAGAACATCTTCACATGAAGTTCCGTATTGTTTTAGATTATCAGACTTTAAATAATTTTTGTAGCAGGACAGATTTGAAAGGTTGAAAATTAAATATTTTCTCATGATTTTGTTGATTTTTTATTTTTCCTTTTTCAAGTTTTAATCTGTTTAAAGCAGTTCAGTGTTGCTTCAGTATAGTTGCATATAAAATTGTACTTTACTAAAAATCTTATTTTCTTTACGGCAGTAAAATCATTTAAACTCTTTAGCCGCTAGTGAAATTAACAGATAAACTGAAAGTAGAACACAAACAGCACCCAGATGATAGAAGGTTGACAGGAAGAAGACAAAATAAGAGCAAAAGTGTTTTATGCATTGTGCATATTTGTGACTGGACACCAAATAGAAGGTAAATCTGAAATACAGATAAACAAAAACTTGATATGCGGAAAGTGAAATGTGGGAAAATCAGTTTGCTTCAGTTTATCTCAATGTTGCCTCCAAGTTGTAATTAGACTAAAAAACCATAAACTTACTTCTCATTCGCTTTCAAATATTTTTTTTCTACTTACCAAGAACAATGGAGGTGGCCGTGACAAGAAGTAAAATCTGCAGGAGTCCTTTTGATAATTTAAAGTGCATGTTGTGTCTCTGTTAGGACGATTCAGCAAGAAATAGAAAGCGGTAAGGTCCTGTTTAGGTCTTGTCTTCATCAGATGTGACATACCTATGTTGTTTTTTTTCCTTTTTAACACACTTTCTCATCCAGATGTAGCACAGGATTTTCCTTTTAAAGCAAATTGTTTATTGCCATCCTAACGTACTTGAAAGGGGAGTTCAGGAATACCTGTCGGCAAACAGGTAAGATGAAGGCGGGGACAAGGGAACAATATTGTGTAAGCACATGTCAAAATTTAAAGTCTTAAGTGTGGTTAAAACATTTTGGTCTACTTTTCTGTCAGCGTTTGAAAATACGCTAATATGAGTTAGATGTGAAGAAAGCCAGCACAGAAACATCATAGACCAGAAAAAATAGAGGGCAGTTGTATGTTCATTTGACCCACATTGCAACAAAAATACTCTTGTGCTGCTGAACTTTCACTCTACGGATCCTGATGAACTCAGGATCCTGGTCAATTATTGTTATTTAGGACGGGAAGGTCGGATCTTCTGTTTCATCATGAAACAAGAATATCATTTTCTTATGGTGATTCTTTTTCAGTGCCAGAAACGACCCATAAAGCTCATAGTAAAAGACAGTGAGCTGCAGTGTTGCAGTGATATTTGGTCACTTTTAATCCAGCAGTTGATCACATTTAATAAGTAATATAAGCATCTATAAAACATTTACTGATGCCTTAAATCACCCATAGTACCACAGACATTTCTCATTTCCCCATCGTAGCTAATTTACAGGAATACAGTTTTTGTTACTACATGAATGTTAGAAAAGGTTGTCAAACCAGTCAGTCCTGAGCCTCAACAGCATTCCTCAGAACTGATTTAGCAGATAAACAATGTTATGTCTGAACATAGGTCACTTATAGTCATGAAATGTACAGGAAGAGAGGTAGGTGGGAAAACAACAAACTGTTTTCAAGGTAGCGTAATAAGAAAGGAAGACTAGAGAGGGTAAACCCCCCTGTACATTGGGAAGCAATCAGGGAATAAAATGAAACCCATCCTGGTCACAACACACTTAGGTCAACCAGTTTGTTTAACCCAATTAAAGTTAGCCTTATTATTAGTGCTTGACCATAAAAAATAAAAAATTAAAATAAGTAAAAATAACTAAAATTTAGGAAAACCCAACCTATTTGTCAAGAGACTAGAACAGACTACATATGTATTCAATATATTTAAAATACTGAAGTATAAATCCAAATGAACCGACATCTCTGACTTCTAACAATCTAATTATTAAACTCTTTTCGTAACCAACATCCATTTACCATAGTTTCATTGAATAAGAAAGAAATGTTACATAGCCTGGCTCTTACACACTTTAAACTTATTTTTTTGGCAGTAAAAAACTTTATATAATAAGGCAGTAAAACCTGTCTAAACAGATTAACAATAATGCAAATTTGGCCTTGGTTGTAGGTGTGTCCTTGAGAGGTTGTTTGTCCTGTCTGTTCCTTTGTTGCCCTGCGATGGACTGGCGACCCGTCCACAGTGAAAACCCCCCCTCTTGACCGATGTGCGATGGAAACAGGCACCAGCAGACCCCACAAGCATAAGCAAGTTGAAAATTGATGAATGGATAAATCTGTAATGTAATAAACAAAATAAAAGTGCCACAAATCAATAGATAAATGAATCTTAAAGTAAATAGAAAATTTCAATAAAATAAGATAAATTTTTATTTATTTATTATTATTTATTTAGTTTTATTTAATGTTTTTTTTTTGTTTAATGGAAAATGTATCAATAAAAGGTATTTATATATTTATTCATCTAATTTGGAATGAAACGGCTAAATCAGCAACTTTACATTAAAAAACATCCAAAAGTAACAACCTAAAAGCATAAAAAAGGATGAAAGATAACTGTCTAAAAGCATATTCTTCATCATTACATTTTCTTTCCCTGTCCTCTCTCTGGTGATCTGTGCAGTACTTATAAGGTTACAATACTAACTGTCCTCTCCCATAGCCTCATTGCTAGAAAGCCTAAACAGTAGATTTGTCCATTGTTCCTTCCACGTCTGATCACCTGACCCTGAACCAGTTTCTGTCTCACAACAAACCCCACTTTGTCTTTTCCAGGTCGGAAGCTCACAAGCAAATGGTATCTGGCTGTGTTTGAGTCGTGGTAAGTGTTACAGGAATCAACGGACTCTGTAGAGCAGAGGGGATTTCTTGTAGTCTTATAAACTCAAATACAGACACACATGGTTACGTTCACAAGTAGTTTTACCAAGAAGAACACTCAGGCGGTCAGTGAGTGGCGATCTGCTGCTCTTACACTGGTCAGCTGATGAGAAGATCAGCTGCCCCTGGAGGAAGGTGTACCTGCCAGTTACCAGCCTACCCCCGAGCAGACCACAGGTATGTCCTCTGATGGAGAACCTGCGAAACTGAACAACCAACCACAACCACATTTCTTTATACAACTGACATTCCCATGTTCATTTTTCTTTTTCTCCAACGACTCTTCCTCTTCAAGGTGTGGCACAGGACGTTTCTTTAAATGCACATTTTTTTTCTCCATCCTAACATACGTGACAGAGAGTTAAAAAAACCAAACACCAGGCAGCCAACAGCTAAGATGATGGTGTGGCAAAAGCAGCAAGTTATACAAATTTATAATAAAAACAGGAGCCTTTAAAATAGCTAGTTGGATTACTTCTTTGAATTAACTTTTACTTCCAAGTGTTCAAGTTCAATCCCAAAACTGTAACCACAGTTTTCATTCTTTTTTTAAGAAACTGCACATATGTTAATGTTAACAGACAATTGAGCAAGCTTTGTGTCACTTTGTTGTCACACTATAGAAAATGTCATCCATCCATCTATTTTCTCCCTGCTCATCCTCAGACTGCAGGTTTACTGATGGTTCCTAAAATCTCTAAAAGCAGAATCGGATGCAGATTTTTTAGTCTATCTATCTAACCACTTCTCTCTTTGCGACTTTCTTCCTTTGTCTAATCTGCTTTAGTTGCCATTATTCCAACCTTGTGAGCCTTTTGTTTTCACTTAGTGTTCTTCTCTCCATAGTAGCCACACCTGGTCTGGCGTTCTGTTAGCTGACACAGCTTCTTGGATGAGAACTGGGGCTGAGATGCTGCTGCTATTAACTCTTTTTTTCAGTATCCTCTGCATCTATTTTAGTTTTCTGTCTTTTCAAACCACCAGTCGGTCGTGGCAGACGGCTGCTTGTACTGATCCAGGTTCTGCTAGAGGTTTCTTCCTGCAAAATGGGAGTTTTTCCTCTCCACTGTCGCAGCATGCATCCTCAGTATGAGGGACTGCTGTTAAGTCAACAACAATGCAAGCTATTGTTTCGGTCTGCTGTTTCCGGGAGACTGAATGCTGCAAGTCAATGATTCAATGCAATCTCCTGGTACAAAACAAAGATCAAAGGTGAGGACAGCTAATTTGGAACGCACAGACTGGAAGGTCTGGTTTTCTTTTGCATCTTGAAACCAGAATACAATTTACTGCTAAGCTAGAAGAAATAACCTGTTTAATTTATATTTCGTAAAAAAAAAAAATGTACAAAGATCTGATCTATTGGTTTAAGAGGCATGCCATTTTGTGTCTCACATAATTTCTCATCATCGTAAACATAACACATTACTGTCTAATGGAAATTACTGATCAATCCAATATGTAACAGTGAAAAATAAGATTAAATCTGAGTCATTTGTTTGTGCGCAAAATTGCTTCCACTGAAGAATCTCTTGTTTGATTCAACAAGACATGGCTTTAAGCACATGATAGAAATCTGTCTTAAGTTGAATTATACGGAGCTAGAATTGAACCAATTGAACATTATCATACATGTAAGGTGTTATGTGTAAACTACATACACATGTATTGATTCAATCCTTGCTTTGTTTAGTTTCTGTTTTTGAGCAGATAGGCCTACCTGTGATCTTTGAAAATCTTGAATGTTGGGTTTGTTGAAAATGCTTGCATGGAGAAAGGCTATTTTACTATTTAAAGTTAGACATTGTTCGCTTTACCCCATCTACTGGGTCAAACTCATAACCCATACACAGACCTGGATAGGTATGTTTGACCCTAAAATGGATTAGCTATGTAGCTTCTATTTGGTTACCTTTAAATCAGCATTTAATTAGATCTTATAAGTAACATACACAGAAATTACACATCCACTGATTCTTTTACTAACAAAGATTTCTCACTACGGATATGTTTCAGTCACAAAGTTTTCCTGGAAAGCCCCTCCTACTTTTTTGAAATGAGTATCATTTTTGCATGAATGTTATGCAACACTATTAAACCAGTCACTCAGCCACTTTTTAGGAACTGCTCTAACAGATAAACAATGTCGTGTCCCGTAATGTACAGGGAAAAAAGGGTAGGTGGAAAAACCAGGAGGTGAGCAAGCAGGGGAAGAAAGGGAGAAGGGCAATTTATTCCCTCCTTGTACAACAGCAAAGCAATTTTGAAAAAATGAAGCTCAGTGGGGTTCATCTGAATTTTTAACACAATTAAAATCAATACTAGTAGTACCGGGTCTTATTATATATTATTATATATAAATTAGCAGACTCGAACTGATTATGTGAACATGCATGGCAACAGAATCGGCTGTCATGGAAACACTCTAGATTACTCCTTTCACTGTATAAAGGAATAATGTGACAAGGTTTTGTTATAAGTTAAATAGCCCATTGATGTGTTTTTTTTCCCCCAGGTGAGTTGAAACAGTTATTGAGATAGCTGTTTACTTGAGGCAGGGTGTTGAACCACCAGGGTGAGACGACCAGATTTGGAGGGTTGGAGAGTTGTTGTATTGCAGGGCGTTCGCTGGTAGCGGAGGATGCAGAGGTAGTTGCTGGAGTTGACTGTTAATGCAGGCAGTCACTGAGAGGTTGGTGGAGCACAAGGGAAGGATGCAGTCTTGATTGTTGAGGACTGCAATGTTTGTTTGCTACTGAGAGCAAGAGAATTCAACGAGGAATAGTACCTGGGTTGCAAACACGAAAGGAGGTCACTAAGGACACAGGCGGAACAGGTAAGACAGTTTACACAAAGCATGTCACTCGAGAGGAAACACAGAGACTAGGAAGTACCATGGAAAGGGTATCAACCAGGCACTGAATAAATGAAGCCAGGCTACTCTTGTACTCCACAACTCTGATTAGGCAAGGCAAGGCAAGTTTATTTGTATAGCACATTTTCGTGTACAAGACAATTCAAAGTGCTTTACATGGGAAAAAGATCAGAATATGAAACAATAAAATTAGCTTTAAATTTTAAAGAAATAAAATAAAAATAAAAATAAAATAATAATAATAATAATAGTAATAATATTCTCAGTTTCTATATGCACAATTGAATAAGGCTGTTTTCAGCCTGGATTTAAACAACTGCAGAGTTTAAACCTGTCTCACCGCTTCAGGAAGACTGTTCCAAATTTTAGGAGCATAAAACTGGAATGAAGCCTCCCCTTGTTTGGTCCTGACTCTGGGCATCAGCAGGAGGCCACTACCTGAGGTTCTCAGAGTCCTGGCTGGTTCATATGGCTCTAGCATGCCAGATATGTACTTTGGGGCTAAACCATGAAGAGATTTGTACACAAGCAAGGCTGATTTAAAGTATTTTCTTTGAGTGACAGGAAGCCAGTGCAGAGACTCAAGCACTGGATTAATGTGGTCATATTTCCTGGTTTTGGTCAGAACTCGAGCAGCAGCATTCTGGATGTTCTGAAGCTGTCTTACGGCCCGTTTAGAAAGCCCAGTGAGAAGGCCGTTACAGTAGTCTAACCTGCTAGAGATAAAAGCATGGATGAAGTCTTTCTAGGTCTATATAGCCCCTATTTGGTTACCTTTAAATCAGCATTTAATGAGATCTTATAAGTAACATACGCAGAAGTTACACATCCACTGATTAGTTTACTAACAAAGATTTCTTACTATGGATATGTTTCAGTCAAAATGTTTTCCCGGAAAGCCCCTCAAACGTTTTTGACATGAGTATCCTTTTTACATGAATGTTGGGAAACACTTTTAAACCAGTCACTCAGCCCTGAGGGCACAAAAGTATTTTTAGGAACTGCTTTAACAGATAAACAATATTGTGTCACGTAATGTACAGGAAAATGGGTACGTGGAAAAACCAAAAGCAAATTTTTATATTACTACAGAGATACAAGACACCCTTAGTCTTTTAAGCTGTATCAAAGAGGAACAAAAACTCAATGTCTCAAAAACAGAGGGTAAGAGCAAGCATTAAGTGCTCTCATTTTAATTCAAGGTTGAAAGCTTCTTTGTGGACCAAAGAAAAAGCAGACCAGAACCATCGTCTGATCTGGCACCTAAACTAACTAACTGTCAAAACTTTACACTGAACTTTTGCCACCTATGTTGATTACAGGATTGGATCTTACTTTGTGTTGGTATTAAATCGAAGGTTTACGGTTGACGGATCATGGAATAAACGAGGAAGGGACCAACAAATTGGGGAGAGACTATTAGACACTGCATTTACAAAAATATCACAGAAGAACAACCATACCTGTTGACCAGGTGAGCAATTGAGTGCTGGGACTCGTTTGCTGTCTGGCAGTCTTTTGTTCTGGGGAGCGGTACGGTGGAGAGCAGCCATGGTTTCGATCCAGGTCTTGTTTCATCGTATGATGTGGTGGTTAACGACGGGTCACTGAGATATCCCTCTTATCCGAGGGGAATGGTTGTCGTTGATAACCTAAGAAGATTTCAAAGGGAGAAAGGCGGGTTGCAACGGAAACATGAGAATTGTGTGCGTACTCAACCCAGAGGAGGTTTTGGTTCGAGTCAGACGGCTTTGATAACAAACACAGCAGAGTATGGCTTCCAGTTGCTGGTTGTGAGAGTTAGACTGTGGGTGGTAACCAGAGGTGAGGAGGACTTTGGCTCCAATGGCATTGCAGAAAAGTTTCCAGACTTGTGAACAGAACTAAAGACCCATTTTTTCTCAAAGAGTGTGACAGTTAAGTATACTGCAGCAGAAAAATAGCGGAAACTGATTAACTGCAAACTTCAATATAGTCTTTTCAGTATATTTCTGATTGACAAACACAACCAATTGTATAGTTTAGGACTAGAGGGGGAAGATAAAAGTGCTTCAAAAACATCCTAAATGTGTGGCAAACTTGTAAGAATGAATGTATAGCTGAGATTTGAGGGAAAGGTTTGTGTGGATGTGTATTTTTCTACTTTGACTTTCAGGATGACCATTTTGGCACACATATTGAACAAGTAACACAAAAGAACTAGAGACTCATTTTAATTTATTAGAATGTAAAAAAAAAGCCTTTTTACTTAAGGATGGAGTAATGAATATGTCATAATGTTAAGGTTTCTGACCCACATTTAACCGAGGACTCTCAGGAGTACAAAAAACAGATTTTATTGAATGAAGGTGAGATCTGGAGGTCTTGAAAGGGGGTCCGGAGGGTAACGACCAAGGAACAACAAGGGATTGGCTGGAAACGACGCGGGAAACCAGGAGGCTTCTGGAGGTGGAGACAGAAGGTAAGCGGGTGCTTGGATGAACAGAAGCGATTAGAGTGGATCTTACTTCTGGTTTGTAGGTGGAGGACTCCAGGAGGACTGAGAGGGCATGAGATTGCTGATGGTCCGGCAGGTTGTCCAGAGGTTTGCAGCGGCTGTGGATGAGTGCTGCTAGAGCGGGTAGATCGCGCTGAGCAGGTGGGAGCGGTGACCAGGAGTGGATGATGGTTTCCAGTGGAGATCAGCGGAACTGAAGTGGGTCTGGAACACTTGAGACTAGAGAACTGAAGAACAGAAGACTAGAGTTACTTCCAAAAGAACAAACAACATGCAATATAAATTCAGCAACTTGCTGATTCACAACTAGACGGGCAAGAGAAACTGGTGCTGAGGAACGTGCGAGATACCTGTAGTAACACAACACTCAGGCGACGAGTAGCAGATCCACCACTCCTTAAGAACCAGCTCAGCTCGTCATGGTTAATGTGGAACACCTTTGCCGAAGCACAGGTGAGGCCAGCGCTCGTGCCAGGCTGGATCTCTGGAGAGCCTCTAGTGGACAACCTAGAGTACTGCAAACTCAAAACCTGACAGAATATGCATTCCATTTTGAGTTTGATTTAAATATTTGCTTGTAAGGTCCATAAATACTGGAATGGAATGTGTGGTTTCTTTCCTACAACGCATGATATTAATACCTGAAATCTTCATAAATGAATATTAAATTGTATAATTGTATCAATTGTTCTGTCTTGGGTAATCTATGTTAAGACTGACTTGCTTAGTCCCCTATAAGGCTCATCAAATGTCAGCTATTTAAAACTAAGGGGGTAGAGGAGACAAATTTAAAACTAAAAATACATTTAAAAAAAAGAATCCATATAAATACTAATAGAGGGTTTCTTGCTGAGGAGACCTGAAACAAAAAGTCACAATAGGCCCGATGACTTCACAGTTGGAAATTGAAGAGAAAGATTAAAGATCAGTATTTTTGTAAATCAACTTTTTGATTTATTCTAACCTCTAAAAACAATATATCCATATCAATCTAAGGTTTGCAAACACCCACATCAAAAGCTGATAATCCAATCAAGAGGTTCACATTTGCAGGTGAAGCTCTTTAAAAAGTACCTTCAAGTAATTGTTTGAAAGTGAATCACATTCAAATGAGGTGATAAGGGAGGAATAAATTCTAAAACTGATGGTGACATAGAAGAAAGATATTGTTATTCAGAAGAACAAGGAACAAACAGAAGAAGAAAACATCAAAGTTGTTGTAACTTCAGGTTTTAAAAAGTTAATTTCCTTGGTTTACCTCAAAATATAGGATAAAATTAGATATTATGAAAAAAAAAATAGTTTTGAGATGCGTATTTCATACAACAGGGAAAGAGGATTAAGAACTTAAACAGAAAACTATGCCTATTTGTAAAACATAGTTACTTTATATTAGACAAAACAAACACTAAACACAGTAAACATTTGATTATTTCAGTCAAAACCTACTTTCCTCTCTCCATTCTGCAGTAAGCACGCAGCAGCAGTGGAGAGGTTGTTGTAAGATCTGGTTTAACATAGTTTAAATATTTAGTTTATCTTAAAAAAAATAGAATAGATAAATAGAATTAGATATTTAGGAGAAAATAAGATGTCAAAGTAAAGTATGTCTGATATATTAAGAAAAGAGAAGCAAAACAAGAGTTTGGCGTGTAATTTGCACTGATTTATTATATAGTCTGTTGTAAAACCCTGTATCTGTTCATCTGTTGCCAAAAGATGACGTTAAAGTTCTCGCCTAACTGATCTTTTACACATGTTGATGGGTGATGAACCTTCATGATAAAAACAGTTGCTTTTAAGTTCATTCTAGGGGCTGATGGTCATGAAGGTTTATGAGGGTCTATTTTGAAGTGTTGGAAATGAAAGTTTATAGCTGATTATGATTATTTTGATAATAAAACCTAATGAATAACATCCACACTAAACAACCCACCATAACATTATAACTTTCTGTAACTGCAGCTGGTCCGACTATTCCGAATTTGCAGCAATACAGATGATTTAGGAGATCTAGTACAGAAGTTTGTGTAACCCCCCCCCCCCCAGAACACACAGACAGAAGCATTAGAAGAAAAGACAACTGGTTAGGGACCATCCATAGTGTTCCTGGTGTTTTTCTAACAGAGTATGGCACTCAAAATAACAAGGAAAGGAGAAACACAACTGTAATTTGGTTAAAGTTTTTTTTTTTGTTTACAAAGAAATACACTATTCTTTAATTATACAGGCACAAAGTATTTCTCCTACTTGGAAGTGACGCAAGCTGAAATGTGCAGAGCTCGACGTGACGTTATTAGAATCTTCTAGAATGGAGGGTCGTAAAACTGTCTCTGAGAAAAGAAAAGTTGTATTTTTTTCCCTCTCTCATGGAGTCGAAAAATGTATTTCACCTGTTGGAAACAGTAGATGGAAAGCACCTCTGAGGGTACACAGGTGGAAAAGCAGCAGGGCCTCCAGGCGCCCTCCGATGGAAGACCTGGGGATTGCAACACAGAACCAAACCACAACTCCATGTCCTGACATCTGGTCGGTAATTTTTCTCATCCTGCTTTGATATAGACCATGTCACTGTAGTTCTTGCTTTGTTTCAGTTTTCATACTTCAAGGTGAACCCCACACCCCAAACTTTATGGCATCAGAAGTCTCTTAAGTGGGTTTTTAATTTAATCAAGTTGTGATTAAGCGGGAAGGGGGTTTCATGGGTTAGGGCCAGTGAGGCTTATGGGATGTAAATACCACCCAATTCAGAAAACGAAAGCAAATAGACATCTACAAAACACTGAACGCTGAATTTAAAACAAAACAAAAAATTCTAATATTTGAAGGGTCTGCAAAAGAATGGGTCTGCTAATCAGAGTTAAAGAAATGGATTTCCAGTCTTGGTGGCACAAAAAAAAGGCTCTATCTCGTTTAGTTGGTTTAGTTTTTTTTTTGTCTTGGGGACAATCAGCAGGTGATTATCACTGTCACACGTTTATCTTTCTCAGACCAGTACCTCAGAAAAATTGCACAACACCATACATTTACGATTAATATTCAATACTATATGTTTTAAAGACATAAAAAGCAGATGTGAAATATTAAGATAAATTTTAACCAAGTAAAGGAATTACACTCAGTCAAGGATTACTAATCAGGTAATCTATGTTAATGAAAAATACAATAAAACAAAATTTTACACTTTAACTTGCTGCTTAATCTGGGACAGAGGAATTGTCAGATTAAGGAAGAATCTTTATTGAGCTGTTAGACATTCATTAAAGTGTTGCTTGGGCTCTATTTGTTTTTTTTTTAGGAAGTCCAGCATTTTGTGTCATTATTTTGAGTTCATCTACTTTAAATCTCTAAAACTCAGATAAATATATACGTGAAACAATGTAATGCTTAAAAAAACATTCAGTTCCCAAAATCAATATGTGAATTTAAAAAATAAAATAAATAAAAACTAAAAAATGTCCTGATAAAAATAATTGAACACATTGATTTACAAAAGACACAGAGTAAGGGGAAACTGTCGTAGGCTAAAGGCTTTAAATGTTTATTTCATTTAAAATACTTAAATATGAATACAAATAAACATATATTAGACTGTTAGAAATTTAACAGGATTATAATTAAAACATTTTCTATAAACAATATCTATTGGCCATGGTTTTATTTAATAAGAAAGAAATGTCACAGAGCCTGGTTATAGGTCAAGTAGCCCACAATGATAGCGCACATAAAAGTTATTTTTCTGTGTGCGCAAAAGTCCTAAACTTTATATAATAAGGCAAAAACTGTCTAAAAAGATTTAAAAACTATACAAACACTGTTTAAAGAGAAAAGGTGGCACAGTTTACTCTGACATAAGGTAGGAAGGCTTATAAGGGTTTACAAAACACACTGTTATTGGTCTCAGTGTTTTGACTATTGTAATTAGACTTTACCTTGGTTTGTCCTAAAGACGAAGAGGTCTAAAGGGTAAGGAGCAACCCAAAATTCCTCAGGATCTCCACATTCATTTCACTGATATGTACAGCTATGGCTACAATTATAGAATAGGCATCACAGGCTATATTCGTACATTGAAATTTGTTTTTTTTCTCCCACAATCTGAAGTCACCGCCCAACTCGACATTAAACTGGGCTATTTGACTGCATTTAATGAGTCCCAACTATCTTCAAATTGCTCTAGTTAGAAACCTAAAAGCTTCCACTGGTCTAGTTTGAATTTGATAGTTTAACATTTTTATAATCCCTCGAATTCAGCTTTTGAAAACTCACAAAAGAGCATTTTTTGTGTCTTAAAGCATCTTACATTGGGTAAAGAAAAAACAAAAAAAAAATCGCTCCACACCCAGAGCTCAGACAAGTACAGCATTATTCTACACTAAAAAATTGATGCTTTTATTATTTGTGAAACTTTTCTTTAACCTTTTTAAAGAAGAAAAGGTTTATGGCATCTTACAGTGGATACCAAGGCAGCGGTAGACCATGAACCTTTCAACTGTTCATTCTAAAGTCAGAATCTAAAAAACATATGATCTTACAGACATTAAATCTATGGTACAAATTCCCCTAAAGTGTGACCCAGTAAAAAATTACACCACCTAAACCGGCCAATGCTGGACAGAAACGTTTAGACTGCACTTTTTTCATTATCTGTCCTCCTTATCTATGTGTTGATCCAAAATCAAACTCCAAATTCAAGTGCTTTTTGTTTACACAGTGGGCTGTACATATAAAACTATATTTTAATGAATCTCATTTTATTCCAAAGCAATTATTTCATATATCAACTGTTTAGGTGGTGGGATTTGTAAATTGGACCCCCAAAAACGTTTGACCACTTTCACAAATAACAATCTATAAGGGCAAATGTTAATGTTAAATGTTTCAATCAGAATGTCGTAAAGAACCATCTTTAAAGTCCTCTCAAGCAAACAAAAGCCTCCCAAAGGTTTTTTTTATTTTTTATTTTCTCAAATTAAATATTGATTTGACACAACGAAAGCTGAAAATTATATAATCTATCATTAGTGTAGGTTTATTCGGTTCAGGTGGTATAATCTTCAAGCTGGATCTCAAGGTAAGGTTAAGAAATTTCTTCTCTTTTTTAGTGTCAACAACGACTTCAAAAACCACAATCTATGTTTAACTATAGATTGTGTTTAAGAAACACAACTATTTATCCTTGTTTGACTCATAATGAGGCCTAACTCTTAAACTTGATGTTTGTTAATGTCCAACAAGCCTCAAAATATATTAAGATTAAGAATTATTTTTAATAATTTAAAGCTTTGATCAATCAGAAAGTCAATCCGGTTTAATGTGAACTTTATCCAGTGCTTTCACAACAATCACAAACCATCTTCTATATAATTTATGATAAAACTAGAATAATCCTGTCCACGTTGAGCCCGAGTTTGTAAGACTTTCTAATAAACCAGTTGCTCTTCTATGAGATTTCACAAACAACTTGCATCTGACATGACCAGTCTAACAAGGAGAAAGACGCGGTTGGAGCATATTCGTGCCTGCAAGTGCGGTCGCTAAACGCAGCGTAATAGCCCTTTGGTGTCGCGGTCGTCTCAGTTATCTGGGTCTCCTCTGCTCCATCCCGTTGGGCAGAAACCCTGCAATGATCGGCACCGGCCATATGAGCGCAGCAACGCTCCACACGATGATCACCAGAGTCATGAAACACGCCACGAGGGTCGACTCGATGGGCTTCCTGTTCAGCCTCCAGCTCCGGTCCCCCTTCAGCTCGTCCAGGCTGAAATCCACGCAGCAGAAAGCCACCTGCTCCCCGCTCTGCTGTCCCCTCGATTGGACCTGGCCGAACCGGCGGTAGCGCGACATCCCGCAGCCCACGCATACCCTCATCTCCTGCTGACCCCCGTTGACCCCCAGGTGCTCGATCACCACGGGCGACACGGCGCGGTTGAAGGAGGCGGAGAAGAACGCCCTGCCGTGGTTGTTGGTGGTGTAGAGCAGCACGTCGCACTGAAAGCCGAAGTCGGCGTCCCAGCGCGCCACCAGCGACGTGGGCAGCAGCCTGTGGACCGTCACGTTGCACTGGGGCTGCGCGGCGGCCGCGCTCTGCGGCGGCGCGCCGTCGCTCTCCTCCGCCGACCGCTTGGAGAAGCGCACGTCCAGCTCCAGGCTGGCCGACAGCCGGCCGGAGGAGTTGACGGGCGGCAGCAGGAGGTCCTCGTCGCTCCAGCCGCGGCACGCTGGGAACAGCGCGGCCGCCGCGGTCAGAGCCAGCAGGAGAGACGGGCAGCGGTTCAACATGGCACCGGGCGCGTCTCTAGCATGGCGCTCACGCTTTGCTTTATTTTCAGTTTTCTCCCAGTGGAGAAACTCAATTCAGGGTGAAGCACTTCCAACTCCAGCCATCGTGCGCGCACAGCCGTCCTCCCTGCACAGATCCTCCTCCTCCTCCCCAGCCCAGTCTTGCTCCTCAATCGCAGCTCTGTGTGCTCCGAGCTGGGCGCTGCGACTCCAGGTGTGATCACTGCGCACCAAAAGACGGGAGGGTCTCCAGAGCGCAGGGATGGCAGAGAACAGCGCCTAATGACGCTGACCTGCTTTCAGGAACTTCCTGGCTGAAGAAGAGGAGCCTAATTCCCAATAGAGGAGGAGATTCATCTCAGGTGCCTGTTTCTCCACAGTTTAACAGCTTCTATAAGGTTGGGTATTAAGATTTGTAGTTGGAGAAGTCCATCGGTGCACATTTTTGTCCTCCATTTGTCAATGCCACCCCAAAATAGAAGCAAAATTTAAAAACTGTAAACTTTACTATATTTAAATCTCTGCCCCAATGTTAGGTGTTTTCCTCTAACAGGTTTTACTTCCAGGATTGGATTTGCATCGCCTTTTCTTCAATCCATTGTTTTTGGAAAATCTTCTAATCTGTGTTTTAGAAAAGCCCATAGCATCCAAATTCAGATGGCATTTGCTAAACCACAAACAATGTGTGAGTTATTGTATCTCAGCTTCACCAGAGTTACCATTGAACTTGGTGACCCCTTCTCTGATTAATTCTCTCCTTCTCCGTCCATTTGTTTAAGAAGACAGCCATGTTAGGATTGTTGTTTTTAAAACCTAACCCTCCTTTAAAATCCTTCTGCATGACCTAATCTGTCTAATTTGTTTTTCTGGCTTTAATATACTGGGTTTTTTTCACTGATGCTCTCTAACAATCCTCTAAGGCCTTCAAACGACAATTTTATTTATACTGATATTAAATCCCACACGGGTGGACCCTGTTAACTTATTGGGCAACTTCTGAAGGCAATTTGTCTCCTTGAACCTTAAATAGTGGAGAAAGGAGGGCTAAAAACACGCATAACTTTCCCCAACATCACAAACATGTGCTACACTGTGATGGTCTTCACATAAAATACACTGAATGTTGCAGATGTAACGGGACATAATGTCGAAACATTCAATGGGTGTGAATACTTATACAGAGCCATTGTTGTCTGTAAAGGTGACTTTTATAATAAAGTCACACCAATCCATGAGTCTGGTTTTTCATTTGAGTGATTGCAATAAAATATAAAAAGATAATCCGTGTGCCGTGCAGATTAATCTCTGAGCCTTTATTTATCCAGGACAGATTTGGTTAGCTGAGCTTCAACCCTGGCCAACATGGACAGGACTTCAATGAAACCTCAGGGATTTCATTGAAGTCCTGGCTTTAAGAGCGGCATTAAGAGCGGCTTTAAGAGCGGTCACTCCACGGAAATGGCACTCGTGTCAGTAACGGAATCCTTGAAAGAAGCCAAAGCGACAGGCCAATCATCACTTCTCATCCTACTGGATCTCTCAGCTGCATTTGATACTGTAAACCACAGCATCCCACTTACCAAGTTGGCAGACATGTGCATTGAGGGCAGTGCACACTACTGGTTTGAATCTTTCAAGGTAGCATGGCAAGGCCAAACATCGACGCAACACCACCTCACCACAGGGGTGCCCCAAGGCTCAGTCTTCTATGGGCCCAATAATCCATTCGCATGGCTTCTCCTATCACAGCTATGCAGATGATACCCAGCTCTATCTGTCCTTTCCTCCAGACGACCTCTCGGTACCAACGCGAATCTCAGCCTGTCTTTGTGACTTATCTGCATGGATGAAAGATCACCACCTCCTACAGAACCTCTCCGAAACTGAACTGCTTCTCATCCCAGGCAAGAAAACTATTCACCACAACATCAGCATCAGGTTAGACTCCCTATATGTGGCACCCACTATCATTGTAAGAAACCTGGGCGTCATGATCCATGATCAGCTGACCTTTGTGGATCAGGTTGCCTCTGTCGCTTGATCGTGTCGCTTCTTTCTATTCAACATCAGGAAGATTAGGAAATATCTAACTCAACATCCCATTTTCAATGGGATTTTCCATTGAAATTTGTCTACTGAAAAGATCCTCTCCTATACCTTTAAGATATCCCAAGTCCCAATCTGTGACTAGTTTTGGGGGCATTTTAGGAGCGGTAAAGGCCCAAAGAAGAGTTTCATTTTTTTAAACTTAACTCGCTTGTATTTGCCAAAAAGCCCAACCTTAGTCTCATCTGTCCAGAAGCAAAGTATTTGATGCTTTCAACATACCTTAGCCGTTTCAATGCAATATTAAGAAAAGGCGGTCCGATCAACATATGAAACTCATAAATTATCAACGTAATTTTATCAGCTACATGTATATTATCCTCTACCACAAAAAAAATATCATAAAAACTAATTTGTTTTATGTATGTTCATCAGATATGCTAAGAGTTTTGGAAGGACCTAAAAAACATTTTTTAAACTATATTTTATGTGCTTCATGTTGTATTTTTTATAAATGTTTTTTTTTACTTGCCACTTTCAAAAACCAAAGCAATCGGTTCATAATCTCCTGTGTGTTCACCTGTGATCCGCTCAGGCAGCTTTGTTTGCGCTGATACTTGTCTTCATCCACCACTTTGTGCACTGAGGGGAAGCCAGACACATCAATAAACACATGGCTTTGCAACAGCAGATTTTTTTTTTTTTTATGATCTAGTTGCTCCATAGCTGGTAACACCTGGTCAGTTTCGGCAGTGAAGGTTGAATAAAAAACTTTGGTTAAACCCAATTAAAAATACACAAAATGTCTTGTACTTTTGCACGATACGTATTTGATATCATTTATTCCCAAAATAGTCAGATAAAACCTTCACAACCTCATCTATCAACACCTGATAGTCCCTCTTGTTCTGAAGAATCTATGTTTGTCTTGTATTTGAGCCTTTTTTTAAAATTAAAGGTTTTATAGCTTTCACTCTGAAAAAATTGTGCGGTTTTCACAGTTTGCTTGTCATAACAACTTATATATAATGCTTCAGAAACTATCATGAGAGATTGACAGAACTGGGTCATTGACCAGGAGCCATATAATGATGAATCATGCCATTTCATCTTTTGCACACTGGGGAATTTAAATGCTACTTGAATGAACCGATACCTTTTGTGCTATTTAAATGGTGTAATTTGCTCCAGAGTCCTGCCTCTTTGTGTTTGATGTGAGTGCTTGCTGAAGGTAAAGATACTCTGGCCTTGATTTGCACCTGAAAGACCTTTTCCTCTTGCCCCTGTTTAATTATGACAGCACATTTAGCCTCCCTTTTTCTGCATTAAACAATTACCCAGTTGTTTGGTTCTCTCTCTGTAAATTCAGATGTCTGTCTGTGTCTCTGAAAGCCTCCAGTTTCGTCCCCCAGAATGTGGGTCCCTCCACATCTGATATAATCCAGACAGTATACTGGTGAATAGAGGAGGGAGATGTAAAATACTTCCTTGCTCATTAATTATGCTATAAAAATGTAAATTGCTTTGGTGACAAAAATGCAAATAGAGTGAGATAAAAGTCTCCCTTGCTGAAGAAAGGTGTATGAAAGATTCATAAAAAATAAAAATAAAAGTGTCTCCCTATTCAGGAGAGCAGGATGTCCAGCAGCCTCTTCTTGGCCTTCATCAGCGTTACATTTTGTCAGAAGCTGTTGCTCTGACCCACCAACTCAGACACACAGCTGCCTTAATTAGCGTTTCAGAATCAGAATCAGGCTTTATTGGCCAAGTATGCTCACACATACAAGGAGTTTGTTTTTGGTTACAGAGATACATTCAGTGCACAAAAAATACAGTAAAGACATTTGTAACTTTTAGCATGTGTAATTTATATATTTTTAAAAGTGCATTTTGTGCAGTATAAAAACTATAGAGGTTATAAAAATATATAAATAAATTGTTCAATTGTTATAGGATTGGATTCGTGTATTTTGTGAGCAGAAGTGTTGAATCTGTGGGTGAGTTTGATGTCTCCTGAGGTCCTGTCAAACAGCAAGGCAATGGGAATTGCTTTCAATAATAAAATGAGTACACTATTATAATACCAGAGTAGAAACAAAGCTAACGTAATCAGAGTAATTTGTAAACTCTTGTGTTCACAACAGAAACATCAGCAGAGGTTGTCCAGTCTTTTAAAGATTAGACTGATCTTATACGAAAAGCAAAAGTTTCTGACAAAATATTAATAATTTGGCTTAGGGTGTGTAATTTTAATAGGCCATACCTAAGAGTATTTTGTGTCTAATGGCTGCAGAAGTTTCAATGTGAGGGCACTTATCTGATTTAACATGCAGGTCCAGTTATTATGGCTGTGGACCTTAAATGAGGGATTTGAAAGAATTTGTCTTTAAAAGCAGGAAACTTGTTTTTATATCAGCTGTGCAGAAAACAGTTTTCCTGTGTTTTCTTGCTTAATGTATTTTAATTGCTTTGTTGCCCCCGAAAAAAAAAAAAAAAAAAAAAAAGGCCTTTTCACAGACTGTGACTAATCAGTAACCTCTAGTTTTGTTTTTCTTTTTTTAAACTTTGTGTTACTGTGTGTTATAAACTGTACTAGACAACATTTTTGTTAAGTGGCTGTAACTTTATTTTAGGCATTTCACCTAAAATATGATTTCTCTTGTTTTATCTGATGAGGCCGGCAACTCTAAAAGGATAACAATTGAAATTAAAATCTAATTTCTAAAAATAAATAAGAATTCTGATTTTATTAGAATAAACAAATAGCATGCATGGAAAAATCCATGGAAATACTGTGTTTTGGATGCTATTTAGAAGATTTATATTTAGTGGCGAACCCTCAGTCTCCAACACCTTCTTGAAAATACACTAATCTTTAATTTTGGTTCACAGATTCTCCATTAAATCCAGTTAGGACTTTGTCTGGGCCTCTTGACCTAACCCTATGATGCTGAAATGAAAGGATTCAAATCTAAATCTGCCTGGTTATTAATATTTTGAGTCCTAAAAGGTTATTTATTCTGTTTTAGTTCATATCTAGAGAGACTGTAAAACACACTTTTCTCTGTATTACTAATGAAAGTGTCAGGGTATGCAATCAATGACTCGAGCAGAGGTGGATTTGCGTGAAGAATAAATTATTTATGTAAAGATGAAAATGGAACTGAACAAAAACAGACTGAGTAAATGCGGAACGGAGGTGTAAATAACAAACCAAGAAATGACACGGGACCGGAACTAGAGCGTAAACAAACAGACAACTGAAGAGGAAAGCTGGAACTAAGAATTGTGAAAAGAACAAACAATAGAAATTAAGTTTAAAAAAAGGAAGACCACTGGATGGGAAGTTAAAAAGAAGAACTTATAACAATAATAAAAACGACAAACACGAGGGGAACCGGAGACAAGAAAGAAAAAACACTGAAGAAATAAACTATAAGAAACGAACAAAAAGGGACTCGAGGGAAACCAAAGACAGCAAAGAAACAAACCATCAACGAATGAACTAAGGAGAGGAAATACTGGAGGAGAGAGAGAGAACCAGCACAGAGAACCAACAAGCAGGGGAAGCCTTACTGGGAGACGGTGAGGACTGACAGGCCAAGGAGCTCAGAGACGATGAGATGAGGTAAGCTAAACGGACAATCCAGCAGTGAGTAAATGAATGAAAGAGGCTTATATCACAGCAGGAAGTGGAGCAGTGGAGAAGATTAACCAGATAATTAGAAACAGATGTGAGTGATGATGATCTAGGACAGACGGAAAGCACAGATAGAGGAAGAGAGAGAGAGGGAGCAGGGGAACTGGAGAACACAGAAAGGAACAAGAAACAAAGACTATACCACAATAGAAAATAACCTAAAGAAAACAACAACCAATACCAATACTACTACTACTAATAATAATAATAATAACAACAATAATAAGCAAAAAACTGAACAGCTTGGTGGTTAATCATCACTCTTACACTCACACTGATCACTCTGGGCATAGATATTACACTAATTAGGACTTCATTTATGCACGCACAGCAAGGCAGTTCAAGGAAAAGTTAATCTGAAACTGATCATGGCTGAGCATTGGACTCAGTGGTATATTAATGGTTTAAGTGTTTGGTTTTATTGAAGGTGCACAAGAAGCCAAATTAAACAAATCCCATTAAACCCCTGATAATTTAATTTGTATGTGATTATTAATATTTTAAAGCATAAGCTAAATAAAGAAATAACAATTATCACCATGATTGGCTGATAATACCATTCAATATTATAACTAACTTGTTGCATTGTGATTTAGCATCAAATTCCTATCATTTCAGAACATGTTTGCCTGTCAATTTTTCACAAACCTGTTAAAATATCCAGGTCAAACAAGTTGTAGGTTTTTTCACTAGTTATAAAATACCTCAAAGTTTATGGAGGTGATGTTGTAACAAATGTGCAGTTTTCTATGCAAGCATTTCTGCTGCAAAGATTCTATTTTTAATCCCAGATCCAAGGTGCAGCTGCGCTAGATGAAAGATCAGTATAAATTATGATGCTCCCCTAGAGATCCACCTAGATTGAGATCTTGTTTGCAGCTGCAAAGCTCCTCATCTCGTTTGTTGAATCATGTTTCTCTCTGAGCCTTTGGTCCCTATGAACACAGATAGGGGAGGGCTTTGTGAACCTGTCCATGTGAAATAGGCCTTTGAAATAAAATCACACTCATCATGCTCCCTCAAACATGGTCAAGAGCGGGCAGAGACCCATCAGCCTTCTCGTTCTCCCTCTCCTGGAGCTGAGAGGGTGTGAGATTGCTTCCTGGGCTGAAGCCTCGGTCAGGCAGATATGGATTGGGAATCAGATTCTGGGTCATAAAAAAGGTCACTCTTGGACAGGTAGTGACAAGTCCGCGCTCATACAAGTTTCACTGAAAACATTGCTGCCACTGCGGCTCTGTGAGGTTGTTAGTCATCTGCTGCTCAGCTGCTGACATGCAATCGGGAGAAAGCGATGATTACCACAGGCTGTTGGGAATAAGGAGATGTTTGCTATTAGAACAGAACAGTAATTGGTTACTTTCGCCATGATTTGTTTGCAGAACACAAGTGGGCCAGCTTGACAAAAGGGGATTGTTGCAATCCAAAAACAATTTAAAAAGTGCACTCAAAACAGCATTTATCTCAACAAAAAACAAGTTTAAAAGATTCATAAGAATGAGGAGTTTTGAGACAAGCTGGTTATGTGTTTTAAAGTCATGCTTTAGGCTGTAAATCCCTTAAATCATTCAAACACCCCCTATTGAAGACAATTCAGAGTAATTATATTCATTTATATCAATGCAATGAGAATGAGGTCCATCAAATCAATTACTCTACACAAAGTGAAAAAGACACTAAAACAAGGTTTACATTAGTAAGTCAGACGAAAGCTATATTAGTGGCGAAGGTGGCTCGGGAGATGGGAGTTTGTCTTTTCACTTGTTCGAGACCCTGCTTCGTCCTTCTCATTTGGTGTCCACTTCGCCTGCCTTGCCTACAGGTTGTGGTCAGAGGGCCCGGTGCCGTCAGTCTCGCTTCTGTCAGAGCGCCCCAGGGCAGCTGTGGCTACCTACACCATCACCAGTGTGTGAATGGGTGAATGAATTTAGTGTAAAGTGCTTTGGGAGTTGTGAGCCTTGAGAAAACGCTGTACAAGCTATTTAGCATTTTACCATTTAGTACAAAACAATTTAGTGTTTTACCATTAAGTTCATCCAACAAGATTTACGTTACATTTACATCACAGACAAAAGATATGTTAGTTCATCTAACAAGACTGAAATGTGTTGCTAACTTTATTAACTTAAATCAGACAGTCAAGATAGACTGACCTAAGATGATTTATTTAGATGGAATATAGGTGGCAAGATAAAATTACGTTCATCCAATGAATTTTTTTAAGTGTACCATATTATGAATCTGCCTTTCCTTTTAATGTCTGGTAAAGTAAGATTTTAGAATATAATTATGTCTTTATCCCAATATATTATATTTTCACGTTTCATCATATCAGACCCACAAACTTCAATACTTAATTTTGGTTTATTGCAATTGAATTATAATATGGATGGTGGAAAATTTTCGCTAATCTGTGAACATTTACATAGTAAGATATGGAGACTGCAGCATCATAATGAGGGAAAGGAAAGTTTGTCAAAGTTCAGTGAGAAGATGGATTAATCTAACTCAAGGCAATCCCGGAAGTGGGTCCAAAGACAGTTTTCTCACAATCATGTGTTTGAATGGTCTAGTCAAAGTCAAGATCAAAATTAAGAAAAAAAAAAAATAAGAAAAAAGATCAATATTTATTTAGGAATCTGCAACATTACTTCAAGGTTAATGTTAGCAGTTCCTCCCACTTCAACTATTTTCAAAGAAGGTGTAAAAAATCTTAGTCTCTGCATGTGGAAAATCGGTAGGAGACAACCCAACTCGGAGGGAGTTGAACCCTTTTGCTGGCCACATTTTTCTGTTTTAAACTCAATGAATTACAAAAAAGTGCCAAGAGATCAGTTTTAAGGGCTACTGGGCTCTGTTAATTTTTAAAATTATTCAAAGCATCATTGGGTTTTCTACTTGTTAATTATAGTCAGAATATATTATACAAACCAGTAGTACCTAATACCCGGGCTATCCATTAATATCGAAAATAATACCCATATTTACAGATTGTACACTCTAAACTGCAAATAAACTGTGTTTTTGCACTTCAACAACGCTTTCCATGCAGAGCGAATTTTCTTAATTTATAGACTCAGTTTTCAAATCTAAATTTAAACTTCGGGTGGCGTCCTATAGGCTGTTTGCACATGGTAATCCAGAATTTCACCGTAAAAAAAAACTAAGGAAAACTAATATGCTTTTAAAAAGTCCTGAAATATTGTGCCAATAAAAATTTTCAAAAATAAATATCAGGAAGATAAAGCAAAAATGTCTCGTGCATCTTGTCTGAGACGTTTTACTGAATGAAACAGACGAGTAAATGCACTTCAAAAAAGATGACACTATTGATAAACTCTGTTCAGAGAGGAGTAACAAATTAATATCTTTATCTGGTGATGTTGGGTTATATCTGGTGGGATACTAGCTCCTCTCTGTCAGAAACCCATTTCCCTCTCATTTCTCTTCCGTACTCGTGTGCTCTTTTGCCTTGGGCGAAGACATCTTTTACCTCTGATGTACGAGGTCAGGATGGAGCAAAGCCCCAGGTTTAGCTTGCCGACGTCAGCCGTAGGAACTTTCCTTGCTGCTTATTCTATCTCGTCCCTTTTCTTCTTTGGTGCAATAATTTAACAGCTTGTGTGTATGTGTCCAATCAAAAGTAACAAAACCAAAATAAATGCTTTTAGAAGAAAGTTGGCTCCCTCTTAACTTCCTTCTTGCTCTCATATTCAACAAAGGTTTGTACTTTTACAGTAATTGTCATAGTTTCTCAAGGTTGCTGACCCAAGTGCAGAAAAGGCAACTCAGAAGGACAACAGATATCAGATAAAGAGATTTATTTACAGTGAGGTGTTTACCGATTGAACATTTAAATGTTCAAGGAGTTCTCAGGTCCAGGACTGGAATCAGCAAAAGGGGAACCGGGAACTCTGAGGGAAACAGACTGGTGAGTTCATTTCCAGGAAGGTCAGAATATTTAATCTGAGTAGATCTTATTTTGAAACCAGGAAGAGGTCTGCTAAGGTGAGGTGAGAGGATCTGGTGAATATTGGTTAGTGGTTCCATTTCAGAGGTTTTTAGTCCAGATGGCGGGATGATGATGGAGGGTGCGATGGAAATGGTGGGGCGGACAGGTCCATAGAGTGAAGTCCTTGGCTGTTTCTTGCAGTTTAGTATTGTTGAGGCTGTTTAGCTGGAGGATATACACAGTGGAGTACCTGGTGTAGCAGACACAAGAAAAAAAATCACTAGGGACAGCACAAAAAGTTGTTCAGACATAGATTCCGACAGTAAAAGCTCAAGGAACACAGGAGGGCTTGATGATACCGTGGGAAGGTAACACTGAGGCACTGAAGAACTGCAGAGCGGGTCCTCTTATACTCCACAGAAGCAATCAGGAAATTGGCAGCACCTGTGCAGCAGGAGCTGCCAGCTTAGCATGCCCCAGGCAGAGCTGCATCCATGAGAGCCTTTTGGAGAAACCACAGACAGAATCAGCCAAAGACTCACCATACCTGACAGTAACCCTTTTAGATTTATTTTATTTCATTCTCCCATGTATTAGAGTATATAGTAAAACCATAAGAGTTTCCAATGAGGATTTATGATGATCTATCTAAACTAACTTGGTTTTCTGTGCAAAAGCTATTCCTCTTCCAAGCCTAATAACTGGTTGCACAACCACTGATGTCAACAGTTGCCATCAAGCCATTGCAATAAAATAAAATGAATCTGCTACCACTGTGTTGCTAAAATTTGGTTCCACTCTTTTGTTGTATAACATTTAGAGTTTTTTTTAGGTATGCCCACAAGGTCTCAGTTGAATTAAAGTCCAGACTCTAACTAGGCCAATTAAATAACTCCATATTGTAACTTTTGAACTATTTACCTCTAAATTTGCTGTTGCGCTTTAAGTCTGCTACTTATACTAATTGTACTTTAGCTTAAGATCATAAACTGACTGCAGGATTTTCTCAGGGTATTCTGCAAAAGAGAAGATTGCAGTCCTCAGTAAATTACGACAGGTTATTCTGTTCCTGAGGCAGTGAAGCCGTCCCAGACCATCACACTACCTCCATGAGGTTTGACTATATGAATGGTATTTTTCTAATTTGGAGACGAATTTTCAGATTGATTGATTCATTTTTTCCCCATCTGTGCTTGAATCTTTGTTTCAGATTAGGGTAAATGTTTTATTTTGATGTCATTTAGCTTAATTTTTTTTTTTGTAAAGCTATAATTAAATTATTTCGTGGTTCAGGTTATCTTCATTATTCTAATACATTTTTATATAATGATCTGACATATAAAAACAGCTCTACAATGGCAGTTTTTCTTTTCTTTTCTTTTTTGTTTTGTTTTGTTAATGATGCATTGGTATTACTGACTAATATTTAGGTTCCTGCCTTTAATGCAGTCATCCCTGTAAGACAGAACATATTTAATTGTGGGATGGAAAACTGTCTATACTCCTTCATGTATCATAAACAAGAAAAAAACTAAGTATTTCAGGTTATAAAAAAATCGCTGCCTACTTGTTTACATTACACTGCACCTATTTAACAAATGAAAGGAAATATTTTGATATCTGAACTATAAGTCTTCCAAGAGCTTGTTTCGTAATTAAGCAGAATTTATAGTTTTTGTGGCTCATGTTTTTTTTCCTTTTGAATTCAGAATTATTTGGATTTCTTGAAAGCACGTGGAGATATCTGACAACTTTCCTTAAATAAATGCGCATGACCTATTTTTAACACAAAAAAAAGAAAAGAAAAGAAAAAGAAAAAAAATCTTTATTGACAACGGTGTGTTGTCAATAAAGATTATTGAAATCCAAGATGGCGGCGCCCATAAGGCAGTCGTGAAGAAGGAAGATAGGTCATTGTGTGGCTTTTAAGCAAGTAACTTTATATTTTTCACAACAATAGTTGATTTGGGGTTTATGTAACTATAAAGCGGAAGCAGAGGACTCCGAGTCGTGACAGTAAGTTGTCTAATATTCACATTTTACGCGTATTTTACGCTGCTTCGTTCTTCTTCGCTTTCAAATTGAAAGCAAGTGACAGAAAATGTAAACAACACATGCAATAGTTAAAATGCAAAAACACTTAGTAGGACCGGGTTAGTCTTGTCTAAGCGATAAACGGAGGAACAGATGCTTCACTGTGTGGAGAAACAAGAGGATGATGAAATGATAATGAAACCATGTAACCGACAAATGTTCTATGTGTGAAATGTTTGTTTTTAGTTTTGATAATCATCTGAAATACAGAAAATGTGCATAAAAGGAATGCAGGGTGTTTATTGTGTGATAGAAAATGAGGAAAGCGTCTGTTTGCCAACAGTAGGAAGAGGTGTTGAAGTGTTGCCTACATTTTCTATTGTAATTGGGTTTTTTATTTATTTTAATTTTTTTGTGTTTCAAATCTTGATCCATTACTTCTAGTTGTAGTTTATTCAATAGTGGACTCGCTGAAGCTGACAAACATCATCTGACAGATGTTTTGTGTTTGCATCTGATTCTCTGGCTTTAGTTTTAAATCTTAAACTTCAAACTTTGCCATTAGTTTGAGCTGAGCCAGAAGAAAAGAATGAGTTTAAATAAATAATTACTCTATAAAGCCCTAAAGTTTTATATTTGACCTAGTTTTTCTTATGGTGTGTCTGTAAAACGTGTTTGATGCATCCTGATCAAGCCCTTCCTGCCTGAAGAAACACACTTTCTTGCTGTTAACTTTTGTTTCTCTGTAGGATTTATGTTGGGGGGAATGTTGTTGAAACGTGTCAGGAAATAAGTAGATTGGTTAACTTAAGTATTTAAGTAATTATTTTCCAGGGTAGAAACGTATACGGTAAAGAAGTAACATGCTTTGCAAATAAAAATGACCTTTACATGTACACATATTGATTAACTGGGCTTTAAATTACCTGATTCTGCGATTTTGGTTTGAGGCTGTTTTTGATTGTTTCACTGCAATGTCTTGGTAATGGGGGCTTTTTTGTTGATGAGAAAAGCCAATATTGATGTATTCCAAAATAATTAAAGTATTAAAAATAAAGTATTTTCATATCTGGAGGACTCCAAAATTCAAATTTTGATTGTTATGTACATGTTGTGCATGTACAAGGGTTACTTAAACGTGAATAAATGATTCAAAGCAATGCTCTTAGTATGTTTCTGATGACATTATAACCTAATACACAGTTATTTAAAAGGAAATTTTCCACTTTAAAAGACATTATTCTCATCAAATTGGTGCCTTTAAGTGAATAAAACGTGTCATTAAGTGATAAGTAAGACAGAGGGATGTTGGCAACATCCACTGAATAATTCTTCAGATTAAGCTTCGGCTTTGTCCTTTTGCTCTGGTGAGATATTTACAGAAGTTTTCAGTCCCTCTTCTCTGGAGACTCCTGGACGGATGTGCCCAGTCACCATAGAAACATCATCTCCATCTCTCGCTTCAGCCCACTCACTCAGCGATGAGCCCTGGCTCGAGTGCTCGGCTCTCCCAGCTGCAGTTTGAGGCTGCAGCGCTGTTTGCTGTGCTGCTGTGCTGCTGAGCTGACACTCCAGGGAGTTTTGGGTGGGAGGAGAGGGGGAAAAAACATTCCCTTAAGCATGTTTCTACTTTTCAATGCTCATCTGGTTGAAAAAAAAAACAGAGACAACCTCAGGAGAGTTGTCCTTACTTGAGGCTGGTTGGATTCCATTTATATAACATCAAGGATTCATCAAGTAAAAGACATGTCGACTTTTTATAGTCTGAAAAAACATTGTTTCTAAATAGAGGTTTTAACTGTTTTTAAATTAAAGAAGGTGACTTGTTGATTGTTGGCTCTCTTTTATGTACCGTAATTATATACTCCTATAACAAAAAATAACCACCTTCTCCTTCACAGCTTTAAATAAGCAGTCACAATTCTTATTTATTTACCCAATTTACATCTTTATCTCAGCCTGTTGTCAGTGACTGTTGATCTTCATTCCCTTCATTCAGCTCTAAAGGTCCCACTGTCTGAGACCCAGACTTTCCTCTGCTGTGAGATTATTTCTTCCACATGTCAGGTTAGCGGCACTTCTCAGGTTCTGTGGAGGAGGAGTGAACGGATATCCCAAGTTGCCTTAGAAACCATGGTTTTTTTGTTAACGTTTGACTGATTGCGCTCCAGTTTGTATGAAGGAGCTTTTCAGAATTTGCGGTCATATTTTGTCATCTAAAAATTTAGCCTACAGGTATTCTGTAAAATGCAGGGTTAATTCCAAAACTTTTACATATTAAAGGGATCATTATCCTTTATAATTAACTGAAAAATAGCTTTTAGAAGGCAATTTGCATTAATGTGGTTGTGGTAATATGGAAGAACTTTGCGAATGTATTGGAAGGCATATAACAAAACCACTAACTGGTTTAGATTAAAAAATTAAGGGCCAAAGAAAATATAAAAAACATAAAAGAAAAAAAAAACATTATTGCATTTTTTGGCTAAAGCAAATCTCATCGGTTTTGGAGACTCCAATATATTTTTCTGAATGATATTACACAACGCTGTTGAAAAATCTATGGGATATTTTGCACCCTTGTTCAGACCGTTACATTTGCAATGCTAAAACGTTAATCCGCTGTTGCTTTTTTCAAAATGATCAAGAATCAGTCTATTTTTATAGCGCCAGTTTACAACAGATGTCATCTCAAGGCACTTTACAAGAAACTCAATTCAAATCATAGAAACCTCATAAAACAAATCAGTTTAAAAAACGTTTTCAATCTAAGGAATCCGAGCAGATTGCATCGAGTCATTGACTTGCAGCATTCACTCCTCTGGAATCGGCAAACAGAAACAATAGCTTGTGTTGTCGTTGACTTTACAGCAATGGCTCATTCTGAGCATGCATGTAGTGACAGTGGAGAGGAACACACTTCCATTTAACAGGAAGAAACCTCCAGCCAAACCTGACTCAGTACGAGCAGCCGTCTGCTACGACTGACTGGGGATTTCGAAAAGACAGAAGACACAAAAATATGGTTTTAGCTAAAGAGTCTGGAACTTATTTAAGGATGGCTGAGCATCACAGATGAACCAGATGCGGTTCAATTGATGGGAGATGTGTAAACACAAAGGTGAAAACTGAAATTAAATCAGTAGATATCTCAACAGGGTACGGTATTATATTTAGAGTATACCTAGATTAATGTTCCACTTCAAGAAAAAAATCCAAAATTTTAGTGATTTTATTTGACTTTCGTAAATACAATATTTTAACTGCTTTATCATAGTTTGATGTTTGTTTGTTTTTTAATTTGCCTTTTAACTGAATTCTGTATACCATTTGCGATCTAGTGTAAAGGCTGCTTTTAAATTACTTAAGAGTTAAATGCAAAACTGTTGATCAGTCTCTTAATCAGGCAGGCGGTTTATGAAGAGCAGCCTGTCCAGAGCTCCTCACATACGCAGTGTCATAATCACATCACGGCAAATAAACCTCTCATTTCACTAAAAGGAGAAAAAAAAAATCCTACGCTGTTGTGTGAGTGACATGGTGTGAAAACTGCCAACTGTTACACAACAACAGCAGCGGTGGAAAAAAACAGTCTTGTTGAGAAATGAAGAGGAGAGCTGCCAGTCTTCTCAAAGCAAGAGCAAACCCATCATCCGCTCCTCAATCTTGTACATTTAAATTAAATGGGAATGAATGTGATATGAGATGGAGAGATGTCTGATTTGTACACCACGCAGTTATGTTTGAGTAGATTTTGTCGGCTTTTTTGTGGGATTTAAACTTTTTTGGAGATGCAAAAATTGGGTTTTAACTTTTCTTTACGACTCCTGTACGACATACAAAGTTACTGGTGTGAACATTGCTTTAATCTAACTGTAAAATATAAAAGAAATTCCTGGTAAAGAGAAAAAAATAAAACGCTGTCAGGTTTTTAAAAGAAGTATATTTTGTGAATTCCAGAGAAAGGGATGGGCTTACAAGGTTATTCATATTTATGCATCAAAGCAAATGTGCCTGAGCTTCAAAAAAAATTTTGTTTCACTTGTTTACATAATTTATGCATTTATTGACTAGGAAAGAAAATAAATCCGTTTTTTTTTTTTTTTTTGGCCTAGCCATTAAGAAGAAAACTGTCAGATTGAATGATGATCCATTATAGGTGACAACCAACTAACAATAAGTACTGGGATTAAATCTAGTTGTAATTTTATTACTGTGGGCATTTCTAACAGTAGAATAAGTAAAGAGACAGATAATTTGTCTGCTTCATTCCAAACCTAGAAATGTATCAGTAAGTTCGGGTTATGCATCGCAAATATCTAAATATCAATATTGCTTCTAAAGGACCGTATTTGTGATGCTTAAATGTAGATATTTCCTCTGTTTACTGTTTCAACACAAATCCTAAAACATGTTTTTTTCCCCTTTCATGAGGTATGAACTTAGAAATAATAACAATTTATAAACATATGAAATGGGTAGTTGTGCCTCCAATATTTTTATATAACTTTGTTTCTTTGTAGTGTTGTCACAAATATATAACACTGATAGATAAACCAAAGAGTCTAGGAAAAGAACTTGAGATACACAAAATGTTTCAAACGCTCCCTCCTCTTCTATTAATTGCATACATGTCAATCTATTACAAAAAGCTCATAAAGTTATATAAGGTTACACCATTAAATCAACACAAATTCAACTTTCTCTTTTTATCTAATAAACTATCAATTTCGCAAATTTTTTTGTGTTTATCTCTCAGGTTTGCAACTGTTTTGAGCGTCACCTCTGCATATAATTAATTTAGAAAACACACAAGAACCATCAGGATTTTACAGGCATGCTGACGCTCACACCATGCCTGCCTGCTGACTTCTTCCTATCTGTCTTGTCTCTCCTGGTTCCTGAAGTCGGGATCATGCAGGCGTCCATCCGGAGGCTGATTCCTGTTCCGCTGTGTGCAGTCCAGCCTTGTAGAAGCAGGGCTGCTCTGTTGACCTCCACACTCCGCTTCCTGTCCCCCAGCGTGCGCTCCCTTTTCTCTGAGACGGGCGTTTGGGAAAAAGACTATCGAACCGAGACCAGACGCAGAGTAGAAGGATGGTGGCACCCGCGGATCATGGAGCAGTCACTCAAGGATGCAGTGAGTAAATATATAATGTTTAGCCTGGTGAAAACGTTGCAACACTGTTGTATTTACATCATTTTCTTTGAACCTGCAATTTTATAACATTATTTGTATTTAATGTTACTGAAGTCGAAGAAAAACATTCATCCCTCTTCTCCTTGATACCACTAAAAAGGTTCAAATACAATACCCTCAGAAAACGTAATCAAACCATAAATGCAGTAGATGCCTGTGGTGACTCTGGAGCAGCTGATGGGATTCACAGCTTTTATTATTAAGAAAGGTATTAATCCCTCACAAATGTGGCTTTTTGCGGAACAGTAACAAAAAAACAAACAGTTGTTGCTGTTGCTGAAAGAAAGCCATTACGAAATAATTAGCCCAATTTGCCAAAAGCTGTGTGGGAGACACGGTAAACATGCTGCTCCACCCTTTTTTTTTTTTTACAACTTGAAGATGAGCCCACTAAACACAATTTAAACGAACCACGGCATTGGCCTATCATTTTGTCCAAGTCATAACAGAGCCCTGCCACACATATGGAAGAAGGTGGGGGAAAAATAAACATTTTTGTCATTTTTTTTATCTGTGTGAGAAAACAAACGCTACCCATTACTATACTGAGACATGGTGGTGACGGTATCATTCTTCTGGAATGGTTTTTAGAAAGGATAGTGAACCTATTCCGAGCATAAATCCAATTGGGAGTTTGTGATGATATTTATATTCTGCTTTTCAGAGAATCTCTATCCAATATGAATATGAGTTCTTTCTGTTTGATGAATGGTTAAGGGTTCTGGTCTATTTGCTACATTGGTGGCGAAATCATTTAAGATATTTACTCTTGTAGTTGCAGCTAAATGTGGTTTTGCCAAGTCTTAACCCGAAGGGGCTGAATACAAATCCAGGTGGCACTTTTTATATTGTTTTGGTAAAAACAAAATCCCTTTTATCAATTTTGTTCCACATCAAACTAATTGTGTCTCCAGTTGGCCTATCATGGTATGTAAAAAAAATAAAGTCTACTGTTTTTAAAGTAGAATATGTTGAATGAAGTAATGATGCTGCTGCAATAAAAGATTAAGGACCCATGAACACATTTAGAAAAAGTCATGCTCAGTTATATTGTTGCCCGGTAAAAAATACAAATTTTTAAATAAACACACTTTATGCATCGTCCTAAAGAATGAAATTTTAGGTATATTTTTTAAGATTAGAGAAGTTAATCTTGTCAAGGGGGTTTGTGAAGCGTTTTTGTTAACATGTTGCCAAATTGGAACAAGAGAGCTTTTCATCTCCTTTAGAACACGTTCCTACAGATTGTCATCTACACACATTTAATCCTTAATTTTTAGTCATTATTTTAAGAAGCATATAAGTGAAGAAAAAAACTCCCTTTAGAAAAAGTAAATGGCAGCCCTGATCTGAAATTTTGGTATTATTTACAATCATCATTATCATTATAATTTATTGTTGCAAATGAAAAACTACGTCTGTATTGTCTAGACAGATTACAGTAAAATGCCAGGCTTTCTTTTTTCGGATGTGTTTGTATTACATTTACAAATCTGACTCTTAAATTTTAATGACATTCACATGTTGTCTTACATTTTACTATTTCAAAGCCCACATGTTATAATTTTTGTTTCGAAAGGAAATCACCAATCAGTGCAAAGTTATCCTGATTAAGGGTCAATGACTGACTCCACTTCCACATTCGATCACTTGCGCTGATGTTGCATTAGAGCACTTTTTATAAAATAATTTATAGTCAAATCATCTTAAGGCTCTATTCCTCTAAAGGTTGTCTTAGCACTGCAAAATAATAAAAAATAAATAAAAAACTCTGGTTTTGAATTTGTCTTCGTTATGAGACACTTGTTTCTTGGAACTATTTCTGTGAAATCACCCACAATTCCTGTGAACTTTGTTTTGACAGTCCACTCTAAAACAAAGTTTGCAAGAAATGAAATGATGAATAAATTGAAAGTTGTTCGAAATGAGGTCATTTTATGACATAGAAAAAGTTTGTTTGCTCCTTTTCTATTTTCATATATCTCCTGCATATACAGTATTTAAATAATGTCTTTTATATAATAAGAAAAACACGTTTTAGACCTGATCATTTTGCCAGTTTGAGGACTAGCCTTTCAAATATAGATATTAATAGGATGTGTTTAATGCTAAAACATATTTTAACCTCCATTGATGTCTATATCATGCTTAATTCAACTGAAAAACAGACAAGGTGTTGAAGGAAAATTTTTTGAATACATCCGTGCTCCACTAATGTAATATTTTGTTTACGTTTCTTTTTTTCAATTTATAACTTTCCTTCTGTTCAAGCTATCTTTGATTATTGTAATTCTGATTCGTTTGATGTAAAGGTTAATTGTCCCAATAGGGTTTTTTCGGCATTACCATTAGCAAAGAGCAAAATCATTTGCGTGGAATAAGATCAGCACTAGGAAGACAAAATGCTTTTTCTTCCGAAGAAAATGACCAGGCCTGCTTAAATTCAGGCAGAAAATCTCGAAGCTAAACTCCAACTTTAGTTCGAAGGCGTCCAGTTTCCACGAAACACCAAACAACATTTCCACAGTGATGCATGGCGGGGGTAGCGTCATGATCTAAAATGTGAGGGTTCAGCTTAAAATCTATGAGCATGTTTTCAAATTTTTCTAAGGTAAAATGGCCAAATATTAGAGTCCGCATCTGACATGCTAATGCACTCCTACTAAATGTAAGTAATTTCTCAAACTGAATCTAAAGGTGCTTCAACAGCAGCAAAGTATCTGTTTATGAAGATACATACTTGTACAACTAGTGTCATTTAGATTATTTTTATTCAATGTTTTTCAAGTTAATGCCATTGTAAAGTTGGAAAAAGGTTTTCAACCATAATACAGTGCTTGCCAAAAGTATTGGCACCCCTGCAATTCTGTCAGATAATGATCCATTTCTCCCAAAAAATGATTGCAATTACAAATGCTTTGATATTAAAATGTTCATTTAATTTGTCTTCAATGGAAAACCAAAAAAAGAATTCTCAAAAAGCCAAATTGTATATAATTCCACACCAAACATAAAAAAGGGGGTGGACAAAAGTATTGGCACCCTTTGAAAAATCATGTGATGCTTTTATATTTTGTGTAATTAACAGCACCTGTTACTTATCTGTTGCACATAACCGGTGGTGGTAATAACTAAATCACACTAAATCGCAGCCAGTTAAAATGGATTAAACTTGACTCAAACTCTGTCCTGTGTCCTTGTGTGTACCACATTGAGCATGGAGAAAAGAAAGAAGACCAAAGAACTGTCTGAGGACTTGAGAAGCAAAATCGTGAGGAAGCATGGGCAATCTCAAGGCTACAAGTCCATCTCCAAAGACCTGAATATTCCTGTCTACCGTGCGCAGTGTCATCAAGGAGTTTAAAACCCATGGCACTGTGGCTAACCTCCCTAGATGTGGACGGAAAACAAAAATTGACGAGAGATTTCAACTAAAGATTGTGCGGATGGTGGATAAACAACCTCGACTAACATCCAAACAAGTTCAAGCTGCCCTGCAGTCTGAGGGGTACAACAGAGTCAACCCGTACTAGTCGCCGTCTGAATGAAAAGGGACTCTATGGTAGGATACCCAGGAAGACCCCACTTCTGACCCAGAGACATAAAAAAGCCAGGCTGGAGTTTGCCAAAACTTACCTGAGAAAGCCAAAAATGTTTTGGAAGAATGTTCTCTGGTCAGATGAGACAAAAGTAGAGATTTTTGGGAAAAGGCATCAACATAGTTTACAGGAAGAAAAACGAGGCCTTCAAAGAAAAGAACACGGTGCCTACAGTCAAACATGGCGGAGGTTCCCTGATGTTTTGGAGTTGCTTTGCTGCCTCTGGCACTGGACTGCTTGACCGAGTGCATGGCATTATGAAGTCTGATGACTACCAACAACTTTTGCAGCATAATGTAGGGCCCAGTGTGAGAAAGCTGGGTCTCCCTCAGAGGTCATGGGTCTACCAGCAGGACAATGACCCAAAACACACTTCAAAAAGCACTAGAAAATGGTTTGAGAGAAAGCACTGGAGACTTCTAAAGTGGCCAGCAATGAGTCCAGACCTGAATCCCATAGAACACCTGTGGAGAAATCTCAAAACGGCAGTTCTGAGAAGGCGCCCTTCAAATCTCAGGGACCTGGAGCAGTTTGCCAAAGAAGAATGGTCTAAAATCCCAGCAGGGCATTGTAAGAAACTCCTTGATGGTTACCGGAAGCGATTGTTCGCAGTTATTTTGTCTAAAGGTTGTGCTACCAAGTATATCTGTAACCCTGGCAAAACAATTTCCTCCGGGATCATTAAAGTCTATCTTATCTTATCTTATCTTATTAGGCTGAGGGTGCCAATACTTTTGTCCGGCCCATTTTTTGAGTTTTTTGTAAAATGATAATTGGTTTGACTTTTTTTTCGTTCTCTTTTGTGTTTTTTCATTGCAAGCAAAATTAATGAAGATATTAATACCAAAGCATTTGTGATTGCAATCATTTTCTGGAAGAAATTTAGTATTATCCGAAAGAATTGCAGGGGTGCCAATGCTTTTGTCCAGCACTGTACATATATTGAGACGTAATCCACACAGGTGGTAGCCTGTAAAACGTCCTTCTTTGTTAACGACCATATAGCGGTATGTATAAAGCTTGTAGCAATCGTTGGGGCTTTTTCTTGCTGCTGATGTTTTGGTCTGTGGCTGAAAGGAAAGGAGCCGATATAGTTGATGGCATTTAACATGACGCGCATGCTGCCTCACTGGCTTTCTGGGGTATTCAACATCATCACGCCACAGCTGATGGAAATTGTTTCATCTACTTTTGTTCAAAAACAAACAAAAAGAAAAGTTTTGTTTAGTCTGATGATCAGATTAATTTTTTCACTAATCTCTCAGCACGGCCTGGCTCCCTGGAGCTCATCTCGGCCCACTAGCTCCGGCTGATTATATATCCTAATGCAGCGAGCGTGTAGCTGTCTAGGCGAAGGCGACAGTGATTAAGTGCATTTATGACGGGGCGCTGGCTCTAATTAATTTATTGAAAAATTCATGAGTCAGGTTTCCTGTAATCACGTATAGCTGGTGGTCCTCGCCGTGTTGTCATAGAAACCGTGTTGTGATTGTAAACCATCCATTATCCGCCGCCTTTTACACTCTTTAATCAGCTGCTGCGCGCACCTCATACAGTAATATAGTCTACGGTCCTCGCTCTGAATGCAATGAGTTATTACTTCTGTCCTGACCTCTTAACGCCTTCTCCTCCAAACACGTCTCCTTCCAAGCTAGACTGATGAGGAAAGATAATCTTACAGATGATGGACGTTTTTTTTCTTGTTTTTTTCCCCCCAGGATTCCAAGAGGAAGAAGTTTTACGTTCTCTCCATGTTTCCGTACCCGTCAGGGCGCTTGCACATGGGTCACGTGAGAGTGTACACCATCAGCGACACCATTGGTCACTTCCAGAGAATGAGAGGCCATCAGGTATCTTTGCTTTTTGTCCACATATGCATTCACTTTCATCCTGAAGGCATGTAAGGCACTCCAAGCAGCCGCAAGTGAATCCCAGAAATGTCTCATGTTGTCGGGGAACAAATATTCTGCCTGTGAAGATCTAAGAGCTGATGCCGTTATGTGTTGCCAGTGAAGCTTAGATCTAGGCAACTGGAATTGGAAAAAAGTATTTATTGAGTCACTGATTAAACTCTTTCATGAGAGCAGCAGCTAATTGCAGATTAGAAGGATTTTTCTTTAATCGTTGACTTCAGAGGTTTCGAGGTTACTTTCAGACTTTTGATTTGAAGTTACTTTGATTTGGTATTTCACGTAAGATACAAAAAAAGATTTAAAATGTATTTTTTAGCTTTATTTCCTTCCACGGGCTTCACACAATAGCTCAGTTTGATTCATCCAGCTTAACTGAATCAGTGTAAGTGAATCCGGCTTGGTGTGTCTTGCTCACAAACCTTCTCACCTTTGCAAAAAGTGGGTCTAAGATCAGGACTTTGTGATGGCCAGTTCAAGACAATGACTTTCTTCACCTGAAGCTACTTTAAGCAACTCTAATAGTTACCATTGCACACGTTAAATCTTTCAAGTATTTGCTGATGTTTTGATATTAGCCCAATTGATCTTATTATCTTGAAATCATTTAAAAATCTAAGGTTTTACTCCCAAAAACTTAAAAATAATCAAATATAAATAAGTTTATTATTAAGAGGAAGTTAGGCATATTAAATAAGTAAGTAAAATCATTGTAGGGTTTGTTGTTGTTTTCTATCTATCTATATCTATCTATCTATCTATCTATCTATCTATCTATCTATCTATCTATCTATCTATCTATCTATCTATCTATCTATCTATCTATCTATCTATCTATCTATCTATCTATCATCTATCATCTATCATCTATCTATCTATCTATCTATCTATCTATCTATCTATCTATCTATCTATCTATCTATCTATCTATCTATCTATCTATATTATAATATTATACAGGCTTACAGTGAAAAGTTAACAGTGGTAGTTTAGCACATCCTGGACGGACCTGAAGAGTTCATGGCAGGTCGAGAAGGCCGTAGATTCTCAAATCCAGATTCTTACAGTTTAGTGATCTTTATTTTTCAACATGTCTCTTCAATTGTTGCAGTTTTTTTTTTGTCTCACTTAAATATTGCAGACAATTGATTATCAGATAATCTTAACCTGGGTAGTAGATGTGTGAAGCAAATTTCAAAGCATGATTTCAGTTATCGGTGCAATCCAAGCCCTATTAAAACATGGACTAACTGTTATCAAACACGTTTTTATTCAGCTTTTTACAAAGCAAGTTCACTGAGTGGGGACTGTGACGCTGTGGGAATAGTATTCATCTTGCAATCCGCAGAAGTTGATTTCCTGCGTGTTGGATGAGCAGCTTAACCCCAAGTTGTCTACAGATCTGCATGTTGTGTTTTAATGTCTGTGCCTTAGTCAGTGCGATTGGATGAATGTAGCTCAAGTTTAAAGTGCTTCTGAGGGGTCAGGATGAACAGAACTATAAACATTTAGTCAATATAGCTTTTACATAAAGGGTGCTATACATTCTTTTATTCGTTTAAATAATATATTCACTCAGTTTATATTCACTCATCAGTAATTCACACACACTCTTACAAAACGTGACATAGACGAGTGAAATAGGAGCAGGAAGAAGAAAGAAACTTGTATTAATCTGCCCCTTTCTCAGTGATACATTTACATGATACATTTTCATGGAATTTATATGCAGTGCATTTTTAATATCAGCAATTATTTGATGACGCTATTGCATCTTTAATGTATTTTATTGGTCAGCCTTAACAGTCAAAGTTAGTGGGAGGTGCTTACATTGCATTGAACAAGGTGACCAGTTTAGCGATGTACGTGTTAAACAGTCACATGCCTGCTTGACATGTGATATAGTATTTTATTGGCAGATACATTTCTAATAATTGTATATGATTTTTAATATGGAATTTCTTCAATATTTTAATGTATTTTTGACCCCAAATAGATGAACTAGTGAGTAAATCTTGTATCTTAAGTCTCCTTAGAGAACAGTTTAAATTTTATTCAAGAAGTTTTCATTTTTAAAGTTTATTTATTACATTGAGTAAGCTACATTTTTCTGTTTTTACTTTAGCTGAATATTTCTATAATACCATTTTAATATTTGGATCTGTTTTCTTTAAACCCCTTCCCAGACTCAGCTGTTTGTTTGTTTACAGCAGTACGGTGTTGAATCTGAAAGATCTTAGTACTGCTGTGTTGATTTTAACACTTTCTGTGTGTGAGTTAGTTGTTTTTTTTCCCACTTTTCAGTAGCTGTGTGATTTCAGGCAGATCCATACTCTCGATCTAAAGCCCTCCTGTGTCTTAATGACCAGACAGGTTTAGATCAAAGTACTTCAATCTACAGCTCTCTCGGCTCTCTGTTTGATTCCACTTACCGGCCGCTGTCGATGAAGCGGTAGCAGGCGTCTGTGAGGTCAAGTTGGTGGTTGTCTTGCAGGAGCACCCTTTCCACTGGGAACTGTGGTCATCCAAGCAACTGTTTGCTCTTCTCTTTTGCCAGACAACACCCTGGTATGGAAAAAAGCCAGCTCTGAAAAGCTTTGCTCCTTCGGGATTTTACATTAAATGTGCGTTTATCCATCACCTTCAGAGAGAAATTCCCTAAAGGATAATTGGTTTCACATGATTGCTGACTGCTCGTTGCACAGGACTGTTGTTCTCCCTGAGCATCTGTCTAAAAGCAGACACTGTAATGCTGCATTCACAAAACTCCCATATGTGTTAACTGAGAAAAATGCTCTCACCTGTTGATTTTATAAATACCTTGATATTTTTATAGGTTTTAAAAGTATTGTTGAATATGATTTGCAGTTTAATTATAGTGTGATAATACCTGAAAGCTCAGTTAAAAAGCTTATTAAAAACATTATCACCAGCCTAGACCTCAAAGTCCAACATGGGTGCTTCATGATTTAAATGTGGCGATGGCTGTTGTAATAAAAGTTTGTTTTTTGCAATGCTGAATGTTTTCAAATCAGCGTCATACATATTAGTGTACAACATTTACTCAAAAACGTTTTGCCAGTGTTTGTACTCATAACATTTGGTGTAATAATAAAGAAAAATTCTGTTTAATTTTTCTGAAACGTCTTTTTTGACTTTTCTTTTTAATTCATACAGGGGCTTTCTGCATGTAAGTTTATGTTTTTTAAACAAGCTTTTTATTTGAAAAGAAAGAAAAAGAAATTTGTTGTGGACGCAATTAGAATTAGATTATAATTGCTGGCATCTGGAGACGAGCTTCGAGTTTCATTTCAAAGCTAACACAGATGGATTTGAGCCTCTCGCTCAAGCTGCGTGGGCGACTACTTGTATTTAGTGCTGTCGCTTTACAGTCACAAAACAAGTCTCCCAGCTCTCATTGCCCCCTTGTGGGCCAGAAGGCTGTGAATGTAGAGCATGTTTCCTGTCCTGATTGGCGTTGCATCATCTCATATTACAGTTGATCTGATTATGGTCAAATTAAAGGCTTCACTCCTTAAATAGAATTTTATTAGCACAGAAATGGACCAGTTCGGCAACCTTTCCGTTCCACAAATAGAGCCTCTCTGCAGGTGTTCAAGTTGCATACGCAGTGCAGCGTTGTCTCACAATGCTCACATAATTTGGCACGTTTTTTATTATCATGGGCTATCCTTGGCATCTGCTCTGCTTGTACTTCCCCGGAGCTGTCTGAGCCGACGGTCTTCCAGCCTTAAAACATCGGATTTACAAATGAGGCCCCTGCAGTTACCAAGGATACCAATTCATCTGAAACATCAGACCCGTTAGAGTCCCCGCAATGATCCTCTCCAGCCTTTGACTCATTGTCACTCTCCTTCTCCTCCACTTTGCTCGCTACTTCCAGTCCTGCTCTTTCATCTCGTTTTTCTTTCAGTGAGCAAAAAATACAGGCAAGGAGCTCGAGATGAGTGAACGAGACTTCTTAACTGTGTCAGAGAGCGAGACAAAAGCATGGATGTATAGACATAATACTTATGGTTAGGGAAAACATATGCATAAGGAGGATTTTGCTTAGGGAAGATGTGTTGAAACAGATTTTACTGCCTTGGCTCTGAAGTTTATCGCATTATTAGCTCTGTGATTGTACATCTTTTCTATTCTGCTTTACATGCACAATTTTTTAGACAGTTTTTGTGACAAGAGTTCCTCAATCAAAAAGTGGATTCTATATTTTAAGAGGAATTGAAAAATCTGAAAGAATCAAGGAAAGAATATTAAAATATGATCAAAAATAAAAACATTCGCATAGTTAAGCCTTTCTGCCTGCCTGTCCATTCTTGATGTAATTCCTAAAAGATTTTCCTGCTGAGTCTATCCCCACTGGCTGCGTGTGAAACGCATCATTGCCTACTGCAGCATACTCACTGTTTTACATTAGCCGATTCTTCTTGTAATTCCATTCTTTGTGACTCATATTGCAAGTAGTACACTAGTGAAGTTTAATAATCATCTCGTATCCACTAAGTACTGCAGCACAGGGATTTGTCTGTTGGATAAAACACAAAGCACTAAATACAAATCCTTGAAGAAGTCCTGTGCCCATTTTTAATAAAGCATAAAGTCTCCCTGCCAACTTCAAGTCTCTCTTGTCTTTTTAATTGGAGCGTGGAATATCTCTGGGTACGATCGTGTTAAAGGATGACTGAAAGCTCAAAGGAAGAACAAGATCCTGGCAAAGCTTTTTCTTTCTCTAGTTTTTTTTTTTTAAATACTATTGTGCTCAAGGCTTATAAGATCATCTTTAGAAAAGTTGAAGCCATAATCAAACTGTGGTATTCCCAGAAAAGATTGCAGCCAGGGTTTAAATGTGTCCCAATCTTTATGACAAAGGTCACCGCCACCGGCTGGTGAGTTGGTTTTCAGGCGATTTTCTCTGTCCAGGGACATAGCACAAAGTTTATGATAACAGTGTGCTGCAAATGATGTAGGATACTTAAAATTCATGTGTACAATCTTTTAACATTAATTAATATAATTTCTATGAGCTTTGTGGGGCTTGACTCATGATTGCTCATTTAACCCAATTAACTGAATTTCTAGGTGCTGAATCCGATGGGCTGGGATGCTTTTGGACTTCCTGCCGAGAATGCAGCCATAGAGAGAGGTCTCGATCCTGAAGAGTGGACCAAAAGGTATGTACATTTATACAACAAGAGTGTGTAACTGTTTGCTATTCATATGTTACTTCTTCCTCTGCTGCTTTTCTCTTCAGTAACATCCAGTCTATGCGGGAGCAGCTGGATAGCCTTGGGCTCTGCTTCAACTGGGACAGAGTAAGTAGCAGCTCAAAAAGAATCAGCAAGGCTGCTACAAAAGCCAGAATCCCATTCGCTTTTTCATTTTTCATGTTTCATTTACAAAACAGGGGCATAAAAAAAAGTGTCCTGAAAACACATTTATGCTTCTCAAACTTTATCACATTCTTCTGCGTTACAACCTCAAACCTGTGTGAATTTATGTGGGAATAATAATAATACATAGATAACTAACAACAAATGCAGTGCTACCAACTTCCTTCAAACATCGCCTGAATAGTAAAAGGAGTCTGCCTGCGTTTAATTCCAGTTTACTGTAAATTACTTACTATAAAAATGTTCTGTGAATGCCTGGTAAATGTCATAAACAAGCAGCATCATCATGATAAAAGGGATGAAGTTGTAGAGTTGTTTTAAGCAGGGTTAAATTAGGCATCTAAAAATCATTGGTTAAACTATTAGCCCAACAATGTTAAGATCATTGCACCCTTTTTAGACATACCAAGACATAACCGTCCACCTAAACTGACAAGACAAGGGGAGCATTTAACAAAACGACAGCAAAGAGGGGAAAGTAAATCTGCTGAAACCGCTGAGATTTACAATTTTGGTGGGAAACTATGTTGACAGTAGAACAATTAATTTTAATCTCCACTGATTAGTTTTTTATAGAACAATGACAATAAAAGTCATGAAAAACTCCAACTAGCCATTTCTAGCTTGTCATAAGACACATGGGTGACACAGCAAACATGTAGTTGAGGGTGTACTTAGTGTTCTGGGGGAAAAGATTCACAGTTAAACTTTTCCCCTATATACAAAACTCATCTTGAACACGCCATCCACACGGTGCTTGCAGGATCATGTTGTTGGGATTTTCTTTCTCAGAATGATCTACGGAGCTAAATAAAGAGAAATAAAAAATAAAAAACTGTTAGTGGCTGCAAAAGAATCAAGACTGGAAAACAGGTTCACCCTCTAGGATTACAACAGTGAACATACAAAGTCTGAATCCAGCTAAGAAACTATGGCAAGACTTAAAAATTCTGATTCTTTCCTTCTTTCCAAAAAAAAATAAAAAACTATTTTGCTAACTTACATAGTTTACAATGTTCAAACTGATAGAGACATACCACAAAATACCTGCCACTGTAATTGCAGCAAAAGTTACGCATATAAAGTATTGCATACTTTTGTTTTATTTAACTGTTACCACTTTGTGTTTCTCTGTTAAGCAAGTAGGTTGAGGTTTATAGCTTTTCAAAATGTAATTAAAAATATTCTTGGGGGCGCTGGTGGCGTAGGGGATAGCGCGACCCACATATGGAGGCCCTGAGTCCTCCATATGTCGCGGGTTCGATTTGCCATTAAACTTGTTAAGATTTAAAATGTGAGAGCAAATGGAGTATGTGGGTATTGTATAAATGGTTATAAAAAACAAGGTTTGAAAATTATAGGTAAACAAAAAACAAGAAAAAGCAGACGAACCTCAATACTTGCCTCTAACGTAGTTACACCAAACCTCAGCCAGCAAAAATACATTCCATTCGCATAGGAAGCATAAAAAAATCCCCAAAAGTCACTCTTGCTTCTGTGATTAGAGGAAAAATTAAATGAAATTTGCACTGCATACCTGATGGTGGCATTCATCAACAGGAAATCACCACTTGTCTGCCAGACTACTACAAGTGGACACAGTATCTGTTCATCAAGCTTTTTAAAGCTGGCCTGGCATATCAAAAAGAGGTAGGAATGTTTTCTTTTCTTTTCATAGAGAAAATAATATCCCAGCGGAAATGTCTCTTTTATTTACAGAAAAGAAGAAGCCTTCTTTTTTATTTACGTTGAAATCAGTGGGCCTTTATATTTGTATGCGTGTGCTTGTTTTTCTACGGTATACAGGCTGTGGTGAACTGGGACCCCGTTGATCAGACGGTGCTGGCAGATGAGCAGGTGGATGAAAGCGGTCGATCCTGGAGGTCGGGTGCTCAGGTGGAGCAGAAGCTGATGACACAGTGGTTCATCAAGACTACAAACTATGCTAAGGTTTAAGTGTTTCAGGTTCGAGAGACTTAACAGTGTGTGTGCAAAAAGGAGCAGCGACGTCCTCTGATAATAATCATGGCTGACACTTCAGTAGCAGCAGCTGCTGCCTTGCCACCCCGCTTTTATAATCAGACCCCTGGAGACCATCATCTTTTGCCTGGCCTCATGGTTCAAAGAGGGAAATACAGGAGCAGACCTAGGGTTGGTCTGGCTAGCTGATGAAATGTAACCTTCCTGCCAGGAATAAACAGGCCTGCTACAGGGAATGGTACTGCCAGGAACAGGAAATACTAGATCTTGCTTTTTTACATGCAGCATAAGCATGTAGCTGGAGCCACATTAAATCCAATGTGTGGGATTCAGAATCTGACCTTCCCTCCCCAACATTTGGTACATTTACAAGAGTAAAAGCTATGGTGCTCTAAACATTCAGCATTTAGCTCATAAATAAAGAGAAACAAAGTGGAAAATGTTCTACTTAATGACTCCAAAGATGGTTGTTTATAAATCTGATGCTTTACAAAAACCAATGATAAATTAAAGTCAGTATTAAGCTAATTGTTCACAAAATTTTTCCCCCATCCATTCACTATCTGGTATAGAGCTAATAAATCATGTTTCGCATAGTTTTATCAATAAAAAGGTTGCATAAACTTATCAAAGCTAACAAGTAAACATCTAAAATCCTTCTCTTCATCAATCATTTGTGACTTTTTTTGTCCGTAAGACTTGAAAGGATTGAAAGCCACAGTGGAAACACAACCCTACTTGCACTTCAATGGGTTAAGTTTCGCTGACTGTAGCTAGACTCACAAAAACCTATTATAAAATCATCTGTAATTTATAATAGTCAAAAGTAACTTCTTCTGCAACCTTGAAGTTGTCATAAATTCATAGAAAATTAAATTGTAGTGATAAAAAACTTTGCGGCGTCATAACAGTTTTACCTTATTTAGGGTGTAGTGTAGTTTAGAATGCAAAATAATTATTTCACTACTTGAGGATGGAAGAAGTCATTAACAATGTTTCCAATGTTTAAAATCGAACTAAAACCCATTGAATTTGTGGTTTTAACAAAAAAATGAGTGAAACAGTTGAATGGTTTTAGTATTTCGCAATGCACTGTCCTCAGTGAACCAATATTACTCATTTTGGATTTATTCCCTGCCAAGTTTTTTTTTCTTCCTATCAGATTATTCTAAAGACATTTTGTCCACCATCAGTTTTTCTCCGCGTAGCCGAAGTTTGCCGTGTTCGACCGTGTCAGGAGTGCGAGTGGAGGTGGAAGCAGCCTACTGTGACAATGTGTTCCTGCATTTCTAATTTTCTCTGACGAGCAGAGAAGTGGGAAGGAAGGAACAGGGAGGTGTTAAGCGAAAGAAGTGAGAAAGACAGATGGAGATGAAAGGAAGGAGCATATCGAGCATCAGGGTGCCAAATGAAAAGTGATGTAATTGGACTGGTAGTTTCCTGCCTGTGCGTTTCGTCTGCTCTGCCCCGCACGTGTCCGTTAGACAACATTAACCTCAGACAATGTTTAGTCAGTTGAGCCATCGAGTCGGTACATGTTGCACAATGGATCTATTAATGATGAAAAATAATAATGTGGAGGATGCTAATTTATTGGGTGGCTGCAGGAAAGTTTTTCAATTTCACGCATAATCACACCTTTTGCATGAAGACAAAAATATGGAGAGAGTAATTCTCCATTTTTATAGTTCTTGGACTGCATTCGTAGCTTATAAGATCATCAACATACCTCTCAAGTTTTTAAAAATACTTCATCATGTCATTAAAGTACACCAAACCAACTTAAGTTTTGTTTTAGCAATGTATGAATTCCCTCTCTGAGCACCTTTCTCTTTCTGTCTGAGATAAAGAGTAATATTTAGCTACTGCCATACCATGTTTTCTCTGTCACGGTTTTCTTAGTTTCCATAGTAACGCATGTCCTTGTTGTACATAATACAGTTATTTGTGCTTCTGGGCCAAATCTGTATTTTTTTGAGACTGGAAAAGTCTCACTGGGAATCCATGTTTGACTGTCAGTCATCACTCCTTTACTTAGTTTTAGATTTTTGGTAACTTAATGTAACAACTACCAGATTGTTCTGCTGATGTCTAAATAGCTTTATTATGTGCGGATTTCCTTACAAAACTATTAAGACTGATTTAAATTTAAAAAAAAGTTTATGTATTTTATAAAAATTTGATTTATTACCTTTGAGGGTCTAATGAAGCCCTTTCCAGACGGTAATTTAAAAATGGAAACAGTACTGCAAATCCAAAAAGACATGAACATCAGCATGAGCTGTGGGGAGCCGCAGAGATCCACTGCTTTGCTTGGACAATATCATATCATACCAACTTTATTTATAAAGCACTCTATACACGCACAAGACCAAAGTGCTGTCCACAGTCATTAAAATACAATACAATTATAAAATAGAAACGGTTAAATATAAATATTCTAAAATAATTAAAATAAAAAAAACAATAAACCAAACTCAAACATCTCAGATTATGCCGAAAGCCAAAGAAAAAATCATTCCATAGCTTGGGAGCTGCCAAAGACAAAGCACTTTGTCTTTGGCAGCCTCAGAAGCAACTAGCTGATCTGAGGGAACGGCACACTGTGTAAGAATATAACAGCTCAGATAGATAGGGAGGGGCGAGGCCGTTAAGAGCTTTAAAAACCAATAATAGGATTTTAAATGATGATTTTAATGAATCCTAAAATGTACTGGCAACCAGTGCTAGGAAGCTAAAATAGGGAAAATGTTGTCAAATTTTTGTGTACCTGTAAAAAACGTATAAATTACCAACTCCTATATAAAGTGCATTACAGTAATCCAGCTGTGTGGTCACAAATAAATGGATTAATGTTTCGAAGTGCTGTCTAGAAAGAATGGGTTTTACTTTAGCTAGCTATCTTAAATGGAAAAAGATGGATTTTACAACACCTCTAATTTGGGCTTCCAGTTTAAGACCAGCATCCATCTTGACCCCTAAATTTGTAATAACCGGCTCGACATACTAGGCCAAGGAGCAAACATCGGTCAGGGAATCTTCGGTGGATCTGTCAAAAATTACTACCTCTGTCTTAATTTCATTAAGTTTCAGAAGATTTTGGGCCATCCAGGCCCTCAAATCTTCCAGAAAAAACATAAAAACAGAGACTGAAGAAAGGTGGAGTCTGTGTTCATTAGTGGTACATAAATCTGTGTGTCATCCACATGGCAAGGAAAAGCATTCCCATATTTTCAGAAGATAGAGCCAAGAGGAAGGAAGTACAACAAGAAAAGAAAAGGGCCTTGAACAGAGCCCTGTGGAACACCACATGACAATGGAGCAGAGAGGGACCTGTGGCCATCAAGACAGACACAAAAAGTATGGTTGGCCAAATAAGATTTAAACCAATCTAGAGCTACATGACTAATGATCAAATGTGTCAAAAGCAGAAGATAAATCCAACAGTACCAAGACAACACAGTCAACAGAATCAATTGCTAAAAATATTAAAAACTTTTAAAAGAGCTGACCCTGTACGATAAAATGATTTAAAACAGGACTCAAAAACCTCTTGCATGTGTTTGTATCCATGACTTTGTGACGAGGCGACACGGTTTGAGCCCCTCCAGGAGGGGGACTGTAGGTAATAGATTGTGACAGAATGAGAGGGAAATGGAGAATCATATCACTTTTCGCTGACCAGCTGCGGCTTTCTGGTCAAAGCCTTGTTCATATGCATAGATCTATTTATTCACGTAAAGTAACTGTTGTTATGTGTGTGTGTGGTGGGGGGCGACAGTCTGTTTCCTGAAATCGTGTATTGCTTCATTGTGATGCAAGAAGAGAAAAAACAGAAGTCTTTGAAAATAATGCCTTTGTCCTGCTTTGGTGCTTTGGTGTCCAAATAAAACAGCTATGATGTACTTCTGAAAATATCGCCTTTCCACAGTGAGGTGGAAAACCTACTGCTTTCACACTTGTCGCATGTTGGAAACATATTTGTCTGTCTTTTTTCTCCAGCCTCTCCTGGATGCTCTGGAAGACCTCCCTGAGTGGTATGGGGTTAAAGCCATGCAGGCAAACTGGATCGGAGAGTGTACTGGATGCTACTTTGATTTCAAACTCAAGGTGAAACTCCTCTCATTCATCATTCTCGCCATCATTTAGCTTACATTTTTTTCCCATCACTTATTCCTTCTCTCTGTTTGTTTTATTTTGTTTTTCACGAAATTTATTTCTCATTTTAAGTTTTATTTGTGATGCCTCTGTTTACAGATGTGTGTGAATGAAAATGCATTCAAAAATGCATCCGAAAGATGGCTTTATTGTTTGCTTTCAAAAGCTACACACACCTACGTGCGGCAATTTTCCCAAACAGATAATGGCACAGATTACTTTGGATTGACTTTTTTGAAAGCCATATTTGCAATTCATCTTAAGGCAGTGGTTTTCAGCTGAATGGCAATAAAGGCGCCCACTAAGAGGCCTCTGATTGACAAAGCATGCCCCCTCAAAACAGTTTTTTCTCAGATCTGTTTCTTTAAGTTAGGAGCAATGTTGAAAGTAGATGATTTGGGTTTTTAATTATCTGTGTAACAAAGATTCCTGCAGTAAAAGGAATAATTAACGATGCATTTTTAAAACTGACTCTATGACTGCCTTGGTATCTGGCTTTACATCATCCTACACAAAAACTCTACTGTATCAGCTGCCTCGAGTGCCAGGCACATTTATTTGAGCTTCTTCAATCTGATATCTTTTATTAATCAATTAGCCCCCCCCCCCCAAAAAAAAAAGAAAAACTAATAGAGGTCATCTATGGTCTGCCAGACTTTTTATGTGGTATAGTATGAATGGGTCTAATTAAATGTTCGCATTTTTTATCCTACAAGTGGTTAGTTTTGTTTCAGCAGTTTGTCAAAGAAAAGAAAAACTTAGAAAACCACAGAGAAGATGTTTCAAAATCTTTCCACTCATTGCAGATGAACGGCAGGGAGATCGGTGAGACCCTGTCAGCTTACAGCTCTACGCCAGAGATGGTGTATGGAGCAGCTTACCTTGCCATCCTGCCCTCCCACAGGCTGCTGCATGGTAGCAGCTCAGTCCGTTCTGTCCTACAGCAAGCAGTTCAGCCAGGGAGAGGTTAGTCCTATTTGTCACTATGACTGCAACTGCATTACATGTTCATGTTTAGTCTGGTTGCATTTTTTCTAATAAAATGTTAATTATGAACATGAAGAATAATGAATAAGGATTATGTCTGTGCCGCTTCAGTAGACTACTGTGTTAAATAGTATTTGAAAATGGTGCCGTTATTTGGAGCAAGAACTCTCTTTAACGCCTCATTCACGCTATCTCTGCAATCCAGACTCCCTAACAAAGGTCACTGCTCACAACCTGTTGACAAGCCTTGAGGTTCCTGTGGTGATCTCGAACAAGGATGCCTTCGAAGACTATCTGGACACTGTGATCGGTGAGTTTGAAGGCTGCTGGTTGCTGAATGTGGAACAGGCTAGAATGAAGCACCAGAGTTTGTTTGTGTTTGATTCAAAGTGAATCTCCCCTTTTTTTTAAACTCCTTTCCCTGTAACATGTACACAAAGGTCAACAATTTGCAAATAAATATCGATTAAAAATGACCAACGTTGGGAAATACCGATGTCAACGGCAATACATAGTTCATCCCTAATTTACGTTTATTACTGTAATTTGTAATGCAATTTAATGCTGCTCTCGTTGTGATAGGTATTCCAGACGCCAGGGAGACAGACATGTCTGTGGCCAGAGCACTGAATCTGAGTTGGACCACAGTGCTGAAAACCCATGAAGATGGGACACAGACTCTGGTTAATTCTGAGGAGGTCAGCAGCAGCAATGATGATGATTATGATGAGGAGGAGAATGATCATGTCAATAAGAGCAGTTCAATATTCAGACTAACAATGTTTCTTTTATCGTTATCTTTGTGTAGTTCTCAGAGCTTACCAGGGAGCAGGCGTTTCAATCTGTTACCCAGAAGGCCAGAGAGCTGGGAGTTGGTGGCCATCCTACCAGCGCCAAACTCAGAGACTGGCTGATATCCAGACAGCGTTACTGGGGCACGCCCATCCCAGTGGTGCACTGTGACTCTTGTGGTGCTGTTGCCGTTCCCGAGGAGGAGTTACCAGTTACTCTGCCCAAGGTGCAGTCTCTCACAGGAAAAGGAGCGTCGCCTCTGGGAGCAGTTCATGATTGGGTCAACTGCAAGTGTCCCAGGTGGGAAAACGGATTCTCAAAGCACATATTTTTATATCCTAATGAGATTGGTCTTAATTAAAAAGTATAACTTCTTTTTTTTTTATTATTCCATGTTCCCATCAACAACTTGTTTGTGTTTTTTTTATACATACTAGAGTTTTAAAACTCTCTAACAAGCCAAATCTATTTGCCTCTCCTTAATATGATGAAATAAGGGATCCGGGTGAAAGTCGGGGACCTTTATTTTTGCTGTGCTTCTTCTCTGATGGAAACTGAGAAGAAGCAAAATGTGAGGGATCAGACTATATTTGGTACTTATTTAATAACAAAAAAATTAAAGTTTCAATATTTACCTTTCTCTGCCAGAGAGTGAAGCTTGTGGTGAGTCAAAAAGGTCTGAACTGAAACAAGCGGTGTAGCATCAATATGCACCTCTGTTTGTGAATTAGAGAAGCAACACATAATACATATACGTATATTATGGTATATAATTCCAGATCAATAAATCATAAAAAAATTATAGTATTAATTAAAGATTTGATTTTAACGTTTTAACTCCCTTTAAATTCCTAGGTATGCTAACGTCTTCTCAATATTGCTCAATCACTTAAAGTCTGATATAGAAACATTTAAATATATTTTATTAGGGGCTTTATGTATGAATTAACTTTACCTAACGCGCAATGTACAATTTGTTCCAGTGATTATTCATCAAATGAAATCAAATAAATATAAAAATAAATATAAATAAATCCATTATTTTTAGCCCCATTGAAAGTGTCAGAATCACACTTCTATGATATATCCCAGACTCATTGGACTGTATAGTTCTGTTTATTATAACTAAAATAATTGTATTCTTGAAAGCTCTTCTCTCCCTTTGCACTGACATCTCTGTTCAGCTATAAATCTTTTCCTATAGAGGTTGTTTTTTGTTTGTATGAGTGTTTATATCATCGGTTTATCTAGAAGTGCTGCGGACATTAGCACAGAGAAGCCCCATGAAGATGCTTGATAGTGTTTATGGCAGTCTGTCTTATTTGTTTTTTTACAACAAGATGAGTGATTGGGGAAATCAGGCAGAGTACTGTAAGTCAGAATTGAATTATGTGTGAACCCTCTCCTGTGCCTGGCTCTGCTTTGCGTTTCCTGTGTTCCCTCAGGAGACCAGCTCAGACAAAACAAGCCTTCTGCCAGGCGTTTTTACAAGAACACGGGGGGCTGACAGGGAGTCTGCAAATTGTGTGATTAATGCTTTCTGTTCAGACCGCCTTACGCAATGAGTGGCATGTGTGGCAGGTGCCGCATGAGATGATGATGTCGGAGGTTACATAAGCCAGCTGTGCTTCGAAAGAGACGCACAAAAGCGAGTAGATACACACGCTTGAACCCCCCGCACTCTGCTGTGATTTTCAGGCACGCGAACGCTCGTTCTCCACTCGGCGACTCAGTGGATGCATTTAGAAAAACACGACAACTACTCCTCTGGCGCCTCCGGAGTCCCTCGCTGACATGGGAATTCCTCTCTGAATACGACTAATTACAGTCAGGGCTCCATGTTGATTAAAACAAAGGCCAACTCAGGCGCATATGGCATCAGATTGTGTATACTCGGAAGTTGTTAGAATTGCTCCCCATCAGCGATGATTGATGGTAATAATCGGCAAAGACTCCGTTATCTTGCCTCTACCCATCTCCCCCTCTGTTGCTAAGTGTCTGTCGAAATTTAATCCCTTCACTCGTGGACCGTGTCCAATTAAAGTTTGAGGAAAGCGCAGATGAGCATGGTTGGTGGTGGGTAAAGAAAAAAAAAAAAAAAAAGGTTGTATCTGTCCTTGAGGAAGTCATTTCCTGCGCGCTCATCTTGTCTCAGACCTTCCGCAGATCTGTAAATTAGCCTGCCAACTGAACCCTGCTTCAGCTTTCGCCTGATTAGGAGAGCATGCCTGCATTTTGTGTGCGTGTTTGTGGGAGCTTTATGGATCCACAGGTAAACAGACAGACCACCTGGTTTGAGCACCAACTCATTGGGTAGGCAGGCTCACAGACACACAACAGATGGAGCTATGTTTTCCTGGGGAAGAAGAGTTTTATAGAGTGGGCAGCTGCCTCCTTTCCCCGCATCTGTTCGAGAGCCTTTTGGCTCTCTCTCTGGCTTGTACTCTAAAGGCACTCTAAATACTTATGGCCGCACAGATTTAGTTCGCTAGTTTTGCTGTCGGGCTCCTCTCAGGGCTTACAGGTCTGTTTTCAGCAGACAGAAACCATTTCTGTTTGCTAATCTGTTCTGCAGAGGAAGGAAGAAGTGCAGTAACATGCAAAAGTACAGGGGTTGGACAATGAAACTGAAACACCAGTCGTTTTAGTGTGGGAGGTTTCATGGGTAAATTGGACCAGCCTGTTGGCCCATCTTCATTAAATGCACATTGTACCAGTAAGAGCAGAGTTTCAAGGTCCAATTAACAGGGTAAGAGCACAGTTCTGCTCAAAATATTGCAATGCATACAACATTATGGGTGACATACCAGAGTTCAAAAGAGGACAAATTGTTGGTGTAGTCTTGCTGGAGCATCTGTGATCAAGAAAGCAAGTCTTTGTGTATCAAGAGCCACTGTATCCTGGGTAATGTCAGCATACCACCAAGAAAGACAAAACGACATCCAACAGGATTAACTGTGGATGCAAGAGGAAGCTGTCTGAAAGGGATGTTCGGGTGGTAACCCAAATTGTATCCAAAAAACGTTGATTTCAATGGTGCAAGGAGCTCAAGTCTTGGCTTTTGAAACATGTATCGTTCTCTGATGAGTCCACCGTTTACCGCTTTCCCCACATTCGGGAGAGTTACGGTGTTGAGAATCTCCAAAAAAGCGTACCAACCGGACTGTTGCATGCCCAGATTTAAGCATGGGGGTGAATCAGTGATGCTTTGGGCTGCCCTATCTTGGCATTATCTTGGCCCAAAACTTGTGCCATATGGGCGCATCACTGCCAAGTACTACCGAACCATTCTGGAAGACCATGTGCATGCAATGGTTCCAACGTTGTATACTGGTGACAATGCATCAATACACACTGCAAGACTTGTAAAAGATTGTTTTGTTGAATATAAAAGGGTAATTGAACATATCCTATGACCTACACAGTGCAGGACTTGTATATGTCATTCCCAAGACGGATTGAAGCTGTATTGGCTGCAAAAGGAGGCCCTACACCATAATTTATGTGGTCTAAAACCAGGTGTTTCCGTTTCATTGTCCAACCTCTGTATTTCCCATCTTTGAACTTTATTTTACTTTATTGCAAATGGTAGAACTAGAAGCATGGGTTTTAATTTTTTTCATAACAAAAATGTAAAATGTGTGGCGATCATACTAAGCACCGCTAAGTACATTTTTTACAAGACTAGCTTTGTTGCTAATACAGCTTTTTTGGGGGTATATTTCTACCAGTTTTGCACTGATACATAAAAAATTCAAGCCTTTCTTTCTTTAAAAAAGTAACTCAAAGATTTTAGAAGGTGTCAGCAGTTATCAATTTTTGCCACAGATCCTCTCTATATTTAGCTCTGAACTATGAATGGGCCATTCCAACGTATGAATATTCTGTAATCATAAACAATTCAAGTTTACCTCTGGCTAAATGTTTAAGATCATTTCTGGAAAGTGAATATCTGAGCACTTCCCTTTACTAAGTAACATAATCATCTACTGGCAACCTATAGACATGCACCCCCACCTCTCGCCCGATGACTCCTGAAGAAAGCTACTAGCAGACCCTGCAACCCTATAAAGGATAAGTTTGTTGGATAATGGCTGGATGGATGTAATCATTTGCCATTGATATGTTTTAATATGGTGATGCAGTGTTTAGGGTGATGACCAATGTTTCCATATGTTTATTTTTGTCTTTGTTTGTTTTGCTTTGACATGTTTTTTTAAAATAACAAATGTCTGTATAGATCGGATTTTCTCTTGCATACGTTTGTACTTTTTTAACTTTTAAGGGACTTTATTGTTTTATGGAGGACTGATTCTTGCTCACTGCCGACCTTTCACCCCGTGAAACAGCACCTGGCTTCCAAACATGAACCCTGCTACACCTTAGCCTTGTTGCCTGGCAACCATCAGCCCTTACCTCATCATTACAGCCTTTATTACAGACTGGTATGGTAGGTGGTCGAGGTGTTTGAGTCTCTCAGAGTGTCTGTTGGTGAATATGGGATTTAAAAGTTTAGCTGTGAGACAGGAAACATTCGAACAGAAGCTGCACCAGCCGCGGATCACTCCGTGCTAGAGCTCTGAGCTGTTTTTCTGTTCGTCTTTCTGGGTCTTTGATTTTAAATCAGCTGAGACTCATTATAATCGAAAAGGCAGACACTCTTGGTTCCATGAAATGCTTTAATTGTAAAGCAAAAAAAAAAAAGAAGTTAGCAGATTTGCATTGAACACCCAAAGTGCTGTTTGGCTTGGATAGAAAGGAGCCACGAGGTGACATTTCCAACTCAAACAACCCCGTTAGAAAGGAGGCCTGCCCTGTTAGCACAGTCTGTTAGCAGGGGCACAGAAACAGAGCTGTGATGCCAGTCCGGCTGCAGCCGTGCTGCTCTGCAGAGACACAACCATATAAGCCAGATGGAGCCAGTTTTAGAACATCAAACACAAAAGTTTGTCCAGGCCCCAAAAACATGGCTCATTCGTTCGCTCTGATTTGTCCAACTAATATGAACTGTTCACCCCGCTTCTGCCAACTTTGATTTTTTTTTTCCCCTCCCATGTCAGATGTAACGGCCCAGCCAGGCGGGAAACCGACACCATGGACACGTTTGTGGACTCGGCGTGGTATTATTTCAGATACACAGACCCTCACAACACAGAAAGGTTTGTACCACTTCCTATACCCTCAAAAAAAAATCTCTATCTTGTATTATTCTGTTTAAGTCAGAAAACATGGCTCACAACATATGAATGGCTTTAGAGTTTATCACTATACTTTAGGAAATAGAAGAATATAGGATATAGAAAGAAATAAAAATTTTTAATTACGGATTGTATTTCTCAGGGACCCACTGAAATCACCATCTGTGAGTGTCGGGGACTGACTACATTGAAAACATCACTGCTCGTGCTAAAGCATATTTTATGTCGGCTTAGTTCCCTCAGTTTCGAACGTTTGGGGTGATTTTCCTGGTTTTTACTGCTGTGAGACTTTCTTCTACTGGCTAAATTTTGCATCACCATACAGAATACAACTTCAGGACTTGTAAGCTATATTTCCAAACACTTTCTTGCAATATAAGCATGTTTTTACAAATGCTAATATTTTAACGATGATATTTTCGTGATATGCTTTGTAGCCGTACTGTCCGTTCATTCATAAAAGCAATTTTGTAAAAATAAAAAAGAGAATATATGAAATTCTGACATGAAACATCTGTAGGAACCTGATTGGTGAATTTTCGTCCAGTTTTTCATTTTATTTGTATTTACACACACACACACACACTTTAGTGAAAGTTTCTCTTTCTTCAGACTGAGACTATGATGCCATGGCTGTCACCCGCTGGGATGGTAGCGATACCCAGAGCTTAACAAAAGAGATTAATTTCCCAGTGCCCTGACCTCGCAGCAAAGCTGCTTGGCGACTGAACGGACTGCTCTCTCCGTTGCATTGGAGAGCTGAACAGATTACGGAACAGCAGAAAAAGCAATTACACTATTTGTGCATTTCGGTCATCCCGCTGAGCCTTTCAGGCAGAGAAGAAAGAAGATGAAAAGAAAGACGAAACATTCAAAGTTTGAGGAAACAGATCACATTTTCGGGCTATGTGGCGCTCTGTTTGTGACCGAGTGTTATGGTTTCTTTGCCTGATGGCAGCAAGCGAGCTAAATCATTTTCAATTTTTGAGAGTTTTATGTTGGGTTTTTTTCATCTGGAGTGACCATATCAGCCACAGAGGGAAGGTGAGAGTCAGAGAGGTGTGAAGGAGACAAATGACTGGTGTTAAAAAAAGACACGGTGAGATATCAGCCGGCCTTAAAGAGTGTCATTACATCTGCTTATCATTAGAGCCAGGCAAACCACATGCAGCGGACCTGTCGACATCCAAGGACACAGTTTGACTCGAATGTTAACATGTTTGCATCTTTTTCTCTGTGAGACCGAATCAAGTTAAGCAGATGACGGATCAGGCCTGTACCTAAATGTGTGTGCGTCAGAATCAGCCTGCCCTCTGCAGGAAGTGCCTGAGTATGAAATGCATTGGATTTAATGAACATAACGTAAGGAATTTGTTGCTACTTCTATTTATCATTTGTGACACTATTCTTAAAATAATTGTTTTAGTTAAATCAAAATGCAAATTGGTCATTTTATTGTGTCTACAAGCTTTCCAAACTTTAAATTAATATTTTCCATTTAAATGTACTACTCCTATTGGAGTTCTGACCATTCCTTTATGCAAAGCTTTCTGCTTTTTCCACTGCCGCTTAAATCCAGATTAGAGTCCAACCTTTGACTTGGCCATCGTCACACCTGGATTCTTTTCTTCTTTAGCCATCCTTTTATAGATTAGCTGCTCCCCTCAGGGTCGGGTTATTGTCGTACGACCTGATTTTAGCATCAGCTGTTGGAAAGATGGCGTCACACTGGACTCCAAGTACTTCTTGATACAGAGGAGTTCATGGTCGGACTAATCACCGACAGCTCTCTGTGTCGTGTCAAGGGTAAACGAGTCCAAGTTGTCATCTCTTCGAAGTTGATACGTTTTCTTGCGTTTTTAAACATTTCAGTTTGAGGTTGTCCTTTTTTTGTTTTTTTTGTTATTTTAATAAATTTAAATATTTTGTGATTTAATTCTGATGTTAGCTGACTTGGACATATACTTCTAGAAAGACAGTTTTCTCAAGTTTGGTCATATAGGTTATTAACTTATTGCAGATCAATTGATAGCTAAAGTTGTTTTGCTAAAACCTTCACTTAAGTCTCTCCTTTGCCGTTTTGTTCACAAACACCTCAGTACTGTACTTCAGCTCACTGCAGGGTGAATTTCTTCTTGTTCTCTGCTGATTAACATCTTATTAGAATATTAGAGTAGTTGCGCAAGGCTGTTGATTACTCTTTTTATCACCAACGAAGAAGAGAGCATAGATGGGTTTCTTAGTTGTAATATATCATGTGTCGTCCCTCAGAGATTGGACCTACAGGTGTACACAAATTTGTTGGCACCATTCAATAGACAACACTAAAAAAATCCAGCCATTTGTGAAATAACTTGAAACTAATACGGTTTAGATGCATCCTTCTTTTTCTTTTCATGTCCAAAACGAACAAAACACAATGCTCTCACAGAGCAGCCTAAAGAAGGACTCCAGTGTTTTATTCTCCGCCATGTTTCTATTCTCCTACTTGTATGTATGTATTTTGTTGGAAGTCAAACAACTTGGGAGTGAGGGTGAGCTTTTACTTTAGATGCTTTGCTGGTCTTGAGTTTTCTTGCTCAAATCAAGTCGTCCTTGTTTTAAGAATCAGCAAATGTGCCCCAAAACAAAACTGAGACCCATTGATGTTTCATAGTAGAGACGGGGTTTTGGTAATAATTGATTTCTCTATAAAGCCTGCTGTCTTTCGTAATCTGAGAAAGAGGCCATCAGAAAGTGGTGTGGCTTGACCTTGGAGTTCGGCCGGAGTGGATTGGGTCCTTGAATCTTTCCCAGCAAATTTGTCAGATCGACCAGGGTTGCATTTCCTCTTGTGTCAACATCCTGGGAGTTTGGCTGGAGTCCCAGGTTGTGTTCACAGGAACAAGAAGCTTGTTAGGGTACTTCTATAGGTCCTGTAGCCTTAACCCTTAACATGGAGATATTTGACCCTGCTTCAGAGCTGCTTAGACAGCTTTCACATTTGTTTATCTGGTCATTGTTGGGTTTGATGGACACAACAGGTCCAAACTACCTTGTATAGCATGTTTTTGTTTTTTTTTGCTTTCAAAAAGACCGCATTAGGCTGTTAGTTTCAACTGAGTCGCTATTAGGGAGATTTAAGCGTAGTTTTAATAGTAGGCTGGAAGAAAACATATGAAGTTATCTTTTAGCTATCTTCAGAACTTTTATTCAGCATTAAAAGAGCTTCAGGATTTCCAGTCTGAGTAAATTTGCTGTCTCTCTGCAGGCCTTTTGAGCGCCGCCTAGTCGATCGTTGGCTTCCGGTGGATGTATACATTGGCGGAAAGGAACACGCCGTGATGCACCTGTATTATGCCCGCTTCCTCTGCCACTTCTGCAAGGATCAAGGTCTTTTGGCTCACAGGTGGACTTCGCTTGGCTTGTCTGCTCCTGACATATGTGCATATTTCCTGTTCACATCAAGCTCATGAACGTTCTCCTCTGCAGGGAGCCATTTCGAAAACTCCTGGTACAGGGTCTGATCAAAGGTCAGACATTTAAACTGGCAGACGGCAGGCAGTATTTGAAGAGAGAGGAAATAGATTTCACAGGTACACAACACCACAGTCTGCTGCATGTTTGTCAATGTGACACATTCTCAACGGATGGATCTGGAGAGATCTTCGGAAGTCAGCAAATTAAACAGACATAAAGTCTTTTTTTATCAGTTTTTCCATCACCTTCACATATATCATCAATATTTCATTTTATTTTTATAAACTAATGAAATGCTTTAAAGTAAAAGTAAAATAATACATGTTTAGAAATTAAAATCTATGTGGTACATTTCTATTCAGTCTCCATAAGCAAATCATGTCTAGTACTAACTTGAACAATAATTATACTGCAGGTCTTTTGGATTTAGCCATATTTTTATGTTTTAATGAGCTAATCGGGTTTAGCATCAGGTTTAAGTACATTTAGATGGAGAGAAGTCTATAGAATTTTGGTGTGTACTTTGACTTGACCATTATAGCCCATAATATTCTTTGTTATAGCTCTAACTGTATAATAAGCTTGTTTTCATGTTGCAAGGCAAACCTCCATCCTTTTCTGAAGTTTAAAAAAAAATCTTTATAATGATTTGTTCAACTCTTGCTTTTACTTATCTTCATCCATCTTCTCATCATTATCTCTGAAAAGCTGAGTCCATTGAATTAGAAGTAATTGCCACCGTAGCATAATTGCACAGGGGGTTTGTTCAGAGTGGGTTGAATACCACGTTTAGGGTTTTGCATATAGGCCAGTGGCTTTTATTTTGTTCTTATCTGACCAAAACATCTTTCCCCAAATGTTGTGTCAAATTTGTGGCTTTAAAACTCCTGATAGGACTTTTTTTGTTTTGATTTATCGTTGTGTATTTGGTTTCCCGTTTCATCCATTTGTAACTTTAAGGAATCAGTTTTTCTTAACCTAACCCTGTTAGGCTGTTCTTCTGCGATTATTGCTGCGGTGTTACTTGGTCAAGATGAGATTAGTGGTAAAGAACTTAATACAAATGCATGCCACAGTTTTTTGAAAACCCTCCATACGTGGTCACACATAAAGACACATTGTTGTTTGTATTTAGAAAATGTCTAAAACAGTTAAATAGTTTTTTAAAGGCATAGTGGTTTTAATTTATTTTATTAAATGTTGCTGAACATGGTAAAGGTTAACTACAGCTATAAATCCATTACATTTTACTGCATGCGACAACATAGTGATTTTTATATTGCTGCCCTCGACGGTATGTTTCCTGTAATTGTACGTCTTATTATCCAGGAAAGGAGCCAGTGGCTTTGAACGGTGGCAGCGTCGAGGTGACCTTTGAGAAGATGAGCAAATCGAAACACAACGGGCTGGACCCTCAGGAGGTGGTGCAGCAATACGGTGTTGACACGGTTCGCCTCTACATACTGTATGCTGCGCCGCCTGAACAAGACATCCTCTGGAACGTCAAGAGTGAGTCCGGATGCTGCTGCAAAATGCCACGCACGCATTGTGTTATCAATAAACCTACGTTAACAGTTTAGTTCGAATATGGTGGACTTGTGAATTATATTTTTAAAGAATGTGACTTTTTTCAGTAAAAGTAGGTTTTTATTGCCAGTAAGTGTAAAAACATCAATGCCATCCGGATGTTTGTCATCCCATTCCAGCGGATGCACTACCTGGGGTTCTACGTTGGCAGTCTCGACTTTGGCATCTGGTGACAAAGCTAAGAGGAGCTCGACAACTCGGTGATGTCCCGAATCCTTCCTTGCTAA